>OX030949.1:65158752-65741252 GCA_943735915.1 Pherbina coryleti | reverse complement strand
ATTTCCAAGCATTATAATTTTCAAGGGTTTTATACCCCAAAGGCTTGTCTGTTTTTGATTTAAGCCAAAATGCTGTGTTTATTAAGGTTGTCTAGCCGAAGATAAATTATAATTGCAACAAATAAAATAAAAACAAAAATTGTTTATTTAGACAAAAAAAAAAAAAAAGTAAACAACTGAGCTTATCCTGTATTCCATAGAAATGGCAAAACCACAACAAAAGTTATCTTTCATAGCATTGACGGTGGGGAGTCCGTCGCAGTTGAGGGCTTTTTGAAAGAAATATGCTTTTACAAAAGAGCTAAAAAATCAAGACGCATGATTTTTTTCAAGTATTTTACAGGATAAAACTACAGGTTGTGTCCTTTATGTAAAAGCAGTGTTAAAAATACACACATTTACGAACTCATATGCATATCAACTGCTGTTTATGTATGTGAAATACATATAAATTAACACCATGTTACTTTGAAATATTTCTCAAATGGCTTTATTTGAAATTGAGTTATTATTTTCGTTAGAGTCCTGCCCGAACAGCAGTAATAAGAATAGAACTAACAACAAACATAAGCAACAACAACAACAAGCAACATCAACTACTACTTGTGTTAGACTCGTAAGCCTAGAATTTAGTCATAAAACAGCCGTTAATCTCAGTAAACCAAGCATATAATCATGATGGTCGGGTGTTACCATTACCCAGCAACACATTCATAAGCATCGTAAATCCTTCGCAAGGAGTCAAACAAACAATAAATTGTTAATCGCAAGATACGCCCACAATGGTTGGTTGTTGCAGCCGCAAAATTTGGGGGAGAGTGTTTGTTGCCGGGCCATGCCATCTGCAGAGGATGAAGGCGCCCTGAAAGCCTAAATAAGTTAAACGCATACTAGCAGAAACACACACACACACACCGCACACACAGAGCATACATTTGTTATGAGTGGAGTTGAATGCCCGAGCATTATTATTTTGTTGTTGTTGTTATTGTTGCTGTTATTTTTTAGCTGTCGTTAAACGCTGGCCGTCCAGCTGACTTGCCGGGTTTTTAAAATGAAGGAAGGAAGTGACGTCGAAGCCACGCCAAAGCATTACGTTTCAAAAATTTAATTACGAGTGAAAATAATCGGTGTGTGTGTGTTTGTAATGTTGCCTTCTTCACACAATTTTTGCTTCTTAATTTTTGGCGCATTTTGTGCTTTTTTAACTAATCCTTTTGTGCAACGCAAGAGAAGCGCTCTGCTAGTATTTGTTGCTTGCTGTTAGCCTGCTAACGTGGCTTACCGTTATTTATATTCGTTTTAGACATTAAAGTGCTGCAAGCTGCACGCAACACGCGCACACAAAATATCCTGTCGTGCTGATTCGTACGAGCGTTCGTACTCTCCTTCTTTTATTTGACTCTGCTGTGTGTGAATTTAAAAATCGATAGGCGAGTGTTAGTGTGTGTCTATGTATGTTGTTTAAGTCTGTCCAGTTGTGTTTATGTTTATGCGTCATAACAACCATTTGGCATTAGTTGTTGTTGTTGTCGCTATTAGACCACCCCTCGTTGCTATTATTTTTATTTAAATACCATCGCTGAAAAATTGCCAGACTTTAAAAAAAAAACTCCAACGAGGTGCTACTATCGAGGTGTTGCTGAAGAGCAGTAAGTAACAAGCATTAATTTAATTTTTTTTTCTTCAAATTGGCTGTAACTTAGCCCACGTGCGTGCGTATAGCATTTATTTGAAAATCCAGAGTTGCCAATGAGCCTCTAGCATGCAATTTCAAAATTTGCTCCTTGCGTTGAAAATGTTTTTTCAGCTTTAAAAATAACTTGTAGCTTGCTTATTTGATCCCACCTGAAGGTGATCAGTAGATAAAAAGTTGTGACTGAATGTGATCAGCAGAAAGGAAACAGGGTGGTCCAAGTATATATTTTAAAATAAGATAAAATGAGTGAAGTATAATTTCTTTTGGTTTATTTGGTAGACGCGGGTTGCTACATATATTTCGAGAATAAATGTAAAGATTAAATTTTTTTCATTGAAAGTAGCTTTATTGTTTTTCACGGCCACGCCTTTCGCTCACCTCACATACAAAATGAAGAATACATCATTGTTTTTTTAACTTGGTTCACTTAATTATCATGAAATTATTTTATTCAGATTGGCCACGCCCATCGCCTGCCACCCACACAACATTCAATAATTTTTTTAATTAATTAAAAATTATTTTTTTTTGAGGTTTGTTCATATTTTACATAAACCTTAAGAATGAGAGAAAATAACAAAGGAAATTATTGACTGTTATCAGAGTAATTCGTAGAGTCACTCGACACAAAGTTAGAGAAATCGAGATCAAAAATTATTTGTGTTATCATTCTTATCGTGATCTTCATTTGAAATGTATTCAGTGATCATTATTATTATTTTGTTTTTTTTCAATATTTTGCTATGAGAAGATATAGAAAGATCTGATGATAGTAGCAACCCACCGAATAGATCTCTATTGGATAGTTCCTAACCTAATTTTTTTAATTATTCTAAATTCCTTATGACTAGCTTCTAAAGCTTCTTCTGAAAGCATTGTAACCAAACTTTATAATTATAGTGAATGTTGTAGTCAGAGCCCTAACAAAAAATTTGAGGCGAACCACGATCAAATCTGATGGAAACAACTCAAGATATCGGCCCTTGAAAAAATGCAAATAGCCTAATATTTTTGACCCAAAAAATAAAAGACACATAATAACTGTTATTTTTGACCGATACAATAAAAATCAAAAGTAACAGTTATATATGCCCGAAAAATAAAAGACACAAAAGAACTTGTATTTTATGTAGGGAAAAAATAAAAGTTAAAAGATAACTTGTAATATATGACTTTCTTGATAAAATCCACAACCGGTATACATAGTCCTTGTCCAAAATACAACGGCGTTGCATTGAATTGTTAATTGCTAAAAAGAGGACATTAGAGAAAAGTTATGGTACAACAGCAAAAGTTAATTCTTTCACCTTATGACATAAATGTAAAAAAAAAAAATGTATGATGTCATTGGGATGCGGAGGAAGCTGTCAAAGCAATAAACTGCAAATTTGCTACATGGATGGATGTATAGGTCCTACGAATTAAACTAGAATAGGTCAGTAAAAACTGTATCCCAGCCATTACGACAAAACTAACAAAAAAATGATGACTCAAGATATTGTGGACAGAGCCACTACATAATAATATATGCTACAGTCATGCAACGGAATTGCATAGTATTATTACTCGGCAAGTATGCCTACAAATGTTACAAATGTACAGTTACGAATCTGATAATCATTACTTTTCAGGAGAGCGAAAAAAACCTTTTTTATTCAACAGCAATTCAGTGCGACCATCATTATTATTCTTGTTATAATATTTAATATTTTTATATTACCTTATTAAGCTGCACTTAAGCAATAGGATAGAATGGTAAAAGAAAAATTTAATTTTTTTTTTATTTAAGTGAAGATTTTTAATTCTGAAATAATTGAAAATGAAAACTTAAATTCTTAACTCCTCCTCCGTGGAAGTAGCTTATGCAACAAAAATGCAATATTATTATATTTAATTATTACTCTAGAGCTGGTACACGCAAAGAAAAAAAAACGTTTATCGCCAGTTTGCCGCAAACGAACTTCGTTTGTCGTGCTTGAAATCGTTATTTGCAAACGTTTCAACAATTCGTCGTTCGTAAATTATTGTGTTCTATATCACAAAATTGAAAAAATTGAGATAAGACTGGTATATAGGCAAATTTTTCGAGATCTATCGATCTGTGTCATCAGTTTGCTTTTATCTTTTATAGTTTTCGAAATATGAGACATCGGCTTTGTGCTATACAACACTGTTGTGACAAGCTTCGTAACCTATTGTGTTCTAAGTATATGCAAAAAATCGTGCATATAGAACAAAAATGAAGCAAAAATACTAAGTAAAAAAAATATTTTTTTATTTTGTTCTATATGCAAGTCTAAATAAAGTTATTAAAGTTATTATTTGGAGGTCTTTGTGTTTTGCTTTTTTTTTGTTTTTTTTTTCTGGTTTTTTTCTTAGCTTCACATTGCACTTGGCAAATGAAATGAAACAAAAATGAAAAAATCCCGCTTTAGATTGCAGTTGGTAAATAAAATGAAACAAAAACGAAAAGAAAATACCCATCATAAATAACATAAGGTTAGAAGTTAAATTTTACAACAACGTTTAAAAAAGCTTAATACTAAGAATAAGAATGGATAAGCAATAGATAAGAAGATATCATTGGAGAAAGTAAATGATGTAAAAAGTTTATACAACTTTTTATCACTTGATGCAGTGGCATACTACAAAAGGGGTATTCACGGGTTGATGCGAATTGCAAGAATGCGAAAATGCAACATATTTTTCGCACTAACGCGTGAACATAATATTGTAACTTTACGATAGCGGAAAGAAATATATTGCCACCTTATTTCAAAATAACAAAAACTTATTTAAATCAACGTACAAATTTAGTCTTTTTAAAGTTTTACCCAGATGGCAACTATGCTTGAAAACACCCATAACATGAATCAGCTGTTTCGCATCACTGTTTGTGCGCTTTCGCAATAGGTTTGAGCAGTGCGTAATTCAACACAGAAAATAAAAGAATTGATTTATTACCTAAACTAGTTTAGCTAATGTGAAAGTTTCTATTTCACCTAATCTTTTCAACAACTTTTCTACTTACACAGTTAATTTAACAATCATGCATTAGGTAATTCACCTAATTACAATTAGTTAATTCAACTAAAATTTTGCTTATTAAATCATCTAATTCTTCTAGTTATTTTACCTAATGCAAGTTGTCGATTTGTTCGTACACTAGGGAAATAACGCATATTAGCATTATCCACGCCTCAGTATAAATTTTATATAAATATTTACGTGTATAAATCAAATGCTTTCCTTACAACTTGTTTTTTTCCCGTATTTGAATTTTTTATTTCTGTGCAGCCCAAGGAGAGCACAGCGCTCTCCTATAAAAAACATAAATAAAAACAAAGTGAGAAAATTTTACAAAAAATAAAGCCTCATTGCGAGAATTGAACTCGGGCCGCTGGCGTTCAAGTCAAACGCTTTTCCGCTGTGCTGTTACGCCATTTGATAATTTGTGAACAAAATGTATATAAAAATATGAGGTCCACAACTCTGAAATTATGGGCATCTACAGCAATTTGATTAATTGGTATGTAGAGTATATTTCTGGATTGGAAATTTAGCTCAATAGATAAGGCGTTGGTTGTTGAAATCTTGAGATCACAGGTTCGAATCTCAGCGGTGGCAAAGAAAATTTTCAGTCATTTATACAATGTATATATATATCTCTCTCATTCTCTCTCAAATAGAAATCTACTATAAAACAAATCTTTCTTCTCTATCATGTGACGAAATGAAGTAAAGTCACCTAAGGAAAGTTTCACTTCAAAATAGAAATTGTAAAACAAAAAACATATTTTTTGCATATTTTTTGCACGGCATTCCCACTCTTAAGTGGGAATGCTATCTAAATAATTAGTTGATTTTTCTACACTTAGTAGGTGGCTTGCCTAATCTGAAGTGGTCATAGTTTAAAAAAAATTAGCTAATTCTTCTAATAAATTATGTGTCTTATCTATTTTATGGTTGAAGGTACACCTAAATATTTAGGTTTTTTTAGCTACTCTCGCAGTTAAACTACCCAATATAATTGCATATAATTAACATTTAGAAATTGGTAGCGCACCTAATCAAATTCGTTGACTGAAAATCACCGGATTACTTTAGCTGAATTGACTACATTTTTAGGTAAAAGTTCTACTCTTTTTTTTCTGTGAAGAAGAGTCCCAAAATTGCTTCTAATGTGTTTGTTGTTGGAATGAAGCAAAAATTCGCAATCTTGCATTTTCGCATCGTCGTAACTGTGTTTCGCATCAACCCGTAAATACCCATAATAATTTGTTTAATACAATTTAAAATATAGGTACAACTTTTTGTCTTCGTTTTTCTAAGAATCTTGCTTCAATTAAAAAATCTCCGTAAATCAAGCATGAACTTCGTGGAATCGAAGTCAAATAAATTTGGTTAATTTTTTACTTGATTTTGTAGTCGAAACTTACCTTTTAAGAAATTAACAGGTATTGATTTAAGTGGACTCATAAGAACATATGTATAAGATTAAGTTTAAAATTAAGTTAATATTATAATATATGAAATAAAGTTTTTATTGGGTGAAATCACATTGCTTTTCATTTCTCCAATACATATTACATTTTGTTCTATATGCTATTAAAAAAGAATAGTTTCGTAAATAAGTGCATATAGAACAAATTATTTTTTTTTTAAATGCATCTTACTCTAAAAAACGCTTCCAAGGATTAACATTTTTTTTGACAGAAAAAACCACTAACTCTTGAACTTTCATTGGTAAGAAAATCGCGGTAGATTTTTCGGTTCAGTTTTTTACTAAACTTTAAACTTGATTTACCAAAAAAACATTTTTGTCATATAGAACACAATAATTTGCGAACGACGAATTGTCATAATAAGTTCAGTTGCGAGAAACGCGTCATATAGTTGCAGGAAATTAATTTCGTTTGTCATAAACGCGAGTGATTTTTAAATTGCAGCAATTAAAAACTTCGTTTTTCCCCACTGAAAATTTTGTTTATTTTTCCCTTCGTTGTATAAACATAAGGCTTATAGTTTAGAGTTACTTTTTGGACAAATTGTTAATATAAAGAGTGATTTTTTAAGTGCCTGATAACTTTTTTTTAAAAAAAAACGCATAAAATTTGCAAAATCTCATCGGTTCTTTATTTGAAACGTTAGATTGGTCCATGACATTTACTTTTTGAAGATAATTTCATTTAAATGTTGACCGCGGCTGCGTCTTAGGTGGTCCATTCGGAAAGTCCAATTTTGGGCAACTTTTTCGAGCATTTCGGCCGGAATAGCCCGAATTTCTTCGGAAATGTTGTCTTCCAAAGCTGGAATAGTTGCTGGCTTATTTCTGTAGACTTTAGACTTGACGTAGCCCCACAAAAAATAGTCTAAAGGCGTCAAATCGCATGATCTTGGTGGCCAACTTACCGGTCCATTTCTTGAGATTAATTGTTCTCCGAAGTTTTCCCTCAAATGGCCATAGAATCGCGAGATGTGTGGCATGTAGCGCCATCTTGTTGAAACCACATGTCAACCAAGTTCAGTTCTTCCATTTTTGGCAACAAAAAGTTTGTTAGCATCGAACGATAGCGATCACCATTCACCGTAACGTTGCGTCCAACAGCATCTTTGAAAAAATACGGTCCAATGATTCCACCAGCGTACAAACCACACCAAACAGTGCATTTTTCGGGATGCATGGCCAGTTCTTGAACGGCTTCTGGTTGCTCTTCACTCCAAATGCGGCAATTTTGCTTATTTACGTAGCCATTCAACCAGAAATGAGCCTCATCGCTGAACAAAATTTGTCGATAAAACACATTTCGAACCGAACACTGATTTTGGTAATAAAATTCAATGATTTGCAAGCGTTGTTAGTAAGTCTATTCATGATGAAATGTCAAAGCATACTGAGCATCTTTCTCTTTGACACCATGTCTTAAAACCCACGTGATCTGTCAAATACTAATGCATGAAAATCATAACCTCAAAAAAATCACCCTTTATAAGGAAGTTGGTAGTTTGCTTAATACGCGGACGGAGATATCAACGGAGGTTCAATCGATAAGAAGACGGACGGACATATCAACGGAGGTTCAATCGATAAGAAGACGGACGGACATAAAGAGAAAGATTATTAATAAATAATAATGACCGAAATAGCTTGCGGTATATATATATATAAGATATATTTTTAAGTTGTGACAACTGAACATTCGTTTGCGGCAAATACAGCTCGCAAACGAAGTATAGTTGGTGAATTTTTCAGTTGTGCTAAACGAAAAATTTCTTTGCGTGTATGACATATTTTATTTTATGAAACCAAAAATTGGGTCTTCAAAAAACAAAAAAAAAAAAAAAAACAAACGACAATTTGTCACCATTACACAATTCAGCCCACTGCTTAATACAGTAAAAATGTAACAACAATGAAAGAACTTGCATGAAATTCTAACTCCATGACTATTGGCGTCTCGGTAAATTATATCGCACAACAGTAAAGGCCCAAACATAATAGGCTCGAGCTGGCTCCAGCTAATGTCAAATTTTATACGACTACATAGAAATGATGCGTACAAACCATAATAGCTCGATCCAGCTTTTTGTCAAGTTTCGTTAACTTGATCTGGCTGCAGCCAGAGCGATTCAAGTCGAATGCTCCGTAAGGAATCGTTTGTTTTAATTTATTTATAAATTTATTTCCGCAATCTATTCTAATAATCATAAATTGAAACGAATAAAACGAATTGACACAAAGGCGAGCGCAGCTCAAGTAATTTTAGTCAAATTAAGCATTTGACAAAACTTTAGCTAGCTTTTCGTTTATTTTTGACATTAGCTGCAGCCAGCTCGAGCCTATTGTGTTTGGGGTCTTAAAACTAAAGGCCCACCCAAGTTATGCGTAAACGAACAAAAGTATCAGAGAGAAGTAAACGAAAAGTTTTCTTTAGTTCAAACAAAACACGAATTCATCAATTTTCATTAAAAAACACAGTATTCATTTAAAAAATAATCAAAATGAATCAATTCTAAAAAATTGACATATAAAATCATGGTAGAATAACAGAGGTAGACGCATTTCGGACTGCGCTCTCTTCCTCATAGCCAAAATTGTCTTTCAATAGTAATTTGAAAATGAAAAAAAAAAAGCTCAAGCCTGTGTTAGATAACACGGGCGCATAGGTCAGACGTAGAATACGTTAGTCATTAACAGCCTTATTCAATAGATTTCCTTAAACAACCTTTAAACGCTTGTTTAGTTACGCACTGTTTAAGGCTTTACGCAGCTTCTATGCAACCTTGCTAACATTGTTATTCATAAACATTTTTTCATTTTCTGCTTAAGCCCAGTATGCTGTAGAAGCGAAAAGAAACTTTCCATATGGAATGCATTGAGTTTTTGACAGCGAAAAGACAGCGGAATTTTTTTTTCGCTACTTAGTACGCTGTAGAGGTGAAAAATTTGTTCAATGCTAGCAAGTACAACAACTATGTGGAGAGTTGAAATGTCAAAATTTCGCTGTCGGTTATATGTCCGGGCATTTAATTGGCACCAGAATTTTGACATTTCAATAAGAAAACAGTTCGACCTCGCTTTACGCAACACTCGATAATCGCAATACTCAAAAATTCACATTGTTGACTCAGTAAACGCAACTTTAAAAAAAAATGCACAATTATCGCAACTTCCATTTGCGTACACTTCCATAAACTTTTATATTATTTACTTTGAGTTCTTCTTTTCTTGTAAAATACAGTTTTGATGTACGAAAAATCTCTTAAAACAATATTTAAGGAAATAAAGTGCATATCTTAATACATAAAACCACAATATCTAGGATGCAGAGCCATAAAGCTTTATGTTTAGAAGTTTAATTGCGTTTCTTCAACATTAACTACGTCAACTGACCGAATTTCTATTAGTTGCATTGAGCTATGTAGGTCGTACTGTAGTTGCTTTTTTCTCCACACAAACATTTTGGACTCTACACTAATATTTCGGGTGTAGAATTATATGCCAAGAAATTTTTGTTTCTGCAGCATACTAGGCTTTTTGATTGAAAGGTTTGTGTCTGAACTATAGAAAATCTCTACAAAAATCAAGAATTCCTATGGACTTACAATGGCCGCCGTATAAAAAAATGCTGCAAAGGCCGCATATGGAGCATGTCTTTGATATTAAAAGAAAAGACAAACAAAAATCATGGTTGTCGTTCGCTACTTGGTCATTATACTTCTTCTCTTTCTCAAACTGGTTCTGTGATGAACACACAGATAATCGTACTGCTCTTACACATGATGTTATAATACATAAAATACAAAGCATATGAAAATGAATACAAAATTTGAAGGAGTTAAATTTTGATTTACTTATAGAATCAAAAAAATTATATGTAGCAATATGATTATTTAAATACAAATCAAAAGAAGACATATTAAATATGTTACGACCATACTTGAATTTTCTTCAATGCATGTATAAAGTATTAAAAACTTATAATGAAAGTGACAAACATTTTCTCAAAATTTTGTGCTCCAGATAAACACCCCCGTATAACGTATTCTACGTTAAAACAAAAAATAAAAATTTCGTTTTGACAATTGCGGCAGTCTGCCTCTCTGAAATGCTTCTACCATGTTTTCATTGTACCATGTATAAAATATATTTTGTTTTCTTGCTAATAAGGGTTGCCAACAGTTTTGATACAACATTATGTTGTGAAAAAATATACATATGTTAAGGGGACATATAGGTTACAAATTTTTACAAAAAAATTTTTTTCGGGAATTTTTCTTCATAGAAGGAAAAAAGATATCGTTTTCAAATTTCGCACATATATTAACTAACATTTAGAGAATACAAAAATATATTTTTCAGAATTTGTGAAGGAGTTTTAGACGTTATTTGATTTTTTAAAAAAATGCCAAAAAAATTGACGGTGTGCAGGATATCACCAGTCTGGAACATATGAGGAAAAAATAAAAAAAAAAAAAAATCAATCCTTGTTTAAGTGGCCACCGTCTGAACTACAATAATTTTTATCCGCTGAAAAACAAAACAAAATAACAAAATTGGATTGTTAGCTAAAACTTTGCAAAAGACAATAAACCGATATATCTATTTCTGACGGAGTTATTGAAGAAAAACTGATAGTACCTTTTTTTGGCAAAATCACTAAAAGCTACAATATAAAATGGGCCATAAAAATGAAACGTTCACCAAACTCGCAAAACCGCGCGAGGGTTATACTTACCACTGATCATAGTATCGAACCTATATAGTGGCATGCTGTTATTTTGCCAAAAGTGTTTTTTGTGTCACAGTGTTATTTAAAATACAGGTTGCAACCCATGAACCAAGAAATAAAGATCATGCAAAGTAAAGAGCCGCCATATTGTAAACAAAACAAAGCTGGTAGGCCTGACGCCATCGGTCACAAATTGCTTTGTTTACGTGTAGCAATTATATGTGAAAAATTATTTCTTGAAGTTTTAAATAATTATTAGTGCTTATAATTCAGTAATTTTTTGTGTTTTTTATAAAAATGAAGTAAGCTGTAGCGACGTGCAATAATTGCAACAGCAAAAAAAGAAATTACTTTAAATTTCGTTACTGTATTCAAACACTTTTTTCGAGAATTAAACTTGTTAATTTTATAATTTCCCACTTTTATTTAAGTTTTCACATGTTTTGCATGGAAACGTATGCAATATAGCTTTTTTTGTGACCGATGAAGTGGCACGAAAAAAATACTTTTTTCTCGCACTGCTGATTGCTTAATCGTGTCTTGTTGGTTCATGGTTGCAACCCTAAGTATTCTGCTAAGGCCCATGTTACACGGTGCTCGTTTGCTCGGCGTGCAAATGATTTTGTTGTTGTTTCCAATGCAAAACTGTCAAAATTCAGTGAGACTGTCAGAGGATGAACACTTTGTAGACCGAGCAAAATAAGTTCATTTTTGCTCGGTGTACATGGCAGCGAGCACCGTGCAACAGTGTTGCTGGGTGGTGAAATGAAAGTTTTGGGCGTTTAAGTAGCTGAAAATTACATTTTGTGAAGAAAAGTGTTGCTATTGTACTACAACAGTATGAAGAAAATAGTTGTAAGAAACCCTTGTTGGAATAAAGTGTAGGAGAAAAAGTAAGGAACTGAATTAAATGTCAAAACTAGCTCGGCGTGCATATTTCTGTCGTGTGACCTACCAACGTGCAAATTGAGAAAAAAAAAGAAAAGTGTTCATTGCACGCCGAGCAAACGAGCACCGTGTAACATGGGCCTTAGCAAACTACGGAGTCGAGCGCTCTCTCTCTACATAGTTCAGCAAAGTAAATTAAAATTGAGAAACTGAACGGAAGGAAAGCTTACGCAAAACTCGGTCGACTCCCAAGAATAATAGAAACAAGATTACGCATTCCGCAGTACTGTTATCTAATGCTCTCTTTTTCAATTGAGTGCATGACGTCACAGAGTACTTTTGCTTGACAAAAACGTATGCAAATGTGCGATCTCTTAGGCAAATTGACAAAATTGAAAATAAATTCTTTCAAAAAAGTAAAGTAAGAATATCTACTCTTCTGTATAAAGATATGAATATTTTCGTATACGAAAAATATGAATTTTTTAAATTTTCAAGATTTTTATCTCCTAAACTATTCAAGACTGACAAAATTTTATTGTACCAATGGGTTAAGGAGGTCCATATACATATTATAAAAATAAGAAAAAAAAATATTTAGGCGTGGGTGTGGGAGTAAAATTATTCCAAATTCTGACAATATCGCTTGTGCCGTCATGCTCTCTCTCTCTCATTTGTGGAACAAGTAATCTGGTTTCTATGATTCTTGGGCGACTCCATATAAAGGCCTGACCATGGTATAATAATACAAGGTAGCATTGACAGTTGCTTGGGAAAACATCTCCTGTCAAAAAATATACCCAAAAAGAGAGCGCTCACAATCCGCCATTGAAAACACAAGCAATGTTGAAAACGTCGAAATGAAAAAAAAAACAACAACCTCAGCAGCTGCAGATACATTTTCACAAACAGTTGTTTTTGACAGGAGATGTTTTCTTGTAGAAGAGAAAATAAGCAGTTGTCAATGCTACCTTGTATTATTATACCATGGGCCTGACCAAAATAGACGAAACGAGACGATTTCAACTTGCCGAACGTTTGCAATCGTTACGTCTGTTTTGACATTTAATCCAAAATGAAACGAATTCTTCCAATCGTCTGAAAAAAGAATAAGACTACTCTGCACAGCTGTTGTTGACTAGTTGAGACGCTAAAAGTTCGGTTGTTACCAAGAATAATATATAATAATGAAAATCTACTGCGCAGCCTACGTCACGTGTGAGAGTCACGTGACACTTGCTACGAAATATTAAATAATATAAGCAAAACACGAAAGGCCGGCGAAACGAAAGCAAAACAACTGTGAATCTACTATCAAAACAAATCGAGCAACGTAGCTGCTTTTTTACTGTGAAGGGGTAAACACGGAAGTTAAAGATATTTCATTCTGGACTAGTGTTCTTTCTTGAGAAATAACTATTTATTTCATTTTAAAAAACAAACATTGCATAAGAAAATTAGAAGGTTTTCGAATGTAATCCCCCTCTAAAAAATTTGTGCTACATTTTTATTTTATTTCTGTTTTTAATAAAAAAGTATAGAAAATGCTTAACAAATCGTTTTTTAGAATGGCAGTTTTTGTGTTCAAAATGCAGTTTTTTCCTTCAGATTAAGCAGTTTTTTAAAAAAGAAATCTGGCAACACTGCTTACGCATAACTTGGTTGAGCCTTTAAGCTTTTCAGCTACATGATAAAAAAACCTAAATAAAATGGATGCCGATAGGAGGGTCGTCAGAGAACCGTTTAATGTAAATGAAATGCACCATCGATGCATAGATATATTGCATGGTAAAGCAAAATAAAACGACAAATAAAAATTAAAAAAGGACAAAACTAAGAACTAGGATAAGAAAAAAAATTAGGAATCGGAATAGGAAAAGGATTTCTACAACGGTTAAGATCAGAAAAAATATAAAGGTTAAGAAAAAACTTGGGCAAAAATTTGGATAAGGATTAGAGAAAAGACAAGGATTTGGGCAATTATTAGGGTGAGTATTCATATAAGTATTTAGGCAAGAATTGAGACAAAAAGTGGCACAAGGAATATAAAATTAAATCCCTTGTTCGACTAGAATAAGAATTTGGAAATGCATTAAAACAAGTATTTTTGAAAGAATTAGATCAAGAAGTTACACAAGTTAAATAGCAAGGGAAAGGATAATAATAAGGCCGTGTTGTCACGTCAAAATATACAGGTCGGTCCATGACACAGCCAGTTGTTTCTTTTTTTAAGTTAAAGAATCAAAACTATATCTAATAAATTTTACTCAAACCTATGCTTGGCCGAATTATTCTACAATTATGTCCTTTTTGGTATAAAATTCTTTTCAGTCGCTAAAACCGTTTCGTTCCTTGTCCTGCATATTAGCGCTTTAGTGTTGCGACGGTTTTAGTATTACATGCGATATACATATTCAATTATTATTCAAAATTATTTCAAAATTCACTTTTTACTGGAAAATGATAGTACTATGAACAATAATCAACACCCAAAATTTCTTTTCCTGAGGTTTCATAGTGGGATTCTTTCAAAAAATTCCAGTATTCGTATAATACCTACCCAGTAGAAAAAGCGATCATCACAAGATAGCTTCTTGACACATACTTTAAGACTCGGCGATCATACCCATTTCACTACCAAAGTCCAAATCTTTTTCGTATTGAGCTGCTTCGTCATATCTTCCAGCACGTAAGAAGTTATTAGTCAAGAATCCGAGTACCTTCTATTGGCAATGAAAGAACGATATGGATGTCGATTTGTTTTATTTTTTTCTTTTGTATTTTTGTTTCATTTTCTTTCCAACACATCGCTTTGCAGCTGCCGTGTTCATCTGCTAAGGTATAAGTGCCTTCTTCTAATGCTTGAGGCAATAAGACCTACCTACCTTCCAACTGGGTATGCAAAAAAGATGAGAGAAATATAAATTTGAAGAGAGAGTAAAATTTGTTCATACAATAGATTAAAAAAACATAGCTGTTTATTGTCAGCTGTTCATTATCAGTCAAGCCTGACCTGACTAAATAGGTGTAACACCTGATATTCCTGGTTCAAAGCACAAATAAAAAAATATCCTTACCTCTTGTACCGTATTGTAAATAAAAAACTCTGTCTTCTCATTTTTTTTATACATCATTTATTTATATATTATAACTTGTATCTTTTTCTAATTCTATGACATAATTTCGCTTAAATACATTCAAAATTATTAATTAAATTTTTTCTTAAAAGCATCACAAATAAACTTAATTTTAATATAATAAGTTTTGCATTATTTGAATTTTAAGCTGCTTTTGAAATTTACACATTGTAGACATATATACTTTTTCTTCTTTGTACAGACATAATTAGAATTATAAACAATGCATAAATAATATTTTTAACGGCTTAATACAAAACTAAATACATACATTTTTATAAAAATAGTTCATTAAGCTAGAGAGCACAGTAAAAAAGTTCTATATAGTATGTTTTGCAAAAACTTACATAGATTTTACAGGATTAAACTCAAACGGAATTGCTATTATATCCACTAACAGTATCATCCATAGGACTTGACAATTATTTGTGAACTTGACAATGAGATACTGTACGATACTGTCTACGATAATAGATGTTTTGAAAACTCATTTCAAGCATTTGCAATGAAATCAACCTCAACATTACTTTCCTAAGCAATTGCTTAATATTTCAATATGGTTTTATTTTTACACTAAGTAAATTAATTTATATACAATCAAGTATTTACAATAAATTCATTCACAATACACATAACTTAACTTATTTATTCTTATGATATAATTAATATCTTGTGCATGCCTTTATAAGGAATCTTCACTATGCTGAGTTGTTTTGTATTTGCCCGAATTATTTATCTCAGAGCTGTATGAAGCAATAATTGACTAAGTTTACACAGCGAGAAAATCAGCGCAAATATAAGAGAACTGCTCTTCAATAGAATAAGACTGGCTGCTCTGCTTCGCACTGTATGAAAAAATAAAAAAAAAAAGGAAAAGACGTAAGCAAATACTTTTTATATTGTTTAAGTAAAGTTTTATCTTCAAACTTCCTTCCGTAACTCAATCAATTTCTCTGCCAGCATCAGTCAAAAATTGTGCCAAATAAACTTCCGTCCAAATAAATATCAAACTTAATTTATGCATGTCCATGCATTTAAATTGCCAAACAAATTTTATTAAAGGAGACAAACTGAATTTATTTCTGCACAAACTTTCTACAACAACACCACGTGATTTCTACTTGACTTTTAATTGTCATTCACATCACGTATGCGCAGCCTTAAAAATATTTAAATTGCATTCGCATAAATAAAAAGATACCGTTTTTTTTTGGATAAAGGAATTTAAATTTCGCTACGACGTGTGCAGTTCAACTCTTTTTTTTATTTTTGTTTGTGTTTGTGTCACACAACACAGTGAGGCTTGCAAAAACCAGGTCTTGGGAAACAAATACGGTTGAGTTGCTGGCAACAAGATGTTGCACAGTGCAAAGAATTGGAATACATCAAAATAAAAAAAATAGTTATTTAAAGGTAAAAGAAATAAATAAGGTTGTAATAAAAAGAAAATAATATTTTGAAGAAGTAGTAATGGGACTTATTGAAAAAATACAATAATGATTCACAAGATATCCCATTCCTGATCCTTCCATGGGTTTTAAATTTTCTCTTTTATCTTTCTCTGTATCTTCTTTAGAATCGCTGCTGTTTGCCATTGCTTGTCCTTTGATAGATGCTGTTCGGATAATAATGAAACGATCCAGGTCGCCACATGAATAAAATAGAAATCAATTAACAACGGGACTGTTGGGTGTTTCTAATCAAGCTATAAAATATGCTGAAGGAAATTGAGTCCTGTTTATTTTTTTAATTCTTATTATTGTCGAACTCCTTATCCCTATACTTATCCATATCCATATCCATATACATATTCTTATCCTTATCCCTATACTAATCCTATCCATATCCATATCCGTATTATTATCCTTATCTGTCTTATCCTTATCCTGATCCTTATACTTATCCTTATCCTTATCCTTATCCTTATCCTTATCCTTATCCTTGTCCTTGTCCTTGTCCTTGTCCTTGTCCTTGTCCTTGTCCTTGTCCTTGTCCTTGTAATTGTCCTTGTCCTTGTCCTTGTCCTTGTCCTTGTCCTTATCCTTGTCCTTGTCCTTGTCGTTAACCTTATCCTTATCCTTATCCTTATCCTTATCCTTATCCTTATCCTTATCCTTGTCCTTATCCTTATCCTTATCGTTATCCTTATCCTTATCCTTATCCTTATCCTTATCCTTATCCTTATCCTTATCCTTATCCTTATCCTTATCCTTATCCTTATCCTTATCCTTATCCTTATCCTTATCCTTATCCTTATCCTTATCCTTATCCTTATCCTTATCCTTATCCTTATCCTTATCCTTATCCTTATCCTTATCCTTATCCTTATCCTTATCCTTATCCTTATCCTTATCCTTATCCTTATCCTTATCCTTATCCTTATCCTTATCCTAATCCTTATCCTTATCCTTATCCTTATCCTTATCCTTATCCTTATCCTTATCCTTATCCTTATCCTTATCCTTTTCCTTATCCTTATCCTTATCCTTATCCTTATCCTTATCCTTATCCTTATCCTTATCCTTATCCTTATCCTTATCCTTATCCTTATCCTTATCCTTATCCTTATCCTTATCCTTATCCTTATCCTTATCCTTATCCTTATCCTTATCCTTATCCTTATCCTTATCCTTATCCTTATCCTTATCCTTATCCTTATCCTTATCCTTATCCTTATCCTTATCCTTATCCTTATCCTTATCCTTATCCTTATCCTTATCCTTATCCTTATCCTTATCCTTATCCTTATCCTTATCCTTATCCTCATCCTTATCCTTATGCTTATCCTTATCCTTATCCTTATCCTTATCCTTATCATTATCCCTATCCTTATCCTTTTTATTATCCTTATCCTTATCCTTATCCTTATCCTTATTCTTATTCTTATCCTTATCCTTATCCTTATCCTTATCCTTATCCTTATCCTTATCCTTATCCTTATCCTTATCCTTATCCTTATCCTTATCCTTATCCTTATCCTTATCCTTATCCTTATCCTTATCCTTATCCTTATCCTTATCCTTATCTTTATCCTTATCCTTATCCTTATCCTTAATCCTTAATCCTTAATCCTTAATCCTTAATCCTTAATCCTTATCATTATACTTATACTTATTTTAACCAATTTTGGAAGCACTTTTTCCACTTAGATTGAAGTAGAGCCGCTTCTTCGGGTGTCGAAAATCATTGACCACGCAATTGTTTTCTTTTATTTCCAAGAATAATAGTCATTGGATTTTTTAGCTAGTCAAAAAGTCTTTGTTTGAGAAGATATGTGAGAGCTCGCATTGTCATGATGCAGTCGAATTCGCCACTGTTACCACATAATCGAAAATATTCACGAACTAACTCCATTTTTTAACCGAGATAAATTTTTAAATTTACTTTAAACAACACAAATCGGGCTAAAATGGCAAAATGTTCTGAAGAAGGGTATGTTTAGCAATGTCAAACTCCAATGAAAACGTCAGATGGTAAGTGTTGCCACTTACTTTTGCTACTAAAGTTAGCTCCTTACAATTTTTATCGCAGTTTATATGAAAATATTACACTGTGCTTTGACAGCAACAGCAACAGCAGGCTGCTGAAATAAAATAATGTCATGCAATAAATTGACATCATGAAATATTGAAAAGGACGCTGCCTGACACAGATTCACGGTGAGAAGAGGCACACATAGTTTGCATCAAGCATCAAGCAAAACTGTGTCCTTGACATTTTCCAAAAATAAAGTTAAACTTAATAAAAATGCAAATTAATTGAATTTTTCCAGTGCAAAAGTTTACCATTCTTGCATTGAACTTGAGCTGCTGGCCCTTTAGGACACAATTCCATTCACAGACAAACACACACACACACACATTCACTCTCTCACTCTCACTTACCAAGTAGAACACAACACATCACACTCAACACAAAGCATGCAAATTTTATTTTTAGTAATCATGAGCACAAATTGGTTTAGTCTTTCATCCTTGCTTCTTAACTTACCCAAAAGCATCGCTTCACGATTATCAATAATGCCAGGACGACGTTGCAGCACACTCTCCTTGCCACCCTTCCACAGCACGGGTGATATGCTAGCCAAGCATTTCACTTTCATGGCTCCATTGAAAAAATGTCGCGCATCAACGGTCAGCTGTAGACCCAATGTTGACGTGATTAGACCATGTTTGTGCACCGTGTCGTTGTGGTGCACGAGAAAACGAGAGTCCATCACCTATTAATGAAAATAAATGAAATGGAAAAATTATACAAAAAAATTATACAAAAAGATAAAATTAGGCAAAACAAAATTCATTTTGGTGCTTATGTCGTGGGTGTTTCCTGAGTATGGGTTTTTCATATAACAATTTATGAGCCCAATGGCCATTTTTGGTTGAGTTGCATTATTTATTAAAAAGGCGGATGTATTTAATTTAATAGTTATCAAATGATGCAATATTGAAATTTAGTGGCGATCATTTAATTTGCTGAAATTACTTAATTGTTAATAGCTTTTATTAAACCTTTTAAATTCTTAGTATAAATATAGTATAGATTCTAACTAGAGAGCTGAACAAGTATAGGGTGTTTTTTTTAGGGGTTTGTTTTTCGAATTGAAATAAAACACAAGAAAATCGTTTTAATGTCCATCAATTTGGCTTTATTGGAAGGATAATTTTATGCCATTAATGTTTAAATGTGATTTCGGGCATGTGGCCGCCGCGGCTGGCTCGAATAAAGCCAATTCTACAGGTCCAATTTTCAACCACTTTTTCGAGCATATGGGGCCGTATGTCGGCAATAACGCCACGAATGTTGGCCTCCAAGTCCCCTAACGTTTCTGGTTTGTTGGCGTAGACGAGCGACTTCACATATCCCCAAAGAAAATAATCCAATGCTGTCAAATCACACGATCTTGATGGCCAATTGACAGGTCCATTCCGCGAAATTATGAGCTCATCGAATGTTTCCTTCAATAAATCGATTGGGACGTGCGCTGTGTGGCATGTAGCGCCGTCTTGTTGGAACCACAACTCATCAACATTCATGCCATCCAATTCGGGAACAAAATAGTCGGTTATCATGGCTCTATACCGGTCTCCATTAACGGTAACTGACTCTCCAGCATTATTTCGGAAGAAGTATGGCCCAATGACTCCACCAGCCCATAGAGCACACCAAACAGTCAGTTTTTGTGGATGTAATGGCGTCTCAAGGATCTCATGTGGATTCTCTTCACTCCAAATGCGGCATTTTTGCTTGTTGACGTAGCCATTCAACCAAAAATGAGCCTCATCACTGAACAAAATTTTGCGATGAAAATCAGCATCAAGATCAATCTCATTTTCGGCCCATTTGCAAGCGTTGTTCTTTTGTCAACCTGTTCATGATGAAATGGCAAACAAAACTGAACATAAATGACATTAGAGTTGCCAGATTTGACCACAAAATGCCAATTTTATCTCTATTCGAAAAACAAACCCCTAAAAAAAACACCCTTTATAAGAAATAGATCAGTTGTCTGTATCATGACACACCCATAAATTTAAACGTAACAACGTTCCTTTATCTTCGTTCTTATTCTTATCCGTTTCTACTTCCAAGCCCTTAAAATTTTCCCTATCCTTATTTTTGTTCATATGTTTGGCCGTATGGTTGTGTATCTTCTTATTCTTATCTGAATTTTTGTTTTAATATATGTCCACATTCTTATCGTAGTCCTTGTTTTCGAATCCATTTCATAATCCTTGTCCCTCTAATTGTCTCCATAGGCGTATGAAGTATTGTACCAATTCTTGTCGCAATCCTTGTTTTAATCCTTGTATGAATCCTTGTCATATCCTTGACCAGACCAGTGATCTCGTCCTTTTCTTGTCCTAATCCTTCTCCAAGCCCTTGTCCTGATTCTTATATTTTTCCTGGTCTTCATCATTATTTATATCGTTATATACTGTGGGTTATATTCTTAAATACCGGGAAATATAAATTTAAATTTTTTGGGGATTCCGATAGGGACAAAATGTTTTTATTTTACAGTTGGCACTATTGTCACTGACATCTGTGCCAAATAACACCTCAAAATATTC
This sequence comes from Pherbina coryleti, assembly GCA_943735915.1. Lineage (NCBI taxonomy): Eukaryota > Metazoa > Arthropoda > Insecta > Diptera > Sciomyzidae > Pherbina > Pherbina coryleti. Next base: position 65,720,224 of record OX030949.1, on the reverse strand, counting down.
ATTAGTGTTTGAGATACGCGTCCTTTTGTAAATAGCTAAAGTATCCAACAACGCAGTTCCATTAAATTTTGTGTGCGGAATTAAAAGTTTGCTGCCGAAACGTTGAAAATGTTGCAGAAGGCCTTCGGTGAGCAAGCTCTATCGTGTGAGTTTCTGTGTGTGGTACAAAATGTTCCAATAGGACGACCATAAACTGCAACTGATGAGCTACACATCAACAAAATCAAAGAATTGGTGCTCCAAAATCATCGGAATATCGGAAGGATCAGTGAAAACCATTTTGAATGACTATTTGGGCCTCAGAAAAGTGAAAACTCGATTGGTGCCAAAAACTCTCAATTTCATGGAAAAACAGCGCAGCGTTGATGTGTTTGAAACTATGCTTTCGGACTATCAAGACAAAATGAAACGAATCATAACTTGTGATGAGACTTGGTTCTACGCTTACGATCCGAAAACAGCCGACCAATCGGTTGAATACCGTGCCAAAGATGAGCTGAGACCGAAAAAACCACGTCAAAGCAAATGAAAAATCAAAGTCATGTTGACAGTTTTTTTCGTGGTGTGGTGAATTCATTGAATTATGAATTCAATGCGTCATTCGCGTAATGCTGCGCTTAAAAATAGACCGGATTTGTGGAGAGACACTTCTTGTTTTTTTGCATCACGATAATGCACCATCTTACACTGCACTCGTAATTCGTGATTACTTCGCCAAAAACCCGTACCATATCGTTCCGCAACCACCGTTTTCGCCTGACTTAGCACCATGTGACTTCTGGCTATTCGCTAAAGTCAAGACCCCGCTCCGTGGACACCGTTTTGAATCGATAGAATAGATAGAAACCGAAACAAAAAAAGGAATTGAAGGCTATACCGGAAGAGAACTTTGCAGCATGTTTTGAAAATTGGAAAAAACGTTGGCACAAGTGTATTGCATCCGAGGGGGGGGGACTACTTTGAGGGGGATGAAATGAATTTAGAAGAATAAATAACGATTTCTTGACTTATAAACAAAATTCCCGATATTTTTTGCCCACAAAGTATGTATCCTTGTTATGATCCTTATTTGAATTTTGATCCTTGTTTGAATACGTATGTTAGTCATATATATGCCATTGTTTTGCTATTGCATTTTATTTTATATTTGACTGAACCGCTTCTTTTAATGGTTGTTTACGCTTAACCCATAACTTTCTGCGCTTGAGACTGTAGTAAATGGACCTCTTCCCTGGGTTTTCTCCTATGAAAATAACAATTCGACTGTGAAAAGCGGCCTTTCAAAGACCCTCGATTTAATTTTATTTGGGAAAATTCTTTGAATCATTCTCAGGGCTTCAAAACCTTTTCCTATCGTTGGCAAGTAGAAGTCCCATAGAGCAATGCTTCCAATTCCTCATCTTTAAAATTGTTTTGGTTATTGGATCTCGTTCTACCCGATGCGTTTGCTTTGCTAAAGCATAATTATTCACCAAAATACAATTATTTTTGGAAGAACTTTTTTATGTAAAAGCAATTTATTCGGCGATGGCGTCCGTGGCGTAGTTGGTTAAAGTGCGTGATCACTATGTCAACGAACCTGGAGACCCGGGTTCAAACCCCAGCAGCGACAGAAAATTATTTGAAAAAAAATGATTTTTCTGTACGGACGCCACCTCTCTGAAGACAATGGCAAACCTCAGAGAGTAATCAAAATGCCATGTAAAGCTTCTTGAGAACAAGAACATTCTGTTCATCGCCGTTCGCAGTCGGCGTTAAGCATGTAGGTCCGGTTCTCGGTTAATTGTGTACAAACTTAATAACACGCACAACACAATTTGATCATAAAAAGCTAGGTCAAAGTCCTTTCAAGGGCTGAAATAACCAGTTATTTATTTATCAAATTGGATGAAGTTATTCAAATCATACGATATACACCGAAAATAGCGACTAATAACATTTGTTTTACGAGGAATATTTGGCTAAGGGGAACTATGGAAATGTGCACTACCTACACAATTTCTTGTAAAAGAAAAAAAGAGAAAAAAAAACCAATTTTCAATTCAGCAATTGAAAGCACTTTAACCGAGCTTCTTATAACCGAATAAAATTGTGTTCTGCGTGATTTGAAATATTTGTACCCACCTGATCGAATACTGGATCTATTAAGTTTTAGGCAGATTTTTTTTTTAAATATTTCTTTGATGTAACTAACATTTTCATCTATACTTTGTCTAACTATCAGATAATACATAATGCCTTATGATACCAAATATACCCACTCCGAGAAGCGAGAACCTGAACCAATTAAGAGATAAAGTGGGCGGGTCAGCGGAGTCTTCGTTAACCGGACAGACAACTGGACCCCGTTAAATAGACGTTCAACGGACATCTTTTGTCTTCTTTCAGAAATATAACAATGTTGGTACAACACACACATACATACACACACATATATATATATACACAAGCATTCCCATTGAAACAGGTATGACTGTTAAAGCCACCTTTTCAATGTTGTGAGTTTTCCAGCGCACAAATCTTATACATTTGTCTGTCATGTTCTAGTGTTCATCTGTGTCTGCCTTGCACCTGTCTTTCAACTTAATGCATAGCTTTCTATATTATCTGGTATTCTTTTATGTTGTTTTTTTTTTTTTTTATTTCATTCTGCTATTTTCTGAACATAAAAATGTTGCTGATGTTTGCGGTTTTCTTACGGATTAAATTTCTTCGACTTAACTTTACCTTAAAAATTAATTTGTTGAGTGGAACATGAATTCTTCGAAGCTCAAAATCGAAGCCATGGTTCAAATACAATTTCGAGGTACTTGCAACACACAATTTTTTTTTCCTGGCAATTTTCAAGCATTCTGTTACAAGTAAAGTGTAACCTTACCTTTGGGTTGGGCCCGTAGCCATTGAGGGATAGTTTTCGGAGCTTATGCTCCCCAAAAATCACTAAAAGTATTCAAAATAAATGCAAGGATGATTATTTAAAAAGTTCTATTATTAAAAATAAAATCTTCCGACTGCCTTAAGTAAACTTTCAAAATTAACTATTTGCAGCAACTTTCCTTCAAGCAAGGTTCCTTCAAGAGCAATACATTCATTCCACAGTTTTTCTAACTTTTCAATACCGGTTTTGTAGAACGATTTGTGCTTCGCCTCAAAATATGCTGCAGTTTCAGCCACCACCTCTTCATGGAGCCAAATCTCTTGTCGGAAATAATTTTTTTGAGGTCAACAAAGAGCCAGTAGTCGCTGGGGGCCAAATCTGGCGAATACGTTGGATGAGGAATTTGAAGCCCAATTCATGGATTTTCGCCATCGTTTTCATCGATTTGTGACACGGTGCATTGTTTTGGTGAAAAAGAATTTTCTATCTTCTCTAAATGGAGCCGATTTTTCGTGATTTCGTCCTTCAAACGCTCCAACAACGCTATATAATAATCGCTGTTGATTGTTTTTCCCTTTTCAAGATAGTCGATGAACAAAATTCCATGCTCATCCCAAAATGATGGCATCGCAAAGATGCCATAACCTTTCCAGCCGACATTTTTTTGGTCGCTTTGGCCTGCTTTCATCGGTTGACCTCCACTCAGCTGACGACCTTTTTGATTCCCCTGTGTAATGGTGGATCCATGTTTCATCCATTGTCACATACCGACGCAAAAATGCATGTTTATTCTTTGTAAACAGTGCCAAACAACTCTCCGAATCATCGACACGTTGTTGTTTTTGGTCCGGTGTGAGAAAACGCGGCACCCATTTGGAAAGCAGCTTTTTCATCGACAAATGTTCATGTAATATTGTTCCCACACTGCCTTTTGATATCTTCAGAGCCTCAGCTAGCTCGCGCACCTGAGCTAGCTGTTTTTATGTTATGTGGAAAACTGCCTCATTTGGGCGTCCTGAACCATTAGTATCATTTGTGTCTGTACAACCAAGTTTAAACTCAGCATACCATCGGCAAATAGTTGCTTTTGACGGAGCAGAGTCCGAATAACACTTTCGAAGCCATTGCTCAACTTGGACGGTATTTTGTCTCATCAAAAAACAGTGATAAATCAACACACGGAATTGCTTTGAATCCATTATTTTGAAAATATCAACCGTAGCGTCACTTAAATCACTGTAACTTCGGAATTAAACGTTAGGTTGTCATAAAATATTTACACGTATTGCTTGAAGGTGGCGTCCGTGGCGTAGTTGGTTAAAGTGCGTGGCCACTATGTCAAAGAACCTGGAGACCCAGGTTCGAACCCCAGCAGAGACAGAAAATTATTTAAATTAAAATAATTTTTCTGTACGGCCGCCACCTCTCTGCAGACAATGGCAAACCTCAGAGAGTAATCAAAATGCCATGTAAAGCTTCTTGAGAACGAGAACATTCCGTTCATTCGGAGTCGGCGTTAAGCATGTAGGTCCGGTTCTCGGTCAATTGTGTAACAAGCTTAATAACACGCATAACACAATTGATCATAAGAAGCTAGGTCAAAGTCCGTTCAAGGGCTGAAATGGCCAGTTATTTTTTTTTTTTTTATTGTTTGAAGGTTGGAACAATTGAAATATCGATCGATATTTCGTTAGAGGTGCCACCTAGTAGTTAGTCTCGGGACTTATTGGACCATGTGTTACTTTTAATAGTCTCATTTTATTTCTAGTTTTATTTTATATTTTTATGTTTTTGGTATTGCTCTTGGTATTGAGGTTACTTGAAGGGGTTAACTGAGAGAGATGGGGTCGCACCATAATTGATATATTTTTAATTTTATTTTTTGTTTTTTTTTTTATTCTACACTAAGGGAAAAAATATTAAATTTATCCAAAAACTTTTTTAATTTATCCAAAAAGCGAGTCATTTTTGCACCTATAACGCATTTGCTTAAATCGACTACGTAAATATTTAAAATTTATTTAAATACTTTTTTAATTAAAAAAAATATTAAAATATTTAAACAGAATTAAAAAGAAAAATATATTAAAATTATGCACGAATTTTTTAAAATATCCTTTCAAGTATTTACTATTGGAAAATAAAACTATCGCATTTAAAGAAAATTTATATAAAAATATTGGAATTAAAAAAACAACATATTTTAATATTTCCCATGAGCTGCGTCCATCAAATGCCATTTGGTAGTATATTTTATTTCGTTTTTACTTTTTTCGTTCTCTAACTTATACTATTTTTGACAGTTGTTGCGGTATTATTGCACCAAATGTCAAAATAGTACAAATTAGAGAAAGAAAAATTGGACAATAAAATAAACATAAAAATATGCAGGCAAATGACAACCGCAGCAAGACATTCGTGAGAAAATGTCTGGTTGTCACTCTAACCAAGTGATGTGATTCTGATTTAGTAAAGAATCCCGATCACATCCCGATTTAGACCTGTTTATCCCACCAAAATGACACGAAAAACCCACAAAAAATCCCACCCAAATATTTATACCAATAACGATTTTTTTATGCAATTTTTGAAAAGAAATAATGATGGCCACCTGCTGAACAGGCCCACCACTATTGAACGCTGTGAGTTCTGACGTCTGTATGATGCGCCAATGTGTAAAGTGTCGCAGTAACATCTCATTAAATGTTCACTTTTGATAAATCATTGAGATGAATGCGCGTGCTGTTTTAGCTCCACGGCCGTTGAGAAATTCGAATAAAACGAAGCTGAGCAAAAATAGTTCATGTCTATTTAGTGAATTTCAGACTCTTTCTTATCGATAAAAAAAGGTGAATATGAGTAGAATTTTTTTTAATGTTTATTTTTCACGATTCGACGAGCAATCGAATAATATTGAGAAATGGGAAAAAAATATTTCACGACATACCATGATGGCGTGCCTGCCCTCCTCCTGAACAATACGCCTACCTTCCGAAAAGATTTTCAGTAAAAAATTGTTATTTATATGATTGAAAATAGTGTTTGGAATTAGTTAAAATAGTTTTCGTGATTTTCGTCCACGTTCAGATAAAATTTTAGAATGCCGTCGCCTAAAAAAAAATGAAAAGAAGAACGAATATAAATTCTGATGCGATGGCCATCAAAGAAATTCAAATCTCTGTTGTTTAAAGTTCAGTGAGTCATTGTGAACTATTGATAGAATAAACTTTTAATAAACTCTTAAAAACTAGTGCTTTTACTTAATTTTCAAATTTTTTTTCAGCGATTTGTTTTGGGTGTTCAGTAGCTGGGCCGAATTTTTCAGCGGTCGATTTCGAGACTTTTGCTAGATCGATTGCCAAAATTATATTTTTTGGAAATTTTAAATTGCTTGTTAGTTATTGAACTTAGCTTCCAAATGAAACCAAGAGCTCTGAAAAATTATGTTTTAAGCCAAAGGTAAAGCCTCCAAACAAAACATGTTTAGTAGGTGGGCATCCTCCCCTACATTTTTTAACATTATAATAATATTATAGTTATATAATGTACATAATAAAGTTTTTCAATATATATAACAAATTTTCCACAGAAAAAAATACGAAAAGTTAAACACTGCGTTTTTTATAAAAACTCACTTACATAGGTGTATAATAAATTAATAAAAATTACTGGCCATTTCAGCCCTTGAAAGGACTTTGACCTAGCTTCTTATGATCAAATTGTGTTGTGCGTGTTATTAAGTTTGAACACACAACTGACCGAGAACCGGACCACAGGTTTAACGCCGATTCTGAACGGCGATGAACGGAATGTTCTTGTTCTCAAGAAGCTTTACATGGCATTTTTATTACTCTCTGAGGTTTGTCATTGTCTGCAGAGAGGTGGCGGCCGTACAGAAAAAATATTTTAATTCAAATAATTTTCTGTCGCTGCTGGGGTTCCAACCCGGGTCTCCAGGTTCGTTGACATATAGGCCACGCACCTTAAGCAACTACGCCACGGTGTAAGTGTATGAAGTAATCGTAATTTTCCTACGTTGCATCAAAATGAAACTGAGCTTATATTTTAGTTTTTAAATGAGGATCTTATTTTCGTTCATTATAAACCTCTGGAATATACATATCCCTTTTTTACATATTTAGATTCAATGAAACACCAATTAAATGAAAAATGTTGAAAGATTACAAAAAAGTGATACCAACCAGTTTTGCTAAGAATTTACACTTTAAAAAATTATGACACTGTAAAAAATCCCACCTAAGCATCCGAAATCCCATACCAAATCACATCACTGCTCTAATCTTACACAATTTTATTTTGCGATCATCAATCGCACTCACAAAGAATCTTTGCCAAACATGCAAGCTATGTTACCCTATATTACCCTTGCAACAATAACTAAATGAGAACTATAAGAAACCTGCAACTGCAAGAAATAAACTGCAGGAACAGAGTGCGATGCTGTTGCTGCTTGTCGGAGTATACACGCACAACACAATTGATCATAAGAAGCTAGGTCAAAGTCCTTTCAAGGGCTGAAATGGCCAGTTATTTATTTTGTTTTTTTTTTCTTTATTTTTATCTTGTCCGAAAAATTCAGCCTTACTGTCGTTCCATAAAATTTACCGTAGCGCCAGGAGTCACCGAGTTATAATTTCATGCAACGTTTTGTTTTTATTGATGTTACATTTTTACTGCATTAAGCAACACCGCAGAGGCTGTTGTGATTCCAATTTTTTTATTTTCGTTATGAGGTTGAAGAAAATTTTTTTGCTGTCGTTTACTCAAATGTTCGGCAGCACTTCTTCTGAGCGAGTAATAATAACTCCATGTAACAATATCACACTTTCGTTGCATAAACTCTTACCTCCGCTTCCCCATAATTAATTTTATTGTTTTTGTCGGAAGGCCAAGAATAAATCTTGAATTTCTGTGTTGTACATTTACCGTGTCAAAAATACTCACCGAATAACTATACCATGCCACGCCTTTGCATGATTGATGCATTTTTTCATAACTATATTTTGTCTATTTTCATCTTCAGCACTAACAACCAACCTTTACTGGCGTGTACGATGTTTTACCGTAGCATCTATATATAGCGGTTTTATTATTTTTTTTTTGTCATAAAGTCAAAAAAATTAACTTTTACTGACGTGTGAGACCTTTACACGTTGAGTAGGATTCCATGGAACCACCCCGATGTATTTTGAAAAAAAGGCTTTTTTCAATTTTTATGGACACCTGAGCGGTAAAAAGTAACGTTGTCGTATCAAAACATTAAATTAAAGGTTATACGGGGTAAGATAAGTGTTTCAAACAGACAAAATACACAAAATTCATGAACTGGAACTTCGGGTAACTCAGTACAATAAAATCCTATTATTTCTCTTCTTCGTATTTTTTTATTTTTTATTAAAATTCCAGTCATTTATGAACAATTTCAACATTACCTTATTGAATACTCTTCCTTATAATACATACATAAATATTGCAAATTTCCATTTAAATTGATAAAAAAAAAAATATTTAAGCAACACAAGCTCTACATAAAATTTTAGTGTTCCTTAAATTTACAGACCAAAAGCAGGTCCACGAATACAAAACGAAGGCAACATTCGAGGCATGTCTTATTAATGCTTATTTCTAATGCGTAGCATTTAACATTTGTCTGGACTCTCCTACGTAGTTTTTTTTCTCTGTCTATGCTCAGATATTCCTTGGCCCACTTGCAAAAGACGAGGGTAGATTTAGAATGTAACATTCAGTGGTTAAAATATGAAAAAGAGTTTATTTTTTACGCATGATTTAAAAAGCACACAGAAGCGATATAAGGGTTAAATTAAGCATGTGCCACAGTGTGAGTTGGGTGGCAAAGCATATGCCAGCTATGACAGGACCTCCTTACATAATGGAGTACAAATAGATGTAGATAGTACCAGACAAACGCCAAAGTGTACCTAAGCACGAAAATAGACAAAAAAAAAAAGGTAAAGAAATCATGTTGATGACGATGATGATGATGGAGCTTTTCAGTACGGAGGCTGGTTGTGATTAGAGCGTAAAGAAGGAATACAGCTTGTCTGATTAGACTGTGTTTGAGTTTTTCTCTGAGAAAAGGCCAAAAACGTGCCTAATCGTATTTATTGATTTTAAGCAATTGGCATGCACTGGCATGATCTCAATACGCTCTAGTTCACATTCTCTGCACACAAACACACACACAGACACACACACCCATACAAACTTTAACATTTATTTCTTCATAATTCAATGAAGCGTTTAAATAATGCTAAAGACAAACATTGAAAGAAAAGCAAGGAGCATGTTGTTTGAATTAACAGCAAAAGCACGAATAAAGTTACCCAAAAGGGCTAAAGGGCTAAAAGGTTGTTTCCTTGAAATTAAACTGGCCCGTTATAATGGTTGGAAAATCTGATAAGCCATTATAAACAGGCTTATAATGTTCGTTGATTGTATCATTTATCTTAAGTATTCATAAATTCAGAAAATAATACAACATAAACATATAAATATTTGATTCTAAAGGATATTAAAAAAACAAAATGACATAAAAATAATGAAATCATAAAAATAAATGTTCATTATAAAAGTTTATGATAAAATAATCTTCTTCATTGAATTTTAAGTTTCTGTGGATTTTCCGGACAGGTCGACAGAGAAAACTATCTTGTATAAGGAAAAAATTATCGAGCATCAGGGTTAGCACATAAGATTGTACAAGATATAGATAAATTGAATTTAGATTTGAAATTTGTTTAAATATTTTTCAAATAAATGACTATTTATAGCATGCTTTTCTTTAATTTTCTTACGCTGTGGAAGATATATTAAAAATTAGCTGGTCAAAGTACGTGAAGTTATTACTTTAACCCTCTGCAACTGACGTGCTCCAAATGTAACAATATACCTGATGTGGGGTCTAGCAGACCTCACTTTTAAACTGAGTTCCTATGATGAAGTTTCTGACTGTAACTTTCTTTACCTTATTCCATATAACAGCACATAATTTTCAGGGTAACATAAGAATAACATTTGAAATAAGTACACTTTTTTGTAACGAGGGCGTAGAGATCGTAACTTCGATTTTTACGTTTGTACGCACGAAGTTTTAATTTTCGGTGTCTGTCAGACTACGACGTCAGCTGCAGAGGGTTAAACAAGTTTTAACCTCTTTTTTGACATATACGACCCTTTATACGACCCTAATTTGTGTGCTAATTGTTGAATCTGTCCGAAGCCCAGTTACCAAACTATATGCTCTCTCTCCCGCTCTGAATTTCTTATTTACATTGTTTTTCATAAAAAGGTCACAATTTGGACAGAGCACAAGTAATGGTCTCCTAGTGGTGTAGCTTATCCGATTAGAAACAAAATAAAAGGAACATTCTTTTGTTTATGTTCGTTTCACGTGAAATGCCCTAATTAGTCCATTTTGCTTTTTCAAATTAATTGAAGAGTTACCTAATCAATTTTGTGGAGATAACTTTTAAAAAGGGTTAACATTGACTAACGAAGTATATCAAAAAGTTTAGATTTAATGAATTTTGTCAGAAAGAGACAACAAATAAAATGTTATCATTTCGATTTTGTTCCTTTTTGATATCTCTATAAATGCTTTATTTAGAACATTTTTCTCTGGATAGCTAAATTTTCTTCAGTGGTAATAGCCCAAAACCTTCAGGCAAACTTTTAGCTGAATTCATCGGAAATCATTTCTGAATGCTGAATTTTATGCGATGAAAAAAGAATAGGTACTTGATAAATTTTTTTTATGAAATTAAAAACAAAACTTTGAATTTTAAACAAAAAGTTTGACTTAAAAACAAAATTAATCCCACCTTCCCCAATTCGCTACCAATCCTTCAAACCGCAAAATTGCCTAGAAATGAAAAAGTCAGAATCAATGAAAACCGATATGCCTGAAACTGGACAGATACTGGACCCTCATATTGTCAGAAAATGATGTGAATTTCTCTGGATTGTAAGAGAAATAGTCTTCCATATTTTGGATTATTTCAAAAATTGGGCTGACTTGAAAATTTTGTGTAAAGAATTTGGGTTATATAGTAATGTAAGTTACTTATGAACATATTTACATACATATTTATAAACTATAAACTATAAACTATAAACTATAAACTATAAACTATAAACTATAAACTATAAACTATAAACTATAAACTATAAACTATAAACTATAAACTATAAACTATAAACTATAAACTATAAACTATAAACTATAAACTATAAACTATAAACTATAAACTATAAACTATAAACTATAAACTATAAACTATAAACTATAAACTATAAACTATAAACTATAAACTATAAACTATAAACTATAAACTATAAACTATAAACTATAAACTATAAACTATAAACTATAAACTATAAACTATAAACTATAAACTATAAACTATAAACTATAAACTATAAACTATAAACTATAAACTATAAACTACAAACTACAAACTACATACTATAAACTATAAACTATAAACTTTAAACTATAAACTATAAACTATAAACTATAAACTATAAACTATAAACTATAAACTATAAACTATAAACTATAAACTATAAACTATAAAATATAAACCATAAACTATAAACTATAAACTATAAACTATAAACTATAAACTATAAACTATAAACTATAAACTATAAACTATAAACTATAAACTATAAACTATAAACTATAAACTATAAACTATAAACTATAAACTATAAACTATAAACTATAAACTATAAACTATAAACTATAAACTATAAACTATAAACTATAAACTATAAACTATAAACTATAAACTATAAACTATAAACTATAAACTATAAACTATAAACTATAAACTATAAACTATAAACTATAAACTATAAACTATAAACTATAAACTATAAACTATAAACTATAAACTATAAACTATAAACTATAAACTATAAACTATAAACTATAAACTATAAACTATAAACTATAAACTGAAAACTATATTTACATATTAATACATATTTCAAAAAATTGATCGCATGTTCTGAAATTTCTTATAAAACAAATATAACAGGAAAACAAAAATAATGGATTAAGAAGAGATTATATATTTTTACAAACTTAATTTTTCTTAAATAAAAAATACAATATTTCTTTAATTATTCAGATTTTGTAGTAAAAAAAAATAGAAAAAATAATTAAACATATTCGATCATTTCGACTCATAACCGCCAAAATATCTTAAGCGCCAAAAAGAAAATTTTACAGGAGAAGGTTTTTTGTAATTATCTTTGCTTAGTGCTTAGTGCTTTTTAATTTTTTGCCTATGAAATTTTGACAGACGATGTAAACCATCGCAAATTATCGATTTTCATCAAAAAACATAAATCGGATATTATGTCGCTTAAGATATTTTGGCGGTTATGAGTCGATTTATTTGAGTTTAAAAGCTAATATTTTTTATAGCCTCCGCGGGCTTCCAAAACAGCATTCATTCTTCCTGGCATGCTTTCCACCAAATTTTTGCATAGTTTCTGTGGCAGTGCATTCCATTTTATTTGGACTTTTTGTCAGATATCATCGAGTGTTCGTGGCGTACATTCACCATCACTCAATCCGCGTTTAAGCTCCACCCACAAGTACTCAATCGGATTTAAATCAGGTGATTGAGGTGGCCAGTCCAAGACGTTTATAGAATTTTCCTAGAACCACATTTTTGTTATCCTAGCCGTATGTTTTGGGTCATTGTCTTGCTGGAAAATCGATTCCTCCAAAACAACTCCCCACATATCCAAACTTTGGAAAAGCTTTGCGTTTAAAATATAAATATAGTCATGTGCTGTAATTTTTTCTGTAATTCTATAACACTTCCCAACGCCCATCCGAGTCATACACCCCCACAGCATTATTGAGCCTCCAACAAATATCACTTTTGGCTGAACATGTCTACTGGATAATTGTCCACCTTATTTTTTCCAAGTCCACTGCCTTCTATCAGACCCATATTTGTTCATTTTGGATCATCGGACCTATAACGTTCATCCAATCGTCAATGGTGTAATTTTTGTACTTGCGATTAGACAATAAGGGTTTCTTTACCTTAGAGCGAACTTTAAAACCATTTTTTCTTAGAACATTTCTAATAGTTTCGTCCGAAACATGAATGACGTCATTTATTTTCAAGCTTTTATTTATTTCAACAGCATAATCGTGAAGCCTTAATAAATTTGATATAATGGGTTTTCGTCCAGCGCAGTTCTTAATCGTCAAATTTTCACATTGAGCGCGAACTTTGCTAACTGTTGAAATGAAGCACATTACAGATAGAGAAATTGCCTATGAGAAACACCCTCACGCAAGAAATGTTCAATTTGCTTAAACTTTTCAGGTGATATTGCTTTCATCTGAAAGAATTTTCAAATAATTACATTTTGTTATTATTAAATTGAACAAATATTATTATGTTATAAATTAAAAACTAGTTTAGTTTTACCTTTAATAAACAAGCCTCAATAAAATCAAAGTTTATGACCACATTCAATAAAATAGTCTTTGATGTTTGATTATTCTTTTATTATTTTTTAGCAAACTCAAGAAATTGATCGAATGAACTTTTAGTGTTTCCACTCCAACACTTAAATAAGCACTGAAATTTTTTTAAATATATTACTGCCAAATGCGAATAATAATGTAACAAGATTAATAACCTTTACTTTTACACTAGTGGCTTTAATAATTTGTACACAATATACTGATACAAACACTGCTTACACACATGCCATCAATTTTTTGAGTCACTGTATATATATTATTGTAAATTAGAAATAAGAGAAATTAGAATAAGAGTATTAGTAAGAGAAATTAGTATTAAGCTAAAGACAAGTTAGTCTTTAGTAAGTGAATTTAAAGTAAGTAAATTTAAAATTGAATAAAGAAGTTGAGTCCATTCCAAATCACAGAAGACTACGTTTGGCTTTTTTAAGAACGTTAATATATTCATACTGGTCCTTATGTAAATTGAAACAAATCTTAATAAACCCATTTTCCGAATCTACAGAATACTTGTGCATTTAAAAGAAACATCTCCAGAGCGTTAGCTTAGTCAAAAAGAGTTTTCTTTATATGTTATCTACACAGCCAACCACAGGATGAATTGAGGTTTTGCTTTTGCTTTTGTGTTTGATTTTGCTTTTGCTTTTACTTTTGCTTTTTATTTTGTTTTTGCTTTTGCATTTCCTTTTGCTTTTGCTGTTGGTTTTGCTTTTACTTTTGCTTTTGCTTTTGGTTTTGCTTTTGCTTTTGATTTTGCTTTTTGTTTTGGTTTTGCTTTTGCTTTTGCTTTTGCTTCTGCTTTTGTTTTTGCTTTTAAGTGCAAATTAACTTTAGTACCATTAACTTTAGCACCATAAAATAAATCTATGAAACATTTTTATTATACGGCCAAAAATCACATCTCAAGGTCGTATCATAAAATTTACCGTAGCGTCCATAGTCACCGCGTTATAATTCCACGCAACGTTTTTTCATTGTTGTTGCATTTTCAGTGCATTAAGCGGTTATTTTCTTGGTGTTAAAGCGCCAAAATTATTTTTATTTATTTTCAAAGGACCATCTAAGCACCTGTACTCAGCATAAAAGAATTTTATGCAACGCCGATGCATTTTGGAAAAATAACTTTTTGGAAACATGCGCGGTAAAACGTTACGTTGTCGCGTCAAAATAAAAACGAGGATCAAAATCCTTGTGCGAACTTACAGCAAAAACCGTTGATCCTAGAGAAACAAAAGTTTGGGAAGTTGCTATCAAAGTAACAGAATAAGCCCTTCATGATAATAGAGGGCGTTGTTCCTTCCATATAACTTTATATGTTAAATAATGATTTAATATTATTTATCAGAATATACCTAGCAGAGTGAAACCTTTTCAATTTATTCAAGATTGGCATATTACTTTCAAGGTATGCATTTGAAGGACCAATATTTTAGTCATATTTAGGGGATAAACGGATATGCAACTATCCTGGACGGACTCAATCTCATTCAGTTATTTTTTTTTTTTTTTTTCTTCTAAATACTTTTCTTAAGTCGAACTTTTTTGATAGTATTCGATGAAAGTAATGAGTTTTTAAAAATATTAACAAAAATTTTTCCATTCGTTCCATATGGTATATGGTATATAGTATAGCTCGAAAACCGGAAAAATTTAAAAACCTCAATTTTCCAAACTTCTTGAACACTTCTAAAATCAAGTCACTTTAAAAAGGTATTCAAAGAAATCCATTAAAACCTCATAGCCTTGGGAAAAAAAAAACGAACAACATGAAAAATATCAACAAAAGACTAAATCCACCATAAAAAAAGATACAGTAGTTTCGACTATGTCGTAACAGAATACGTAGAATTAGTCAATACGCTTTTGATGACATCTTTTTTAAAAACTATTTAGCAAAATATTTATTCCATACACCTGAGAATATGACTTTTAAAAGAGTGCCGGAGAGGGTTAATATGTATGACCGACTCCCATTACTTTTGCAAAAGGAACATTTTTGCCTTTGACACCTATTCCCTCCGACCACTCCTTAGGTGGGCTCCCTTACAAATATTATGGTTTTTGTATATTTATTCCATACACCTGAGCATATGACCTTTAAGAGAGTGCCGGAAAGGGTTAATATGTATGACTGACCCCCATTACTTTTGCAAAAGCAGCATTTTTTCCTTTGACACCTATTCCCGCCGACCACTCCTTAGGGGGGCTCCTATACAAATTTTATGGTTTTTGTTTATTTATTCCATACACCTGAGCATATGACCTTTAAGAGAGTGCCGGAGAGGGTTAATATGTTTGACCGACCCCCATTACTTTTGCAAAAGGAACATTTTTTCCTTTGACACTTATTCAATCCGACCACTCCTTAGGGTGGTTCCCATACAAATTTTATGGTTTTGTCGATAAAACCGGAAACTATCGATAAATAGGTAGCAAGTTTAAGCAAACAAAAACAACAAATGTTGGCTTTATATTTCATGTAATTGTGTAAAATTTATATAAGTTAGAGAGTTCTAACATGAATTTTTGTCGCATTGAGGATCAAGCAGACCAACAAGTGCTAACATCAACATTGTACGATCAGTACTTTAGGTCCACCAAAGGCTCAAAAAGTTATATAAATACCGACACCTGATCACTTTCAACCACCCTACTTACCTCCGAGAATGACGTATTCTACGTCAAAAACAAAAAGGTGTTTTTGGGAACGCGTTGCGCGCCCTTGTATTACTGCACTTGTAGCTTGTGCTGGTTTAACATTCTTAACGGGGGTTTCAAAAGCTAATAATAATTACTAAAATACATGTTATGTTGGTTTTCCAGAACAAAGTCAGTGAAAATAAAATGTTGCCATCTAAAAGAAAAAGGTTGTAGTTGATAGGCGCAACGTAGTCGCATCGTGTCTTGTGTCTGTATACTACGTATCGTTTGTATGCTCACTTGGATCTCAATAGCCAAACAGCACTCACCATACACGCATTTCAATTTCAAAATCATTTGTGATAAGAAAATCTTTTTTAAATGTATTTTTCAAGACAATAGTGGGTTATTCCGTTAGAAAAAACAATTTTAAGAACTCAGATGTTTTGAACTTCTTTTCATATTTAAAAAAAGGGCGTAAAAAACAGTCAAATTATGATCAATCTGCTATTGTTTAATTTTTAAGAGATGTTGAGAGATCAAATGACAGACGGTCTGCAAAACTCACTGCATTGGACTCACTTTTAAAAATGAAAAAGCAATATTAAGATGACGTTTCTCAAGGAATTTTGGTGAAATTAAAACTTTAAAAAAAAAGAGGACGCTATTGAGGTCTATTACCCTAATAAAAAAATTAAATAAAGGTTAGAAAATAAATTTAAAATTTTAAAGGCTACTAAATCTAAGACATTGGTGATCGAAGGGATGAATAAAAATATATCCATGCACAAAATGTTAGAAATGTCCACACTTTATTCCAAGCAGAATAGTCGAAATTGTTAATTTTTTTTTTGCAGGTGAATTAAATGAAATGGATCATCTCATAGAGTCATCGGTGTCACTTCAATCTTTTTTTCTTGTTGAAGTTAAATGCTTGCATGGCAGAAATGCTGAATGCCGAAGAAAGAATAAAACGATTAAAACAATTTAAAAGTGAGTGTCTCAGAAAAAAAGCAATTCAACATAATTATTTACTTCTTTAATATGTCAAAAAACTGCATTAAACTATATAAACCTCGGTCAGAAATTGTGTGAATTGCATGTTAAAGGTAACCGAAAAGACAAATCGAAATATTGAAGTAATCCGGCATAACTCTTATAGACCCAAAGGAATGGAACGGGAAAGAAATATCTGAGTTAAAAATACAAAATCTTTATGCAAATCCTATAATACTTTATGGAAGCTCACTTATTGCAATAATTGTTAAAAACGTTAAAACAAAATTTGATACCTCAACTAATAAATATTTTTTAAAACTTTGTAATTTTTGAAGAAAAGTTTGGGACACCCGCTGATATCAAAATTTATTAAAAAAAACCTAGAACAAAAATTGTTGGCTAAAATTATATTTCTATCTAATATACATAGAATATATTTATACATAACATATCTATATCTATAATAAAATTTAAATATTTTTAAAAAGCAAAGAAAAGTCGGACTACGCCCAGTTAACCCATCAATTTAAAAAAACGCTACACCAAAATTTGTTGGCTAAGATCATATCTATCGTAAGCCGCAATCAAATTTACATTTTTCACAAAAACGCTATTTTTGACACCTTGCTAAATATATTAATAAAAATATATAGGCGACATTCGACAAAGAAAGTTGGCCCAACTCCGCATTTGCCATAATTAAATGGAATATCTCAGAACTCATTAAAGCTATAGTTTTGAAATTGATAACGGAGGCAAATACTGCCGAATTACAAATATAACAAAAAAAATAATGTGTGGTTGTAATCGGCCTTCTTAAGTATTTTTAATATTCTTTATTGGTTGAGCTACGGCCGTAGCAATAAAACAAAATATTTTTTGTAGTTTTTTTATGTTTTTTTAATTTCAATATTTCGGCTTAATTTTTAAGTCATCTTCAGGACCTGAAGAAAAATTAACAATAATACAAACAAAATTACAAAAAACACTTATTTAAACAAATTACATGAAATTATTAATTGTGCCACATATACGTGTCGTCAATTAGTTATATAAATGTCAACTAAATTTTTGTTTAACCAAATGTTTGTATATGTGTGCGCAATTTTCTGTGTCTGATTTGAAATTGAGTCTTTTGTCTGCTGGAGTGTTTATGATATGGAGCATTTCAATAGTGTATCGTCTGGAGTAATTCTTCTCTTGTTGTAATATTTTTGTCTCTTCAAAAGCTGGAATGTGACCATTTTGAACACAGTGGGCTGCAAGTGCTGTTTTATTGTCGTTTGATGATTTTAAGTCCGATTTATGTGAGGCTAATCTTGTCCTAAGTTTAGATTTTGTCGTACCTACATATACTTGTCCGCATATGTTGGTCCCGTCTCCTTTGCATGCTATTTTGTAAACAACGTTCGCCTTGTCCATCTTATCCACTATACTTTTTGTTTGGCTATATATGTTTCTAAGAGTATTGTTAGTTTTTGGAGCTAGTAAGTATTTATTTTTGTCATATGTGTCAGTTTTTTTGAATTTTTCTGTGAAACCAGGTACGTATGTGATTCCTTTGTAAAGTTTTGGCTGTGGGCTCCGTGTTAAGTTGGGTTGTATCGTGACTTCTCTTATGAGGCGGTTAATTGTATTTTCTAGAAAACTGTTGCTGGTTAGTATGTGTCTTATGCGTGTTCTGTTGGCTTTGTGGAACACCCTGTCGCTGATGTTGTGCACCCTGCTTATGAAATTTTTGGCAGTATTGATAATCACTTTTTTTGGGTGTTTAGAGTGGAAATTTATCAATCTCCCTGACGCCATAGCTTTTTGGTACCAGTCCATCTTAATGATATTATTTTTTCTCATAACAAGTGCGTCCAAATACGGTAGACTTCCTTCGTTTTCCTGTTCTTTTGTGAATTGTATATATTTGTGGCAAGAGTTAAGTATTTGTAAAGTTCTGTCTATGGCATCTATTTTAACAATTGCAAATATGTCGTCAACATATTTGGTGAGGCTCTTCGGTTTGTGTTCACACTTCTCCATAAAAGTGTCTAAAATTTCTTCCATCACGATATCTGCTATTATGGGGGAAATAGGGGACCCCATCGGCATACCTTTGAGTTGGTTATATATCGTGTTGTCATATTTGAAATAGTTATTTTCACTTATGCAGAATTTTAGTATATCCATGAAGAGTGATTTTGGAATATTAGTGTTATTGGCTATGTTGTCCCATTTTTTGTTGATTGTCTTTAAGGCAAATTCAATCGGAATGCTAGGGAATAACGAGATTACGTCGAACGAAATCATCTGTTCATCATCATAGATATATGTATTGTTAATTTTTGTTTTGAGCTCTACCGCGTCTTTTATGTTGTATTTTGAATCTGTTGTTAAGCATTTTAATATTCTTACAACATATTTGCATAATCCGTATGATGGGGAATTTATGGATGAGCAGATGGGTCTGAGAGGCATATTGTCTTTATGAATTTTCGGTAGTCCATAAAGCCGAGGTACCGTCGCAGAATATGTTGTTAATTTTTGTTTTTCTTGTGCTGTAATTAGTTCTTTTTTGAAAAGACTTTCTACGAATTTGTTATTTTTCTGTTGTAAAGTTGCTGTCGGGTCTCTTCTGAGTGGCCTGTACGTCCATCCATCTCTTAGTATTCTGCGCATTTTTTCTTCGTATTCATTTTTGTTCATTGCCACTGTCTTGTTGCCTTTGTCAGATTCGACTATGAGTATATCTGGATGTTCTTTTAAAAACTCTCTAGTTGTCTTAACTATGTCTGTTACGTAGGTGTCTCTCTCCGATGGTCGCGTTTCTCTAAGATGTTTTTGTACTAATGTTGTTAGTTTTATCCTCGCCGTTTCTTGATCGTCTCTTTCTGCTAATGTTCGTATACAGTCTTCACCTTCCGCAATGATGTTAAATAGTGGAAACTGTTTTCTTGTCGTTGGTAGCGCAAACTTCGGCCCATGTGCCAGCAACCACTGTATTTCGTTAGGAATTGTTTTTTCTGTTCTATTCACAAACCAATCAGTGTTGTTGTTGTTAATATTGAGTTGCTGTATTTGATTTTCTCTTAGTTTGTCTAATTTTTGCTGTTGTCTGTTCGTTGCTTGTTGCGTGTCGTGCATTGCTAGAGTGTCGTTGCTCGTTTTGATGTATGCGTAGTCTGTGTGATCCATCTTTTTTGTTATAAAGCTGTTTATTTCTTGCGCTTGCGCCTCAATGTCTTTGAGTGTTTTATTCTTGTGAGTGATGAGTTGATTTAATATTTTTTTCTGGTAATTTTTGTTGTGCTTTTCAATTATTTTTGCGAGATTTAGTGGGATGTGGTGGTTGTTGTTGTTGTTGTTGTTGTTGTTGTTGTTGTTGTTGTTGTTGTTGTTGTTGCTGTTGTTATGTGTCAAAAATATTTTAAGTTTGTTTTTTGTTGTGTTCTTAATAAAATTTGGCATAATTTGTTGTTTTCTACATTTCACTAAAAATTCAATTGAACATTTTAAATTTGGTCACATTCCAGCTTTTGAAGAGACAAAAATATTACAACAAGAGAAGAATTACTCCAGACGATACACTATTGAAATGCTCCATATCATAAACACTCCAGCAGACAAAAGACTCAATTTCAAATCAGACACAGAAAATTGCGCACACATATACAAACATTTGGTTAAACAAAAATTTAGTTGACATTTATATAACTAATTGACGACACGTATATGTAGCACAATTAATAATTTCATGTAATTTGTTTAAATAAGTGTTTTTTGTAATTTTGTTTGTATTATTGTTAATTTTTCTTCAGGTCCTGAAGATGGCTTAAAAATTAAGCCGAAATATTGAAATTAAAAAAACATAAAAAAACTACAAAAAATATTTTGTTTTATTGCTACGGCCGTAGCTCAACCAATAAAGAATATCAAAAAAAATAATATAAAAAGGGCATTAATAGAAGTAGATTTTTTACACTAAGTGAAATAACGCATATTAGCATTATCCACGCCTGAGTATAAATTTTATTCAAATATTTACGTGGATAAATCAAATGTTTTCCTTACAACTCGTTTTTTCCCGTATTTGAATTTTATTTATACCACACACGTACACACATATTCCATACAAGCAAGCAGCAACAGCATCGCACACGTACACACATACTCCGACAAGCAGCCACAGCATCGCACTCTGTTCCTGCAGTTTATTTCTTGCATTTGCAGTTCTTATAGTTCTCATTTAGTTATTGTTGCAAGAGTAATATAGTATGCATGTTTGGCAAGGAAATGAATTGTGTGAAAGGGTGGAGTGACAATTCGGTATTTTCTCAAGAACATCTTGGACCGGTTGTCATTTACCTGCATAATTTGCTTCTACCTACACATATTTTGGACATTACTTTTTCGTTCTCTATTTTATACCATGTTTGACAGTTGGTGCAATATTAGGGCACCAACTGTCAAAAATAGTATAAATTCGAGAACGAAAAAAGTGAAGCGAGAATAAATTATACAGGCAATGGCATTTGATGAACGCAATATGAAGAAACTAATACCATAAAATCATTAATAACATATTCAATTTGAATATGTTTTTTTTAAATTCAATATTTTTATATAAATTTTCTTTAAATGCGATAGTTTATTTTCGAATAGTAAATATTTGAAAGATATTTTAAAAAAATTTGTGCATAATTTTAATATATTTTTTATTAATTCTGTTTAAATATTTAAATATTTAATTTAATTAAAAACGTATTCAAATAAATTTTAAATATTTACGTAGTCGATTTATTCAAATGCGTTATTGGTGCAAAAATTACTCGCTTTTTGGATAAATTAAAAAAGTTTTTGGATAAATTTAATATTTTTTTCCCTTAGTGTATAGTACTTTTTAACTTCAAGAGTCTCGATCCAGACCTGTTCGTGCTTATCGGAAACGCGGAAGACACAAGAAATGCAAACAATCTTTTTTCCCACCTTATTTTATCGACAAATAGATAAGTCAATTTATTCAGGAATTGATTCGTATCTAGAAAGAATATATTTTTATAGTTATTTAAGTTCTTCCATTAAATAAATTTTAATTAAAAACACAACAGTGCTTATTGAAAATAATGAAATAACATTGCTTGCTGTATAAACGAGTATATCAACATCAAACTTTTATACTTCAATGTGAGCATGTTGTAGTTATATGGCAGTTTCATATATCCTTCATTACATCCTGGTTCCATCATGACTCTGAATAATTCATTACAAACACATGCAAGCATTAGGTGAGCTTTAGGGTGTGATTGAGTAACTGACATTCCGACAGATTTTTCTATTTCCTCTACTTGTCAAGCAGAATTTATCAAAGTTGAAATAATTTTTTTTTCTTTTGCTCACACATACCTCAAGCATACATACACACGCACTCAACAATGCTGTTGTATAAATATTAATTTGCCATCAAGTGAAAAGCATCCTGATATATTAACAAACATACTCACACACACACACACACGCACACTCACTAACAACTATTTAAGCACATTCAACTGTATATCAGCTGCAGCAAAACAAAATCAATTTCATGAGCCATGAAATAAATTTTATGCTTACGTAAGACGTAACAGAAGACAATGTAACGTTAAATTATTTGCATACTAGACAAGACGAAGAAAGACAGTCAAACAGTTACTATGGTATGCTATAGCAACACACACCCACATACACACACACACACATACTTACACGCACACATCCACACGCACTCGCTTACATGTGCAGATACTCAGTATTTCTTTGCGTATTGTAACCAATTTAATAAATTTACTGACGTGACTTTCATTTGCAACTATTTTGTGGCATTTGAAGAAAGAGACAATTATATGCAGACAAAGACAGCTATATTAGAAGGAAACGACATCAAAAAAGTACCCACTCAAGGCGGTGAAATCTTTCTTTGTTTCCGACTCTTCTCTGCTCGAAACTTATGCGAATTCGTAATTCCAGCTTAGGGTGTGCATCACCCACTAGTTAAAATATTTGTCACGGAATGATTACAAGGATGTTTAGATAAATTAGAGCGAGATAATAAGAGTAGCAGCTGTTTTGCGGTTTTCGCGTGAATTAATGAAAGTCTTCTGTGGATTTGGTTAGAAACTTGCTGATGATGATGCTTTTACAGAACTACTGTCGCATTTTGGAGAAATTTAAAAAACTTTTTATTTTTTTATGTTTCTGTCTTAGTAAAAGGTTAGCCGAGTCTTATTTTATATTTATTTTTTTTTTATTAAAACCTAAAAAAAAGTACTTGAAATTTGTAATGACTGTTTTACATAAAGATATATTACTATATATATAAACATTAAGGTATATAAGGCAATTGAGCATGTAACTGGAATTCTGAGTATTCTTTATTACACCATTAATAACAGCTTCAAAAATATTCGGAAAAATTACATAATACAATTGCATTTTATGAAGTAAATATAAAGAGGGTTGCATCTTTGATCGTACAGGAGAGCTAAATGTAATTTTTTTTATTTTTTATTTTTTTTTTAACCCTGGATGTGCTTTGTTAGTCGATTCGACTATTCGACAATCATATTTCTTGTGTTTTGACAAAATGAAGTAATAATTATTTTTGTTCAATATGTTAAATATGAATAAGAAATCAATAGTTTTTTCTTGTCGAATCGCTTTAATAACTATTATATCATAAAATCATTTGTTAACTTGAACTTATTAAGCCTCTTCTTGTGGTAAGTGTCCTTCAAAGTTGATCTTAGTCGTTTCGACTAACAAAGCCCATAAACAGGGTTCAAATAACGATACACATCCAGGGTTAAGGAACACAATGAGTCACTTATGAATTTTTGATCAGGAATTTCAATTTTGGTGTAGATACAAAAAAACTATCTCTTACACAAATTTTTCAATATAATATATTACACAAGCTGACCCTGCATTTTTTTGCCCAAGCTGAATACTCGATGTATCAAATCTTCAAAACAGGTACAACTCAAAATTTATAAATGTTTACTTTCAAATGTTAAACTATTCGTAGTGTAGCCTTCATCAACTACCTATAAAAAAAATTGCTTGAATTAAAAGCTTGAAAAAAATCGTTTTTTTCTCCTTGTTTTGTATGGATTGCTTTGAAAAACAAACTGGGTTTTTCCTGAAAATTTTAAAATTTTGAATTGTGTCTGTTTTGAAGATGGAGTGTGAAATGTTTTCAATAGTTGTTGATGTGACTATGTGTGTTAACTGAGTTAACGGAAAAGTAAAAAAGCTTGAAAATTGCTTTAGAGAAATAAAATTAAAAATTGTTCGTCCTCTTTTTGATTACTTTTTGTAAAAATGTGTTTTCATCCTTTTTTTATATAAAATTTGTTTACTATTTCTATTGTAGCAGCTCTTTGCATGACCTAATGACGTTATGAATTTTTTGTTATTTTTGTCATGAGGGCTATGATCCAGTTTTTACTAAACCTTTGCATAAATGCACTCGTTTTTTCTACAACAGTAGATCCAACAGTGCAGAGTTCAAAGCTTAACAGAACTCTGTTAGTCAAGCAGAACGTATTCGAGTCATTAAAGACAACAAACGAGTACTGCAGAGCACTCATCGACATCAAAGAGAACCATGTTCGCCGTTTGCTTTAACAGAGTACGATGTTGTTCATTTTATAAAAACATAACAATTGATAACAGCGAAAAATGCATCAACCACATATAACGCAGCAGAACCTTGGCGAAGAAATTTATATATATCTATATATTAATAGGCAAACAAAAAGTTTGTGTTCCCTTTTTTCCTGTGTTACCTTCAATATATTCATATAATACTTATATCGATGGATTGGTATTTTCGAGTAGATTTGCACAATATAATTTTTATTCGAACATGTTGTCATTAAGATAGGTAAAACTGAGCAAATGTAAAATTCTTTTTTTACCAATGGGACAATGAGAAACTGCAAAGCGACAAAGCTCTGTTGAACATCGCTGTTGAGTAGCTTGCAAAAGCAAGAGTAGAATGCGGGAGTGACGCAAACATTTAAAAAGAGCTGAGTAGCATTGTTGTTATTGCTGTTGTTGTGGTTGTTGCTTTCTCTTAATTTCTCTCAGCGTTAAAAAAACAGTTAAACTGCTGCTTGCTTCTATTATCTTGAGAATTATCATTTATCTTGATTTATTTGTTATACTTTTCTACCGGTTATTTACTTACTTTACTTTTAATTTATTTATTTACTTTAAATGAATATTATATGTTGAATAAATTTTTATTATTGACGCATATGCTTCCTTTTTTGACCTTTACCACTATTTTCCTCATAGCGTCAAGGTAAACATTAAGAATTTACATGCAAATTAATAACAATTCATTATATGAAAAACAACTTGAGATTCGTTACCTTATAGAAACATATGGCCGAATTTCGGGCACAGGCGATACTAGTATATAATATTGTGGGTCAATAATTTTTGTCAAAAGGCGTATAGCAAAAACGTAATCTACAAAGAATTCCAAGAAAGCTTTCCAAAGAAACTATGGGTCTAAATCAAAACTTAGCTCCCGCCGAGCGACATAAAACTTCGCATTTGAAAGATTTTTAAAAACAGCGTTGTTTTATTTAGAAATGTTGTTATATGAAGGAAATATCACATTTTTCATTAATGTTGACTTATTTCTGCTTCATCTGTTCAGGCAAAATTTAAGAAACCTTTTTTTAAATTTACCCAAAAACTTTAGTTTGAAATGTCATTAAACAATCAGTAAAAACACAACTTTTTTAAAGTTCATTTTTTATTTTGTAAATTTAAACAACAAAAAATAAGAAAGAAATGGATTTGTTTGTGAAATTAAAAGTTCAAATCTATATACTATATAAAAATAAGTTTCATTGTGTATGAAGTTGATGTTCTCTGTAATGCGTGAACCGATTTTGTTTCTGGAAATTTCCCATGAAAGGTGACGTCAATACGAAGGTTTTTTTGTATAAATGGTTTTTGTTTGTGTTTTGGTTCATGAATTATAGGCATTTTAGTGAACTTATCAACAATACAGCTGCGAAAAAATACAGGTGCGCACGGTATTTGCAAGGGTAATTGGAAATAAATGAAATATTGGAATAATTTGGCAAGTCTCACTTTAGTTTGCATTTGCGCGAAAAATAAAGGTATAGTAAAAATTTTCCATACCCCTTTTTTTCCTATACCCCTTTTATCGCCTACAAATCAATAAAAATGCTATATTTAAGACGAGTTTGGTCGTATTAGACTAAAACTTGGTAAACAAGTTCGTATGGTTACTGTCGGCAACTATACTAAAACTGGGCGTGGTCTACCTATTAATACGCCCACTTTTTATAAATCATTATTATTCCTGAGTTGTACATGTTTTGAGAGTGAAACTTGATATTTGAGCGAACATTAGACAAGGGGGAATTTTGCCACACAGGCTAAATTTATGATATCGAATTGCTTTGGAACTAAATGTCGTATGTAACTATGCAATAGACTCCTAAACTACTCATCAGATTAGCATGCAAATTTGTGTATAGAAGTTTTTTGGTACGGTACGTGTTAGTGGGCTATCAATTTTTATCCACCTTGAACATCAGAGGGCGCTGTAGTACAAATTTTTTAAAAAACTGCCTAAAACTCACAAACCGCTTATGCGATTAGAATGAAAAGTGGTATTCAGTGCTTTTCGTGTACGTTGAGTGTTTTGCTGCAATATTTTTTGACCTATCTTGAACACCAGAGGGCGCTGTAGTACAAATTTTTTGCAAAACCACCTAAAACTCCCAAACCGCTCATGCGATTAGAATAAAAATAGGTATATAGTAGTTCTCAGGTACGATGAGTTTTTGACTGTATCTTCTTTGAACCAACTTGGACACCAGATGGTGCTGTAGTACAAATTTTTTACAAAATCGCATATTTTTAGTTGTTACATATGCAAATATTTACAAAATATAAAATATTTCTTAAATTTATTAAAATTAAAAAATTTCCGTTATTTTGACATAAAAAACATGAACATATCTTGAAAACTATGAAAAATTTTACTACAACGATATATATAATGCAACGTGCTCAAAAATGAGAAAAACACAATCAGAAATTTTATTTTGTGACTTTCGATTCAAATATCTCCGCTGCTTTTATATACACTTTGTTAAATTTTTTTTTGTGTTAAAGCTTCATCCAATTACTATAAAAACCTTATTGCAAAAATACCGTTAGTTGAGCATATATATTTTAAATATTTTTTTCAAAAAAGGTCTGAAATTTGGGAGTTTTCCTCAAAAAAATGCTCAAAATTTGTTTTTTGTTTTAAAAATAATTTAAATTCAAATTCGAAAATTTTCAACTCTATTTGAAAACTATAACATTTATAAGCAAAAAAAATTTCAATTTTACGCAAAAATTAAAAACCATTTTTGTGATTCAAAAAGCAACGCCTACCCCTAGATTTTTTCGAACAAAATTTTTTTTTCCAATATTGTGTTTTTATATTTTTGAAAAAATAAACAAGCGAAATAATTAATTTTTTAGGAAAAATTATCTTAGTATCTCTTACCAATCAAAAGTTATAGCCAATAATCTTTTTCCAAAATATATATACAAAAAGCAAAACGCTGTCTGTGTGATGGCTGTAAACTTCAAAATTACTGAGCCGATAGAGCTGAAATTTTGGCAGTACATTTTTTTCAAGTACGAGATGGTTCAAATTTTTGTCACACCCCCTTTTACCGCCCACAAATCAATTAAAATGGTATATATCCTACGGGTTTCGTCGATTTGGCTACATTTTGATAATTTAGTTTGTATGCTCACTGTCGGCAACTGTACTAAAACTGGGCAATGTCCATCTACTAGAAAAATGGGATGAGCATTATATAAGGGGGGTGTGGCTCCACCCATACATCGAAGTAGCAGTATTTACATACAAACTCAAAATGGAGTTACTATTTGGTGATCTCCTGCTACTGGGAAACTGTAACGGGCAGTGGAAAATTACAGTGATGTTAAACTATGTGTCCAAGAAAAGTTTCGAATATAATTATTATGTTGCGATATAATTGCTGGGTGCAGCAACGCGCGCCGGGAAAAAGCTAGTTAAATTGAAAAACCACAGTTTTTCAATTCTTTTTTACAGTCCATTCGAGGTGTTCGGGTAAGACTTTATAGAGTCACTGCCATAAGATCGTCTCGATTCTTTATAATTACGCGCCGTGAGACATGCATAAGCAACTGAATACATCGCTCGGCTTCCTGGAGAAATGTTCAATGGTGAAGGCATATTCCCCAATGAAATCGGTTCAAAATATGGTAGAGCCTACAACGAAAATTTTACTTTGTTTTTAAGGGATAAAATGGGCTCTTCATTACTTTTCGGAGTTTCTTTAAACCAACTTCTTGAATCAGAAACAGATTCTTAAAGCTAGTAAAATTTTGTTCAAAACAGCCTCGAACTAATAATATATGATGTTTGCTTCAATCCATCAAATTTATGCAGTTCTTAAAATGCCTCAAACAGAAATTTTTATGTCTCTCGGCGGGAGCTAGGTTTTAATTTTAGACCCCTAGTTACTTAGCAAAGTTTTCTTAGAATATGGCGCAGATTTCGTTTTGCTATACGCCTTTCGCATTTTTTCTCACCCGAACAATTTGACCCACCTTAATATATAAAAAGGAGTTTTTGTGTCTAACTACGCAATAAACTCCTAAACTACTCATCCCATTAGCATGAAAATTTGTGTATAGAAGTTTTTTGGCACGGTGCGTGTTTTGGGGCTATCAATTTTGATCCACCTTGAACACCAGAGGGCGGTGTAGTACAATATTTTTTCCAAACTGCCTTAAACTCACAAGCCGCTCATGCGATTAGAATGAAAATTGGTATATAGTGTTTTTCAGGTACGATGATTGTTTTGGCGCTATCTTCTTTGATGCACCTTGGACACCAGATGGCGCTGCAGAACAAATTTTCAACTCTTTTCAAAAGCCAAAACACTTATAAGCAAAAGTTGTTTTTTTAATTTTTTTTTTGTTTTTATTTGGAGAGAATTTTGTTTTAGAAAAAAGCAATCCTAGAAAAAATGGATGTTATAGACAAATTTTAATTGTATTATATTGATTATAAAATATGAATATGAATGCAAGATAGGTAACTTCGGTAACTTATTTTTAATTAAATATTATTATTAAAAACGGAAAAAACGCGCTTTCATACTTAACAAATAAGTCTATTATAATTTGAATAATTAATAAGAAAATCCTTCTTTTGGCTTTTTAAATGCACCTAATGATTCTTTACTAGAAAATGTAGAATATGAAACCTAAAGAACACAGCATAACTCCAAGCGTTCTGCTGTTGTTTACATTACTTTCCAGTCATTGCATTCTTCGTTGTCGAATCGTACATAACATTTGTTCGGTTTTCGTTTGTTCTAGTTCTGCTCAAGCGACGAGTGCTCTCTGTAGTGTTAGGCTTGATTTCATTGATGAGAGCTATTTGATTTCACTGCTATTGAACATAGAAAATGCTTGCACCTCAAACGAGTGTTTTGAAACGCATTTCAAGCGCACTCGTGCAGAAGTTTAGTCTTTACTGATGTGCTCAATTTTTTGCCGTTGCATCTATACACAGCGCGTTATCATTGAGCTGCACCCTCAGCGTCTCGGTGGCATCTTTAATTTTTTATTTATTTCCCAGTGAACCAAAACTACAATTTTCGATTTCATTTATGAACCTTTCCGGGTAGAAACGTTCATTTTAAGCACTCATAAATGAACCCTTTTTGTATCACTCATCGGACTAAAATGCCTCTCAAAAGTGAACCTTTGTTCGGAAATGAAAAAATGAACCATAGAAAAGTTATTTTCCGGCACTCGGAAATGAACCCTCTTTGTATCATTCGTAGGACTAAAATGCCTCTCAAAAATTAACACAATTTTTCCGGAAAGGAGTTAAAAAAAGAACCATAAAAAAGTAGAAATATCAAAAAGGTTTAAATTTTTCCTTTGTTAACTTATTTTAGAATTTAAGTTAATTTCTGAACTCAGTTATGTACAAAAAATGGTTTGTTTATGAGAAATTGTTTCTACTGATATGATAAAAAAAATATTATTTTTTTAACTCATCTAAGAATGTAACAAAGACACATTTATAATTCATTTTTGAACTCATTTATGTACAAAAATGCTTCGTTTACGAGAAATTTCTATCTTCTAATATGTAAAAAAATTATTCTTTTTCGACTCAAAATAAGTTTTTTTATTAATTTCGCAAAAGAAGTACAGTTTTAATTTATGGGAAAAGTTTTCACGAATTTAATCTTATATTTTTAAGCACATCTTTTAAGTAAGCACTTTTAAGCAACAAAATAAAAACCAAAAATTAAAAATTCTACCCAAAAACGTTTGCAAAACTCTCACCTTACGCAAAACTCTCACCTAACGCAAAACCATAGCTTATGGTTCAGCAGGTTGTTTCAGAAAGTCAATGAATTTAACTTTACTGCCGTTTCATTACTTTTATCACAACACCTATTCTAAATGAATAACTATTCCATGCAATTTCTAACAATTCCGATGAATTTTAGAAAAATGCCCTTTACAACTCTTTTTTTAAATCTGTGCGGTAAAACGTAACGCTGTCACATCAAAAATAACAACGAAAGCACACATTTAACAGAACATCACAAAACAACGAACTTCGAAGAAAGAAGCTTAAATCGAGGAAAAGGCAAACTGGTAAGGGGATCAGGGCTTGTTATATGAATCAGAGATCGCTGAGAAACAGTCTGTAATCCATTTTTTTTACTGTATGCAATGAAGATGTTAAACATCTTTCGTAAATAAACTGCTTTTGGTTTCCAAAAATTCATCGTTTTTTTTAAATGTAATTTTCAAAATATATAGCACTACTTTTTGGGAATTATGCTTCAAATTTTGATAAACGCCTACACATTTCGTGTAATTTCGAGTTTTGTGTATTTGGGGCACTGTCAAAAACATTTGTTTTTTTTTTTTGTTTTTTGTTTTTGATGTGGTTTATTTTTTGAAACTTTTAGGAAAAACGCATTTTTTTGGCTAAAAATGTTACAACCACTAGAAGAAAGAAACAACCAAGGTTTTTCAAAAACGACCAAATAGATTCCGAGAAGTTCCTTTGTTCCTTTGCAATACCTTTCCTTTCATAAAATTGGGTTTATAAGTAAAACAGAAAAAAGGAGCGTTTGAAACATTTAAGATGTTTGGCATGCGGTTTGACCTAAAATTAAATATTGCGCTTATTTTTTAATAGAACGCAAAAAAAAATCAACCTTGAAGTTTTCGAATAAAAGCAATTTAACAAAGAATAAAAATCAGTCGATAAAATAAGTACTTATTACAGAGAATTATATTAAAGACCAACGAAGGCGATGGAAATGGAATTGGAGGAATTTGACGTGATGGTTATTTAGCTCACTTTCGCTCATGTTGCAAGACCAACTTTGCAGTACAAACAGAAAATGGAAAAATTAAATGACAAAATGAAAGAAAACCAACAAAAGTAGCACTGAGAAAATCAATGATAAAATAGCACCTAAAAAGTACAGTAAAATAAAGAGAAAAAAAGCAATGCCACTTTTATGCTGCAACTTTGATTAAATTTAACAATTTCCTAGAACAAACCAGTCAAGCAGATACTAAAGCAGAGAGAAGTTAGTTGCAAGTGTTGCCGCAGGTATGAGAAAAAAAAAACAAAACTTGAACAGAAATTTTTATTATCGTAAAATGTGTCATGTGGGTGCCGTTTTGTGGTCTAAGGACTAAGGAAGAAAAATTTTCAACTGCAAAAGGACTAGGTGGTCAAGTATTTTTGTAAAAAAAAAACCATCTTTAAATGTTTGTTTTAAAGTAAGACAATTTTTAGCGTTTGTTGGCGTGCAACCTTTATCTACACATTTTTTTATATCATCTTTTTGCTTTCATATTCAATAGCAGCTTTTTAAGCTCTACTCACCGGCTGTTCGTTGATGAACCATTGTAGATGCGACGCCGGATGTGATTTCCCCGATGTGCAATTCAAGTTTAAAATCTCACCAATTTGATATTGAAATTGTTGACCTTTGATGTGCGGCCCATCACGTGGAAGATCTAGAAAAGCAAAATGAAGTAAAAAAATAGATAAAAATATGGAAAAATTCGTGAATTTCTCTTTTGAATTATCAAAAGGTTATGAAATTGAAAATGAGAATGAACTAGCGACGCCATTTTGTATTTAAAATGGAGAAAGATATATACACGATGTATAAATGTAGAGTAAAACATTATTTTTATTTAGTTATTATTATTTCAATCACTTATAATTTATTTTAATAAGTTTATTTTACAAGTACATATTTTATTTCAAGGAAAGAGAACAATCAATAAATTTAATACTCGCTCAGTCGAGTGTCTGTCGCAGAGATAATGAGATGGGAAACTTCTTTTCTATTGTGAATTCTGTTGATTTTGACAGCTAAAAATGCTTCTTTTCCAATTTTTTATGCAATCACATATTGTGTGTGAGTTCACCTCACATTTGTCAAAAATAGGTCCTACACCCAAAAAAGTCTTCCATATTTAAAAGAAAATTGTTTTTTGCTGAGCAAGAATATTGTTAATAATAGTCGATAAAGAACTTTTGTTAACATAGAAATGTTAGTTTTGTCAATCTAATTTGTGGAGTTACTTTGATAACAGACAAAAATATTTTTAATAGAAAAAAATTGAATTTAAAATGAAAAAAATTGTTCTATTTACAAGTGGTGTTGTTAACAGAAAAACATAATTAAATTTCTTTCAAGAACAGCTATATCTTTGTTTTAAAAACTCTGTTCTAATTTTTAAATGCATGAATTTGTTTGAACAAACATTGTAAGCTAGCTTTTCCCTATGTGTACTGTGGTGGCTTAGCTGTCGAAAGTGAGATATTCACCAGCGTTCATGTCCATCCTGAGGGGTGAATTCATCGAGAATCCATCGCGAGGGGTGAGTTTGTCATGAAATTTTACTAACACATTTATAACATTTGCATTAGTATTGACTGCATTTTGGCATACAGCTATCTCTTTTTTGCCGAAGTTTCCAATCTCTTTATCTCTGGTCTGTCGGCAACTGTCTGCTCACTCGTCCGTTTTGTTTGTTAGAGCTGTCCGCGTCTATTCGTCTTTTGTTATCGTGCATTCGTTCAGTCAGTGTTGTCCCTAGTAATATGTCCACTTCTTGTTGTCTTATACCTTTGTGGGGATTTCCCTCCTGTGCCAAATCCCACATAATACACGTGTCAGATTGGAAAAACTTTATTCTTATGGTGTAATTACTATGAGGTGAAGTACTTTAAAATGGAGAAAAGATAATGACCAACTGATTGGTAACCTTAGAAACACATGCATCAAAAATCCCAATAAAATAAAAATAATGTGGGTTCCCCACCACGCTGTCATTGCAGGCAACGAATGTGCTGATCAAACAAAGACGATCAACAAAGACATCTCTAGACTGCTTTACAAATATCAACTCCAGCAATGCGAACTGGAATGGTCCCAATATAATCATCGATACAAAAGGTAAAATGTCAATGGATTAAAAATATTATATCCTGCCTCCTCCTTCCGACAACAATCTAAATTATTTGTCTGTCTACGAATTGGACACACTTAACTAACGCATGACCATCTTTTGTGTGGTAGGGCTGCACCTACTTGCAATCTTTGCAATGACCAATTATCCGCAGAACATTTTCTAAACGACTGCTAAGCGCTTACCGCCATCAGAACCAAAATCTTTGGAAATATCACTCCTAGTCATCTTCTTCAATATCCGTCACAAAAAAACATTTCTGCCATTGAAAAATTTTTTACATCGTTTTACTCTCAAATGCATTTAATATCTGCAATAAATATATATGCCTACAAATGTATATAATGTATATATATACATAACAACACTTATGTAATTATGACATAGTTATTTTAAAAAAATAATCATATAACTCTTAGTATATACGTATCAAACTTATAATAGTACAAAGTACAAACTTAATAACACGCACAACACAATTGGTCATAAGAAGCTAGGTCAAAGTCCTTTCAAGGGCTGAAATGGCCAGTTAGGCCAGAGATTAATTGAAATTTATATATTAGCGATTTAAATGGTTTACAGATGGCACTGCAGAAGTCCGACTCAAGACCTAAGGTTATTCATTACCTATCGAGTATTCTGTTTTGATCCATACGTAGTAGGTATTAAAGCGTACAATATGCTTCTTGAATTTGTGAAGCGAAGCTGTTTATGCTCGGGTGTTAGTTAAAAACGGGCTGTGGCGTCTGTGGCGTAGTTGGTTAAAGTGCGTGGCCTCTATGTCAACGAACCTGGAGACCCGGGTTCGAATCCCAGCAGCGACAGAAAATTATTTGAATTAAAAATTTAAAAATGATTGACCAAATGATTGACCGAAATGATGAACCATTCTAAGTATAGTTATGTAACTACACTTAGAGAAGGAAACTTTAGAGCAGTCATGAGCAGGAAAAGAAATTGGTGAGGCAATGATTTTTTTTTTTAAAGCAAACACAAAATTGTTCTCATTATTGCTTTTGCTCATAATTGCAAAAAAATAAAAATAAAAATGTGATAGTTTTCAATCGAACATGAATTGTCAAAAATCATGCAAAACAAAGCAAGCAAAAAAAAAAAAAAAATAGCCGAGTTTGACAATCCATGAGAAAATCTCGTGAGAAACTGAATTTCTATTTCTATATGTAACAAAAATGTTGTGCAAAACAAAAACAAATCATGTGTGTTTTTGTGTTACCCAAGTAACGGCACAATCCTCTCAAGCTCAGCCTCGTGGAGTGAGGCTTTGTTTTTGTTGCCTTTGCATGCAATTGTTGTTGTTGCGAGCTTAAAATATGATGAACGTCACTTTTGTTGTTGTTGTTTTTTGTACTTGTTGTTCTTTTTACAAATGTGCAAACACAAATTTGATAAAATAAAACAAATTTTTACCTGGGCCAACTGGGCCAATTATGCTTCTGAAAGCTCATGTCTGCTTTAGAGGTAGGCTGCCTAGCATCTGGCTAAGGTTGATCCATGAAATATTATACAATACAACAATCATAACCAAATGTAACTTTTAATCACCAAAATAAGTGTCCAACCTCAACTATGCTGATAAAACAAAAAATATATTGCTTGTTCTTTTGAATTACAGTGTTGTGCATATCAAAAGCAACCATAAAAGCCATTGTCAATTATACCTAGAAACTTTTCCGTTTTTGATAAAATTATAGTTCGATATATTTTTTTATAATCATTATTACACAAATTGTTAAAAAACAATTCAAAAGTTTTTATTACTGCAGGTTTTTAAATTTTTTTATAATAAATAAAGTACAATGTAGAAACTATGCTGTGCATAACTAAAGCAACTTAAACTAATGAAATTTAAATCGATTGAAAATACAGGTTGTAGGGTTAATATTTGGTAAAATAACCTTTATTTTTAACCTCTGGACCTTTGGTCTTCCATTGGTCATTAAACCAATTTAATGAGTTTTTGCAAAATTTAACTGCGAATATAAAAATTTTTATTTGATTTAAGCCAAAAGAGATTATGTCTTAAAAGCAAACCTTTATTCTTTATTATTTTTCCTGATTTTTAAATTGCAGCAATTGAGAATTTTGTTTTTCAGAACTGAAAACTTCGTTTGTTTTTCCCTTCGTTGTATAAACACAACACTTATAGTTCGGAGTTACTTTTTGGATACGTTGTTACTATATAAGCAAATCGATAATTTGCTTAATACGCGGACGGAGATAGCAACATAGTTGCGATCAGTGCAACCCATAAGTAGACGGATATAGGGAGAAAGATAATTAATATAATAAAATCTTGACGTCCATGATACGAGAGTAGTCCCAGAAGTATCCGACCCTACGTTTAGATGGCGGATACTGTTTGAAAATAATGACTTTAGTAGAAATAAACACAAAAGATATCAGATCAGAAAAATTAATTTCAATTGAAAAAATTTTTCTGTGTCTGGTGGCGGATTCGAATCTCGGACCTCACGGTTCAAACATTTTCGCCGAGGGATTCACGCATTTGGCCGCGGCCGCCACTTAGTAGATAGTAAGTAGCAGCCATCAATAATGACCGCTCTCAGGGAATTTGCAAACATGGAAGAAATTGGTCATCGTTATGTGAAACAATACTTTCATTTGAAAGGCCTCAGTACAACCAATAGATTCAACTCTGCGGGAGTTTGCTCCTTTATTTACAACAGGTAAATATTGAATGCCAGAGCTTAAATGAGGCCGTACGAGCTGCCAAAAGAAATATCGCAGTGATCGAACAAACAACTCCGGAAAATAGGAGACCAAGCCAGAAATCCACAAAATGGTGTTGAATGACCGTCAACTGAAAATGCGCGAGATAGCAGACAAAGAGTGCCGTACATCGCATATTGACTGAAAATTTGGATATGAGAAAGCTGTCCGCAAGATGGATGCCAAGATTAATCACAAGGGAACAAAAACCGCGTCATGAGGATGTTTCAATTGAGTGTTTGGTGAAGTTGCACAGCAATAATGCAAAGTTTTTGCGTTGATTCATAACCATGGATGAATTATGGGTCCATCAATGCACACCTGA
The DNA here is from genome assembly GCA_943735915.1 of Pherbina coryleti. Taxonomy (NCBI): domain Eukaryota; kingdom Metazoa; phylum Arthropoda; class Insecta; order Diptera; family Sciomyzidae; genus Pherbina; species Pherbina coryleti. The sequence continues at coordinate 65,683,453 of OX030949.1, read as the reverse complement.
GACAAAGCAACAGTCAAAACAATTGCCTGAAAGGGGAGAATCGGTGACCAAAGAGGGGGAAGGCGGTTTCATCTTCAAACAAGATCATGGCATCAGTTTTTTGGGATGCGCGTGAGATAATTTTCATTTGATTCATGGTTATCTTCAGAAAGAAAATACCATCAACGGCAAGTATTATACGAACTTATTGCAGCGTTTGAGTGATTAAGTCAAGAAAAAACTGCCGCATTTGGTAAAAAATAAAGTTTTGTTTCATAGAGACAATGCACCAGTTCACACAGCCATTTTAGATATGTGATTTGGCGATGACCAAAATCAATGAGTTAAAGTTCGAATTGCCTCCTCATGCATCCTACTCGTCAGATTTATACCCCTTGGATTATTTTCTATTTCCAAAGTTGAAATAAATGCCTCTGTGGTAAAAGATTTGCCAACACTAAAGAGGTGGAGCCTACGGTTGATGGTTATTTTAAGGAGCTCGACGGTTCTCACTATAAACATGAATTCGAAGATATTGGTGATCGCTGGAAAAAATTTATCGAGCTAAAATGAGACTATGTAGAGAAATAAAAACATTTTTTCTCAAATTGTTGGTGTTTTTTTTTTTGTTAGGTCGGATACTTCTGGGACTACTCTCGTATGCTTGGTATAGTATGATGGGTATGGAATGACGGCCAGGCATTGTAGGATGGTTATAGCAAAACGGATATAGCTCATGTACTGGTATGGAAATGGATATGTTTACTTCTGTAACTTAGTTCTAGAAAGTTTGTTGATTTTTTCTATTTCTTCTGTGAAAAGAGAAGAGAACTAAGACGTACTTATATGATGACGTATTGATGATATAAGCTCACATTATAGAAGAGTATAATTCTATTTTTAACGACTTAAATAATTCTTTTCAGCTGAGTGCGTAGATTGTTCGATGACAATTTTACCAGCTGCTATCGGCGAGGTCCGAGGCTCAAATATATAGGGTGGCGCATAAGTAACGTTATGATTTCATCATTGGATAAATTTTTTGCTAAAGAATTTTTTTTAGTTTTCTTTTCAGAATAACCTTTCGAATACTTGGGAAATTTATGATGGAAAGACTCAGTATTGAACAAAGAACCAAAGTGGTTGAATTTTATTTTGAAAATCAGCACTCGATTATTCAGACTCAAAGATTACATCGAACTTTCTTTCATGTTCGATTGGCACCTAGTGCTCCAACAATTTACCGATTGGTTCAGCGTTTTAGACAACAAGAGGCTATCTGTGATCTATCTACGCTATCCACGTGCTTGAAGACCTTGTGCAGTTCGAAATGATGAAAATATTGCTCGGGTGCAAGCAAGTATTAAGAAAGACCCTGAAACTTTCACCAGGTGACGTTGTCAGCAGTTGGGGATGTCTAGGCGGTCTTGTCTAGGCAAAGAATTTTACATATGATAAAAATTTTTCCATATAAGATGCAATTAGTTCACAAGTTAGAACCAAATGATCCACAAGAACGCATTCAATATAGTTGTCGTTTGCAAGTATTGTGCCTTGAAAACAACGAGTTTATTCAATGAGTTATTCACAAACTCATAATGAGCGATAAGGCCCATTTTCACCTCAATGGTCACGTGAATAAACAAAATTGCAGAATATAGGGCACCCAAAATTCAAGAATAATTGTTGAAGATCAAATGCACCCACTTAGATGCACAGTATGGTGTGGAATAACTTCAGAAAGGATAATTGGACCAGATTTTTTCGAAAACGGTGAACAAGTTGCGGTTAGTGTGAACGGCATTCAATACCGGGCAATGATTGATAACATTGTTAGGTCAGAGGTTCAGAACAACCCAGAGTTGTGGTTCCCACAAGCTGGAGCCACAGCTCGCCCAACTATGGCTCTCCTGCGCGAAATTTTTGGCGATCGAATAATTTCACGTTTCAAGTGGCCACAGCGTTCGCCCGATTTAACGGCTCCCGATTTTTTCTATGGGGCTACCTTAAGGGTAAGGTGTATACCAATAAGCCAAGAATCATCCAATAGCTTAAGCCCAATATTCGAGAAGAAGTGAGGGGGCTGCTACCTAAAATTTTTAGAAAAGTTATGGAAAATGCTCTAGAAATAGCACGGCAGATCAAAGCAAACAATGGGCAGCATTTAAAGATATTATCTTTAAAACATAATGTAAAAATATTTCATGTTCTCATCTTAATTACATTAAATGTCAAAGTTAATTAAAATTGGAAAAAAAAAATTATTCATTATTTCAATCATAACGTTATTTATGCGCTCAATAAATAAGATCATACAAAGTTTGATATAACGAAATTGTACTGGAAGATCCAAATTATCTATAATTTTGGATAGATTGTTTCGTTATAAAAAAAAAAAACCTTGGCGCAAATCTCGTAAGGCTCATATAAATACCACCTCAGGAGCACTATTTTCTTGTCTACCATTAATTTTCCCAAGAAACTTTAAATAACGTTCATCTTAAAGTCTTTCTCTTTCGTTAATTAATGAAAGGCTGCTCGCTCTAGCAATGCTTATTTCATCCTCCAGCTTGGCTAATTTAACGCCTCCGTTCGTCTGTCCGTCCTGTGTAAGCCTAAACCTAATTATCGCAATTTTATCCGAATTGCGACAGAATGAAACAGCATAAAATTATCTCAGGTGACGCAAGGACATCGCTGCGATTCGACCCAGAAAACTTAACGACACAGACCTAAATGAGGAAAACTTTTGCCTCAGTATTTTTAGTGATACTCGTAACAGAAGAACGGGGAATGGGGTGGAATGACAGTTTGTTTTTTTTTTCTTTTTAATGTGGTCGTCAGTTTGGTAACGTCAAGTAAAACTGAAAAATAAATGAAAAATAGAATAAAATAAAAAAAAACGTCCGCACCCCGGATAACATGTCAGATGCTGGGAAATAAAATTAAGTAGAAAACGAATATGAAGCATCAGCAAGGTCTTTGGCGGGCTTCTTTTGTCAGCTTTTGTTAGTGAAATGCTGCTCTTAGAATATGTTGTAGTAATAATAAGGATAACATGTACTAAGTGGGATTAAATCGCAAATGTTCTGTTTGTTTGTTAAGCTTATTTGTGCCTTTGCCGTTGAGAGCACATTAAAAATTGTGTTTCAACTTAAAGGATATTTTCAACTACCATTTAAACATATTTTTGTTGCAGAATTTAAGCATCCTACGCAGACAGTTTTACTGTAGGCAACAAAAAGAATAACAACAAATACAAAAATCACAATCACAAGTCTAACAACAACGACTACAAGTACAACAATAAGATGCTGCCTGTCTGCAGCAAGCTTTAGTCATGACAATAACAATAACAATGATGCCAACCTATGCAATGGAATTGGCTGCTTTTAGCCTTTAACTTTTTATTGAAATTTCAACATAAAGCGTAAAAAAAACAAAGAAAAAGGAACAAAGACTAACATTCTGGCTTAGTGATTCTTTAAGTGTTACCAACACATGTTTGTTGTTCAAAGTCTTAAGTTATTGTTGGTGTTGTTGTTGTTGTTGTTGTTGTTGCTTTTGTTGATGTTTGTGTTTTCGCTTTGGTAGGTTGCTTAAATTGAACAAGCACAAAACAAAATCCGCCTAACTGATGTTTCTTTAATAATTTTTGTTGTGCCCTTAGAAAATCGGTTATTTAACGGTTCGAAAACATTGTGATTTAAGATCTACTGGAAATGTGGGATTTTGGATTCATTATGTTTTTTTTTAATTTTTTTTTTCTACTTGAAATATTAATGCAATATAGTCGATGACAAAGACGAAATTATTTCTTTTATAAGCCCAGTGTGCCATAGGGATCTGTTTCAAATTCGAGACGAACTTGTTTCTCCGTAAATTTTATCCGAAACTAATCCGATTTCATATGAAATCTCTCTCAAAAGGGCGAATCGCTTTTTCCACTTGTTTTGACGGATTTGTTAAGGCTTCGAAACGTAAAAAAGCCATTTCTGCGCTGACGAACACAAAACGAGTTGGAAACGGATCCGCATTGATTTTAGCGCACATTTGGAAAGTGGATTTATTTTAATTCCAAAAAATTATTTAAACTAAAATCTTATTATTTTTTAATTCAATTAATTTTTTTAAGTTATGAGCTCGCTGGGTCGTAAAAAGAAACTAATTTCTGTTGAGAAAGGATCGGAAATGTTTCTACGTCGTTTGAGTAAATGTTATTTTAAGAGATGGTCTCTGGATTTCATATGCTGTTGCCATGAAAACAATAAAGTTAAAGATTAACATTAATAAATACATTTTAAAAAGGAAGCTCTTAAAACAAAAATAATTTGATTTTCCATATTAAGGGTATTCATGATGTGGTGTATTTAGTTTTGTGTATTTAGACGATGTGAAGTATTTGTGATCAATTTAATAATTCTAAAAAACTTTGGCGGCCGTGGCGCAGTGGTTAGAGTGCGTGACCCATACGCCAGAGAACCGTGGTTCAATTTCCATCTGACACAGGAAGTTTTTTCAATTGAATTAATTTTTCTGTTCGGTCTCCAACTCTCTGCAGACAATGGCAAATCTCAGAGAAATTGATGTTGATGTTGATGTTGATGTTGATGTTGATGTTGATGTTGATGTTGATGATGATGTTGATGTTGATGTTGATGTTGATGTTGATGTTGATGTTGATGTTGATGTTGATGTTGATGTTGATGTTAATGTTGATGTTGATGTTGATGTTGATGTTGATGTTGATAATAATGTTGATGTTGATGTTGATGTTGATGTTGATAATAATGTTGATGTTGATGTTGATGTTGATGTTGATGTTGATGTTGATGTTGATGTTGATGTTGAGGTTAATGTTGATGTTGATGTTGATGTTGATGTTGATGTGGATGTTGATGTTGATGTGGATGTTGATGTTGATGTTGATGTTGATGTTGATGTTGTTGATGTTGATGTTGATGTTGATGTTGATGTTGATGTTGATGTTGATGTTGATGTTGATGTTGATGTTGATGTTGATGTTGATGTTGATGTTGATGTTGATGTTGATGTTGATGTTGATGTTGATGTTGATGTTGATGTTGATGTTGATGTTGATGTTGATGTTGATGTTGATGTTGATGTTGATGTTGATGTTGATGTTGATGTTGATGTTGATGTTGATGTTGATGTTGATTTTGATGTTGATGTTGATGTTGATGTTGATGTTGATGTTGGTGTTGGTGTTGGTGTAGGTGTTGGTGTTGGTGTTGGTGTTGGTGTTGGTGTTGATGTTGATCTTGATGTTGATGTTGATGTTGATGTTGATGTTGATGTTGATGTTGATGTTGATGTTGATGTTGATGTTGATGTTGATGTTGATGTTGATGTTGATGTTGATGTTGATGTTGATGTTGATGTTGATGTTGATGTTGATGTTGATGTTGATGTTGATGTTGATGTTGATGTTGATGTTGATGTTGATGTTGATGTTGATGTTGATGTTGATGTTGATGTTGATGTTGATGTTGATGTTGATGTTGATGTTGATGTTGATGTTGATGTTGATGTTGATGTTGATGTTGATGTTGATGTTGATGTTGATGTTGATGTTGATGTTGATGTTGATGTTGATGTTGATGTTGATGTTGATGTTGATGTTGATGTTGATGTTGATGTTGATGTTGATGTTGATGTTGATGTTGATGTTGATGTTGATGTTGATGTTGATGTTGATGTTGGTGTTGATGTTGATCTTGATCTTGATCTTGATCTTGATGTTGATGTTGATGTTGTTGTTGATGTTGATGTTGATGTTGATGTTGATGTTGATGTTGATGTTGATGTTGATGTTGATGTTGATGTTGATGTTGATGTTAATAGATCACGAATTCCACGAAAAAGTCAACCTCATAGGTCAAAAATCAAATTGTATAGAGAGAAGAGAAACTATATAGAATATATTCTATCGAATTCGGACAACACGTTTTAAGTTGAATTTTTCAAGATAACGGTAGTTTTTCTGTGTTTTTTTTTACTTTCGCGTGGTGAATAAGCTGAGCGAAAATTTTGCAGTTTTATTGTGATATTTGCCGTGAAGGCGTGCGCTGTTTATTACAACAATTAAAAAAAAAAATATTTGCTTCAAATTTTTTAATATTTTCCTAATAATCATACATATATATGAATAAATAATTATCAACGACATACCATGGTAAGAGCAGTTAAATAAATTAAGAAAATATGTAGCATGTGCGTGACAATATTGATATATGTTTCAATGCAGACTCTAATATAAGAAATTTTTTGCGGAAAATGCTATTATGTGTGGATATTGAGATGGCAAACCAGATTGAAAAACATTTTTTTTACTGTTTCCATTGAAAAAAATTCCACGCGTTTCGCACATGTTACACTTTTTTCTATACAACAATGTAGTTTTTACACACTACTCGGGTCGTTCATAAATTACGTTACCAATTTAGATGGGAGGAAGGGCTTTAAAATGTATTACGATTAGTAATGATATGGGTGGTCTCATATAAAGCAAAGTGACCAAAAATAAAACAACTTAAAAAATTGAAATTAATACACCCTTCATTTAAAAAAATTTCCATCCTTACATCTGCATTATACGGTCAAACGTCTAAATTGACGGTTAACTATTGACAAGTGTCAATATGAATTCTCGTAAGTGAGTTTTATTTAATTTAACCCTTAAATGCCCAGTGTATCTTTTTGGATACAACCGAGAAAATAAGCTATTTATTTTAAAATATTGCAAAAATTAAAATGCTGGATATGTAATTTCACTCAGAAAATTTCAAATATAAAACAAAAATTTATTATTGGCATAACTTTGTTGGTTTGGGAAATATTGACCGTCAAATTAAAAAGTTTTTTCATTTTTACGGAAAGTTCGGTTTTTGACATGAAATACCTTTTAAACTATTGACAATTTTAGAGTATCATTTAACAAACAAATTTAGAGTTATCATACAAAGAATCGCTTTCTACGTTTTTGCCAACCAAGCTGATTGATGGTATACGTCGGAATGTCCACTGTATCTATTTTAAAACAACCATGTTTTCTTTAAACAAAAATTTTTTCCAAAAAAAATAAAAATGGGGTCGTGTTCAGGGGATCATTTAGCACAACATAATTTTAGTGATATCGGTGTTGTTGGGCATTTAAGGGTTCAAATGAATCGGAATATAAATTATTATTCAAATAAATCCATTTTAAGGAATCATATACAAACACTGAACTTGGTGATGTACGGGTGCAGCCTTTACGGGTACTCTCTCAAAGGCCAGGCGAATTTCTTTGCATAAGAAATGAGAATACACCTGAATATCTATCCACATGGAATCTGTTGAAGAATTTCAAGAGTCCCCAAAGTTCTAGCTTCTTCAATTCCAGTGATTGAGAGCATCGACTTTTGGATCGAATAGAATGGAATAGTTTTTATCGATTAAAATAATTTATTTTCAAATTTTTTTCTTAAATGCATTTAGTCATGACATAAAAGAGATTAAAAAAAAGAAAATAAGAAATTTTTAATCCTTTTGTTCTGTATTTCAGTTTTTAGTAAATATGGTCGAAGGTAACAGTAATATGAACGTACGGTGTAATTGTGCGTGACTAATGTAACATGTGCGTGACGGTGTTTAAAGTTGAAAAAATTGTTTTATAATTTTTTTTTTTCAAATAACTTAACTACTAATATAATCTAGGATAACCTCTTATTGCTGTAAAAAAATATGAAAATTCTATCTGAAGTCAATTCGCAGAAATTTCAGATAGAAGCTGACATCAAATTTTTAAAGGGAAAATTTTGTAGCACGTGCGTACGCTACATTTTGCTTAATATCACCGAAATTCATAAGTGGATTCATAAAACCTTTACCCATTTTAAATATGCCGTAAAATTAATTAATAAAAATTGGAAACCAGTTTTCGCAAAAATTTCTTCTTAAGTAAATCAGTTGCAATTATTCGCAAGCTGTAACAGTGCGTGACATGGAATTCATGAGATGCTGATGTTGATGTTGATGTTGGTGTTGGTGTTGGTATTGGTATTATTGTTATTGTTGTTGGTGTTGTTGCTTTTGCTTTTGTTTTTGATTTTTATTTTATTTGCTTCTCCATTGGTTCTGCTCCTCCTTGGTGCATTAACTTTGCTTTAGTTGCATGCAATTAATCCAGCAAAAGTGATGCATATGCGTCACATTAGGCGGTTCCCTGAGGGGCCTAATAAGGCCATCAATATTTTTTTTATTTTCATCATGTGCCCGAAGACCTCACCTTCATTTTCGTTCCTTAAAATACCGTTACGCCAGTAGTCACAGAGTTTAAATTGCATGCAACGTTTTTTCATGGTTGTAGCATTTTCATTGCATTATGTGGTTGCCACCCTGAGATTATGACGATAAAAATTTTTTTTTATATTTTAGTTGTAAGGCGTAATAACACATCTTTGCTGTCGTTAAACATAATTTACCGTAGCACGTCTCCTGAGTGAGTAATAATTCCATGCAACGATATTACATTTCTGTTACATACTCTGCTATCTTCACGACCTGATGAAGTCAGAATTTTTGTTTTTATTTTTTTCGTAAGTGCAAGTATAAATCCTTCATTTTTCTATTTAAACATTTATCGTAGCTTAATACTCACTGAGTAAAAATTCAATGCAACTCAGTTGCATGAATGTTGTATTGTCGATCTTTGAGAGGCTCTTTATGTGTTTACCCACGATGTCAGAAATTTTTGTTTAATGTTATTGTGAGGGCTTGAAGCAGGCCTTTATAACTGTTTCATATTTTTAATCCTAGCACTAATACTCAGCGAGTAATTATTTCATGTAACATATTTTCAGTTGCGTTGCTTAAGCAACTCCCACCGCGTCTCGTTGACTTTTTGCATTCTTTAACCTTTAAAGAATAAAGTCAAAGAATTAACCTCGTACCATTTCTTTAATCGTAGCTTTTCTACTCAGCTAGTAACAATTCAATGCAACGCCGATAAATTTTGAAAAAAATGCCTTGTACAACTTTTTTTGAACAACTTTTGGAAACATGCGCGGTAGAACATACTTCGTCATGTCAAAAAAAAAAATGGTCAGCAACTTTTTCCACTCAAAATTTAAGATACAGAAAAAACGTCACACCAACAATTTTTATTCCATTTCGGCTATGAGCATCTTGTCAAACTTGATTGCTTCTAATCCCCGCTTGTCAGATATTTAATATGAAACAACTTGGCCCTTCACTTTCAGGGAGCCACAGAATGTTTGACTTTTCGGAAACGTGATTTGTTTATTAATTTTTCAAAAAGCCTTGCCAAATGGTTGTAACAACAACATAGCTCATCATAACAAGCTGCTTAAGGATTTGCTTATTTTCCTGGAAAGATTTTCAAAGTTAAGATCTCAACTTTAGCTTCTTTGTGAAGATATGGATTATATTCTATTTATACCTGGTATAGCCTCGTCACTTCTTCAATTTTCTGAGCTTTACATTTTCAAAGTTGTGACAAAATCTTTACTTAACTCGTTGCTCGTGTATGTGTGTGTTCTGGTATCAACGTTTGTGTGTGCTTCGGAATAAAATTTTAATTATAGCGTTCAAATGGAACTTTTAAGGATACGTTGATTAAACTATCAGCACATTGCTTATCATGCAATACTATCATAGAATGTAATAAATGTCTACGTTTTCAACTGTCAATGTTAATCTTATGGAAATATTGTTGTTGCCTATACTTTCAAGAATAGACTCATATAGTTGAGGATCATGAAAACATCGTAACATTCTAAAATATATGTATCGGGCTTGAGTTAAGTTCTTTTTTTAACATAAATTTAAAATTTCATTTCTTCTCGATTTTGTTGTTCCTTTGAAATTAAAAATTTTAAATTCATCAAATAATTTCACTTTGATTTCATTATTTCTACTTTGAATTTTCAAATTTCAAAATTGATTTCTTTGATATCAAAATATGCAAGGATATCCTCTACATAAAGAACCCGCTTGTTTCTAATGAATTTTGGGAAGAAATTTAATTGATTTTCTTCTCGATCTCCAGAACTATGTTTAATATAGTTACACATGCATGGCTTATATCTAAAACTTCAAAATAATTTCCTCAAATAATCCAGGACATTTCCATATTCATCAGGCACATACATATATGTAACTATGCCTCACTGAGTCACAAAATACTTATCACATGCCTTGGCATGGGTGAAGAAGGGGTTTGAGTTTTGTTTGTTTTATTTTTATGTAAGCATACATCAAGGAGTATCCTCGAAATGAACATTGTTTTACTCAAAGCATTGCTGTTGTTGCTGTTTTTTTGCGGCACGTTCTAAAGGGAGATTTACACAGTACAACTACAGCACAACAATATAACTATATTCAATGTTTACTGGATTACATTTGCTCAGCCATCAGCATGATATGCGTGCAAGGATGAAGTTTGCAGAGAACAGTAGCAACAAAAAAAAAAAAAAAACCAAAAAATGTTGTGCTACTTCTGAGCATTACACATCAAATATTTTCATTCTTGTTCAATTCATTCGTTTTGTTCTTTTTTTTTTTTGGTGTGGTACTTAAGTGTTGCTATTGCAGCTCATTGCTTACCATTCCACCTACCCTACTCCCTCTGATTCAACTGGCAATAATCCCAATGGATGTTTTTCCTACAACGATATTATTTTAAATTTTCTGCTCAAACGATTGATTCGCAATCGTTTACATAAGTATTCAGCAAGCTTCAGGGATGCTCAAGGAAAGTGCAGGCAAAGTTACGTCTAGGGAGAAAAACATTTCGTTGTTACAGTTGCACTGCATACTGCATCGAGTGGTGAAATGTTAATGAACTCTGGAGTTTTCATCACAAAAAAAAATTACAAAGTAAATTTGCGGATTTGAAATGAAGTTCGTTGGGGAGTTGTTTGCTACCATTTTTGTTGATTAATTGCAATTCAATGAGTTAAACTTTTAGCATATTGAATGCAGAATCAAAAGAAATAATAAAAAGTATTAATTTATGTTCCTTTATTGTCAATTCAGAACGTAAGTTTTAAATATGGATGAAAAAAAGAAATTTTAAGCACGGTTAATTAATTTTTTAAAAATAATTACAACCACAACCAGATTCTTATTGCTCGAGGTGACCCATAAAAGGAATGGAAAGTATTCAAGTTATTCTTAATCGAAATATAGCCAATCAAGCTGACTAGATTGTTATAAATAACACCAAGTTACAATTATCAATTTTCATTTTAACCCATTAGTGTGTATAGGCCTTTAAAAAGGCCGGTAAGAAAAACGTAAATAATTAAAACTCAATTGACATCCCTGGCAAATAGTTTAGCTTTTTTCACAAAGATGGCGTTATATAAAAATAACAAATCAGCTAGTTTCCCAAAGTTTACTCAAGTCAGATTTTATGAAGCATCAAAGTGAAAATTTCTTATAAGAAAAAAGTGCAAATATGGCTCAAAGGTGAATTTTATAAAAATTGTGATTGGTATTGTGTGGAAAACCATTTTTTTATTATTTACCATGTGTCAGCGTTTATCACACCCACTTTTTATTCCCGGAACAACTAAATTTGTGTAATTTTTTTCCAAATAATTTGTTCGACCTTTATAAAGGCCACCGCGCATAGAATACCTTTCATCCATTCATTTTGTAGGACAGTGTTGCACATAACTGTACTTGTGCTTATTTAGAAATAAATTAAAACTTCATGAGATTTTTGCTATTCTTGAGGAATGTGATGAAGAAGTTGGAACTCTTACCAACCAGTTTTCACAAATATTTGTATTTTGCCTCCAAGAGAGGTACCACTGGCAGAATCAGACTGCGATTCCGCGCCGTCAGATTATGATGAGATTGAACCAAGTATATACATAGGTATATGCTATCAACCATGTAGGGCGTCATTTGAGGAATACTTAATCAGAGTTACATCATATCGTCACTCATATGACTAACTGACGTAACTGAATTTTCTTAATTGTTCAAGAGAGCACTTTTTCACTTTTTGCTTTTGCATTTTTCTTTTTCACTGTCGTATATACTTGAATAATAAGGATTTTTTTTTTTGTAATTGTGTACTTAACATTTAATATGTTTCTAAGAAGAAAAGAATTTTGCATTAAATATTTTGTGCAATTCGTGTTTGAAAAGATACGCCAGTTTGTGAAAATTTTTTTTTTGTGTTTTGCAGATACGACCTTCAATATATAAGCTCAAAAATTTAAACAAATGGACATTTAAGATTTGAAAATAAGCTTTAATTCAGAAAAAAAAAAAAAAATAAAAATGAATTCATAAGTAAACATAATCAGTCTCCATTGACATAAAAAATCGACTGCTTCAAAAAATTAATATATTCTTTTCCATTTTCCTTTCATTTTTTCGCAAGGTTTTTTATTGATGTTTTTAGTTTTTGCCATGACAAATTCCCTTTGAGGACCATCCACTTCATAATCTTCTGGGCACATACTGGTAGGCGCTGCAGTACTCAAGATTTCTACCAAGGAGTTACGCGGTGTTGATATATGCGTTTCACAAGAAATATCAGCTACGAAATGGTTCCAACATATAGAGCAACTGCATCTGAAACAGAAACTAAATATTACTTTTCTGCATCCAAAAGCTTCACAAGATTGTTCGTTTGCATTCGACTCAAAACGGCGCATACAGGCGTGTCGATCGTGTTGTGTTGTTAATGATGAGCGGAGATATTTTTTCTGTGCAAGAGGTTCATCGTCTGAGGAGCTCGATGAAGATGGAAGGTGGTAACCCTTTTCACTCATTATCGTTAGAAGTCACCACCACTTAATAAAATTATATTTTTGTCAAGCTTATGTTCATCTTATAGTCAATAAAATATAATGTTTGCTATTAAGCACGATGCTTACCTTTTTTTTAACAATGAAATAAAATCGGAGGAATTTTCGAGGAAAATAATGAGAATTTTCGAAGGAAAAAATAAACTTTTGTAAACAACCACTCACTTTACATTAAACTAATAACAAACTAATTTTTAAATATAGTACTTATTCTCTCACATAATTCCCGTTACATTTCATATTCAAAACTCATATTTAAATGTAGCATTTATTCTCTCACATTATTCCCATAACCTTTCATATGCAAGTAAAGAGGAATTAAAGAGTATGTAGAGAGAGTAATTATAAATAAAACATTGATCGCGACAGTAGTCATCAGCAAAGTGCACCACTAAGTGCCCTTTCTTCACTTACGCCACTTAGTAACGATTGGGTTTAAGTATTATGTTAGATACGACTCAAAGTCGTGTACGTTTTTTAGCCTAACTGTTTTATTTAAAGTTATTATTTTTGCTGACATGATGCAGTATGGCTAAAGAAATATATTGGCATCTTTAACTCAATTTCGCAAAAAATGCTAGTTACGTCAGTTAGTCATACGAGCGACGATATTACGGCCAACGAAGATGATTCTCATTCGGACTCTGATTCTGATCTAATTTTGGAACGACCATCAAAAAGAAAGTGGCTGTCTGGTAACCAACAAAAATCGGTAGTTCTACTAAATAATATATTCTTCTATAAATGTTTTTATAAAACTAATTATTATCCTAAATAAAATCTAGGCAAGCTGTGCAGAATGCCTCGTTAGAGGAGCTAATTCAGAATCATTATCACAGAGATTCGGTGGCATATGACAGACAAGAACAACAAACTGAACTTTTATTTCTCAACCTACTTTGAAACCTGTTTGGCGGTGTGTTAGCCCCGACGAAAGGGTTCGAGGAATCTTGTAGCCCTACTAAAATTGAAAATTGATAAAGCACAACAATGTAAAAGTCGTCCTAATTTCTTTCAGCTCTTCTTCACAGACGAATTGATTCAGTTCCACAAAATAGTTCCAGAAACTGATGCCAAGAAGGCAGAAATTTACGTAGTGTTGGGAGGCATGATTCTTTCTGGATATGAAAAATATCAAAATAAAAGATTGTATTGAAAAATGAGAAGGAATTGCCCAACAGCATTGGGAAATGCTATTCGTTGGGAAACGATAACTCTCAATTGGACGAAAATTATCGTATGTAGAAACTGCGGCCCATCATCGATATGGTAGACAAAGCGTTTCTGAAACATGGTGGTTTGCCAGAAAACTTTTCAATTGATGAAAGCATGATACCTTACTATGGTAAACATTTTGCTAAGCAGTTCATTCGAGGTAACCCGATTCGCTTTGGTTTTAAAGTTTGGGCTGTTTGTAGCAGTGAAGGCTATTTACTGAATTTTATAATATGCATCGGAAAAAATCCTAACAATTCTTTTCCTTCTTTTAGAATGGGTGGTTCAGTTGTAATGGAATTAATCACAAAAATCAATTTGTTGCCGAACAGAGTCTACAAAATATATTTTGGTCACTTTTTTACTACGCACAAACTAATGTGGCTTCTGTCCAGGTTAGGTTATTGCGCGACTGGAACTGTAATGGAAAAAAGAACAGGAAAGTGCACCATCAAAACCAAATAAGATATGAAAAAAGATATCCGTGGGTTTTATGACTTTCGTTACGATGACAACTCCGGAGTTTTGATAAGTGCTTGGAAAGATAATCAAACAGTAACAGTGACAACTACTTTCGATACCGTGAATGAGACCACATGCCTTCGTTGGTCAAAAGAGAAAAAAGCCAAGATAAATATTCCCCACCCAGAAATTAATGCCAACTACAATTCAAATGATCTCTGTACATAGAACACGTATGCGACCACGTAAATGGTACTGGCCAATTTTTTCATACTTTCTGGATGCAGCCATAACGAATGTATTTCACCTCATGCGAAAAGTTTTTCCAAATAATCCAAATTCTGCCAATTTGTTAAATTTTCGCAGAGATGTGGCTAATGCACTATTCGAAATGTATGGAGAAGCAAACAAACCCTCTGGATCCAAACCAACTATTGTCAGCGATGATTCTAGATATGATGGGTATCAACATTGGGTTAACTTCATTCCTGATCAACGTCGTTGTGGTCATTGTAGCCTAAAATCAAAATTCATTCGTGTAAAATCCCAACGTCCACTTCATCCAAAAGACTGCTTTGTGGCTTACCACAATGCAATAAAAACTTTTTAACAAAAAAAGAACCGACTTCAAAATCACTACAAAGTAAAAAATAATTTGAAATAACCCTGCAAACATATTCTGAGTACTTCAAAAAAATTACTCTAAAAAGAGTATTTCTTATGCGTGTTTTATGAGTACGCAAAAAAAAAAGACTCATAAAGGAGTCTTTGATATGATTCTAAAATGATTGCTCAAAAATAAGACTCAAAAAATAGAATTTTTTATGCGTGTTTTATGAGTACGCAATAAAAAGACTCATACAGAAGTCTTTTATATGATTGCAAAATGATTGCTCTCAAATAAGACTCTAAAAAGAGTATTTCTTATGCGTGTTTTATGAGTAGGCAATAAAAAGACTCATAAAGGAGTCTTTGATATGATTCTAAAATGATTGCTCAAAAATAAGACTCAAAAAATCGTATTTTTTATGCGTGTTTTATGAGGACGCAATAAAAAGACTCATACAGAAGTCTTTTATATGATTGTAAAATGACTTTAAATTTTTCTACTATTATTTTTTATTTGAAATGTTTAAAAAAAGATATTGTTGTCATTTTTTTTTTATTTTTCAACTATCAAATATTTTAAATAAATTTGAATTTTAAAATACATATATTTCAGTCTAAATGGATCATAATTACTTCTATGAGTTCTGAAAGTATCCTCAGTATGGGTCTTTAAAATTCCATTCCATGATTCTTAAATATGACTATCAAAAGTGTCTTAATTTTGAGTCCAAAAGACATTTACATATATGAGTTCTAAAAAAGTATTTATTTAAAGTCTTTATTATGAATCTTAAAAAAGTATTTAAAATGAGTCTTAAAATAGTCCTAATCTTGAGTCCAAAAAGACTCATTTACATTTGAAAACTAACATTTTTTTGCGAAATTGAGTTAGAGATGCCAATATACTTCTTCAGCCCTACTGTATCATGTCAGAAAATATAATAACTATAAATAACACGGTTTGGCAAAAAAACCAAGTTACTTTGAGTCATATATAAAATATTACACGTAAAAACACAGAAACGAAAAGTAAAAAGTGCTCTCCTAAATAATTAAGAAAATTTAGATACGTCAGTTAGCCATACGAGCGACGATATGAGTTATAAAAGAGTCTTTATTATGAGTCTTTAAAGAGTACTTATTATGAGTCTTAAAAGAGTATTTAAAATGAGTCTTAAAAGAGTCTAAATTTTGAGTCCAAAAAGACTAATTTATATGAGTTCTAAAAGAGTCATTATAATAAGTCTTAAAAGAGTATTTAAAATGAGTCTTAAAAGAGTATTTTATATGAGTCTTAAAAGAGTCTTAATTTTGAGTATTAAATTAGGCATAAAACAGTCATTATTATGAATCATATTTTGAGGCCCACAACCTACGAAAATGTACTCATAAGAGTCTTTTTTGAGCGCATTATGACGATAAACTCTCATTTATATGAGTCTTAAAAGACTCTTTTAAGAGTCATAATGTTTGCTGGGAACTTTTCCCATTAATTTCTTGGTCAAATTTTAAAAGTTATTTATATGTATTATAATATCGGAAATCTTATCATTTTAATTTTTTCTATTTTGTTTTATTATCATCACTATATTAATTGCTTTATGTACATAAAAGCTTTGAAGTCGGCGCTAATCTTTGACACACAATCATGATCTTTTACCAACCCAGCACTATTTTAAACTTTTTTATGGGATGCTATGCTGCCTTGGTGACACTACTCTGTTCAGAGGCTCATTTTTGGCATGTCAGTAAGCAACATTTTAAAGTGCGTTTGAAGTGCAAAAAATTCACAGGATATTCTCGAATCATTTCCATAAAAAAATCACTGTTAATTGTTCTTGCTTTTTTAATATAAGCACAATAGAGCCTTCAATGCCTATTATTTCGTATCCCAATTGAATAGGATGTTTATGGAAAACATCTTTTTTCCAACAGCACGACGCACAGTGTAACGAGTGCGGACAAAAATAGCTTACGAAAAAAAGTCATAAATTTATAAATCTAAGTATGCAGAATAATAGTTTAGAGTATTAATATTCTTCATGTAAGAGGACTTTGCGATATCTTTTCAATTACGGACATTAAAAGTTGACTTGAAAAGATGATGAAATTCTTCTTTTTACAATTTGACACTGTATATCTCTAAATAAGGCGTAAGTTTTAGTATAAAAAATATGCAAAAAAATTAATTTATATATATTTTATGTGTTTTAGCAAAAATTTTTAATTAAAAGCAAACGTAAAAAAATTTTTGTATAACTAAGGACAGGTTCTAGAAATCTAAAAAAAAACCAAAACTTTGAAAAGCAATAACAAAAAAAAAAGAATTTTGTTTTTTTTTTTAGTTTTAGTATGTCGACTATCAGCACTTTTTCAACATATTCTCAAAATTTGGTTTAACGAAACTCAATAATAAGGACTTTATGCTCACTTTTCTGGAGCATGTTTTAGCGAAAATGAGCAATTTTGTATGAAAAAATAACAACTTATTCACAAATTTCAAAACACAATAAAATAAAAAAAGCAATTTTGTTTTTTTATTTTAATTTCAATGTGTGCAATATCAACATTTTCTCAATAAGTATCCAAAATTTGGTTTGCTGAAACTCAATAATAAAGACTTCACGCCCACTTTTCTGAAGCATGTTTTGTCAAAAATAAGCAATTTTATATGAAAAAATAAAAAAAAAATTTTCTCAAACTTAAAAAAAAAATTTCATTTGTTTAATAAAACTTTCAAATAAAACACTTTTTCAACAAAAAAGCCAAAAAAATAAGAGTAATGGCAAATTATCTGAATCTTGTTGTGAAATTCATACTGCAAAATAAGTTATATGGGAGGTGGGCGTGCTAGTCGGCCGATTTTGTTAATTTTCACACCAGTTATTTATAGCTACAAAAGAACTATGTATGTGTAGTACATTCAAATGATCTGGGGTAGTTTTTTGTGTAAATGTACCTGATTACCGATTTCAGTTATAAGGGAGGTGGTCATTAGCGTGGCCGTTATTTTTTTTTTTTTATTTCTTATATTCTCTCCCCCCAAATCGGTTCAGTTTTATGTAAAAAAAAATACAAAAAAGTTTCAAAGCGATAAGTTGTGTTATAGGGATGTCGCCCGCCCCTCAAAGTTGGCCTTCAAGCCCATTTATTCAAATGTAATTTGTTTGTATATGAGTATCTTTTTAAAAAAACATTTTACAAGAATATGATGTATGGCAATATTTTAGCTCTTTTAGTCAACAACATTAGCCTCAAAAAAAGTTTTTTGCTAAAATTAATATTTCAGAAAATAATGAAGAAAATAACCAACAAAATACCAAAAATTATATATACCAAAATTATATTTATATGGAAATTATTTGTTGTAAGCATGTGCGGTAAAAGCTTATGTCTATTAAATTATTTCATACATATACTACGTATAATCAAAAGAAAACTAAACAAAAACAAAAATCTTGAGTTATATTAAAAAATTTATAACTCTTGACCAGTAGATTTCTTAGAGTTCGAAAACCGGCGACGATAGTCGCTAACAACCTGCAGTACAAATTGTTTTTGCTCTTCATTTCTTGTAAAGAGCTTATTATAATCCTCCATCAACTTCACTCCTCTTTCGGCGGTATCATTGACGACTCTTAATTTTTTTAATGTTTTTACCGCTGTCATATAGCAATCCTGCGCAGGCCATTCGGACGGAGTTAATGTCATGAAAGACGTATCAATTTGAAATCTCTCAAAAAAATTTTTTGTTTGAGAAGAAACAAACTGCTCAAGCCCACCACTAATGAATTTTGAAACTGTTTGTTTTACCATTGTTAAGTTAATTTGTTTTTCTTTTTCAATATTCAAAGCAGCGACCATATTTTCTTTTGTTGCATCTACGACATTGTAGTCAAAAAACCCAAATGCAATAGCCTCCCCATTTAAATACCATAAATGGTTTTTGAATTTTTTGACAGGTTGCTGTCAAGAGATTCCTAAATCAATATTTTCAAAATCTTTTAATTTTTACAAAAAATTTTAGTCGGTGTGTGGTGCTTGTATTGCTAAGGGAGCAGAAAACCAGGCTTCAACATATACGGCGACAATAAATATGCAAATTTGACGTAGTCTAATGCTTTCACGGAACAAATATATTTTCAAGCTGTAAATAGCTTTTCCCATCCAACGCGCATGATGATAAGCACCCGGTGAACGAATTATTACACTGTTTGGTGGTTTTTTTAGGTTCTCACCCAGGAATAGCAAGGTGAAAAACTATCGTAGCCGGTTTTCGAACTCAAGAAATCTACTGTAAGTCAAGAGTTATAAATTTTTTAATATAACTCAATAATTTCGTTTTTGTTTAGTTGTCTTTTGACTATACGTAGTATAACTATGTATGAAATAATTTAATAGACATAAGCTTTTACCGCACATGCTTAGAACAAATAATTTCCATATAAATATAATTTTGGTATATATAATTTTTGGTATTTTGTTGGTTATTTTCTTCATTATTTTCTAAAATATTAATTTTAGCAAAAAACTTTCTTTGAGGCTAATGTTGTTGACTAAAAGAGCTAAAATATTGCCATACATCATATTCTTGTAAAATGTTTTTTTAAAAAGATACTCATATACAAACAAATTACATTTGAATAAATGGGCTTGAAGGCCAACTTTGAGGGGCGGGCGACACCCCTTAAACACGACTTATCGCTTTGAAACTTTTTTGTATTTTTTTTTACATAAAACTGAACCGATTTGGGGGGGAGAGAGTATAAGAAATCAAAAAAAAAATATTCTCCATACAACTAACGGCCACGCTAGTGGTCATATTAGTGAACCGATTAAGTTTATTTTCACACCAGCTGTGTATAATTCTAAACGAACTATTTGTACCACATTTTGTTGATCTAGAATAATAGTTTGGGGAACTATTTCATATTACCAATTTCGGTTATATGAGAGGCAGGCGTGCCAATCATTCAATTTGAACGAAATTTTGTGAAAATAAATCTTTCATCGTAAAACTCATTTTTACAAAATTTCATGATTCTAGGATAACTCCTTCAATTTTTGTCCACTCGCTATATGGGCTCGTCACACTGTGCGACGCCACATGCCATACAGCGCGTCAAACAAGATAGTGCAATTTAACGCCTTTGGATTAGTTTCTCTAAGGTGATATGAAGACTTTGGTTTATGCGAACAAACCAGCAACTATGGACGCCTTGGAAGACAACATTGTGCAAACCATTAGCGAGATACGACTCCAAATGCTTGAAAAAATGGTCTGAAATTGAAATTTATTGCGACATTTGTTTCATTTAGTGTCATTCGGCAAATTAATTCCTGTTCTTTATAAACCTGCCAGCATGTTTTAAAATAAAGTTTAAGATACTTTTAATGACATAAATATTCGCATCTAAACGCACACATACACATTAGTTTAAATGTTTAACTTACACACAATGTCCATGCGTCCTTCGCCTTGTGCGGATGAGAAGTTAGGCGCCTCCGCTGACACCTCACAGCGATACACTCCCGTCGAGTTTAGTGTCAAGCCACGCAGAAGGACGCGTGTGCTATCAGAGTTTTCCTCCTGCCAAAGAAAGAAATAAATTACAACAAATATCAAAACAACTCACAGACACAGTTGCACACAAATTATTGCTTAGTTAAGGCTTAAAAGGCGATTGATTAAGCGTACGTCTGCTGGCTAGGACATGAGAAGGTTTTAAATTGAATGCACCCGCATAAATCAACACAATCCCAGGATAAAAGGATAAAATTATAATTCTGAAGTGAAGTGGATGTGGAGAGGAGTGTGAGGAGAAATGTCTGTTGTTTTGTCGACTGATCGAAACAAATAAACGACAATGTCGCATAAAGAATGTCGGGATGATAAGGATATTTAGTAAAATTGAAAGGATATCGCATAGATGTCAGTAGCAGCATGTTATGTAAAAGACATAAATATTGTCTGAGTACTCATGAATAGAATGTGAATGAAAATAAGAGAATGCTGTTGAAGGATTCTGCAGCATGCACAATAAATAAGAATCCTGTTTCCTGACCTGCCAGCGGATGCACGCCAAACACTGCCACAATACTTACAATCACACGAACACCATCGACACGATAGCTCTGCTTGGGTGGATTCGCTTTTGGCACATAACGATAGAACTCCTCGTTATCCTTGTACCATTTGACAGCGTACAGCGCCTCGCTTTCATCGGGCATCTCATCACTCTCGTTGCCGCCAAGACTGACATCGCGCTCATCATCGGAGCCAGCATTGAAGTGGCCTCCATAGGTGCTGCCACTGATACGTCTACCAAGAGCGTCATATGTGCCGCCACCATAACCACCACCACCACCTCCACCACCACCGGCCACACTCATGGAGTCATGATATGTTTGTCGTCTTCTTGTCGCAGCTGCGTCATCATAGTCAGAATTACGCCCTGCAAACGAACCTGCTGTTTCGGTTGGAAACTGCGCCTGATGATAGCCACCAACTCGACCACCAACACCACCACCTCCACCTCTACCATTGAAATAATGGTGTTGTTCTTGCTGCTGCTGCTGCTGTTGCTGCTGATGGTGGTTGCGGTGCGACTGCTGCTGCTCAGAATGTGTTCGCATGCGACGATAGACTGGCAGTTCTTCGGCTGCCGCCGAATCTGTGTCAATGTAGTTCAAGTCACTTCCACCAGCACCAGCACCAGCTCCATGTGGATTGTGTTGATATTTGCTGTTCAAGTTCGCGACATAGTTCGGTCGTTTCAACTCATATTGACACTCCAGAAAGGCAGACTCGCCTCTTAGCTTATACGCTGGTATGGATACTCTATGAAGTCTGAGGCCAGTCAAGCCTGAAACGAAGTGACAAACAAGAAAATAAATTACTAAAAGGTTAACAATTTCAAGGCAAATTCAAATAAAAAAGTTAATTCTGTCACACAAATCCATGACATGTCACGATATAAGTTTATATTTAGTCGAGGTAAACAAAGATATTTGACTGTCAGCCAAAGTCAACCAAATTGAAAACCTAGGTCATTTCAGGAACTTAATAATTTACGAGGCACAAACTTTGTTTAATAGTCCTTAAAATAAACTTTCAATCAATCAATCACATAAAAAAGTAGGGTCTGCGTGCTACATACTTTCAGATCCTTCAATTGTCTCACATTAAAAAGCATTACAAGGACAAAATATGGCATGACGTTGATAATTTTGTAATGATTTTCATAAGGAAAGGGTAAATTTATAAGCATGTTTTGTTGTTTTTGTTTTCGTACTGTCTGTTTTATGCAGTTATTCCAAGAGCGGAAGGAAGATGTGGATGTGGAAGTCTGACTCAAGCGCAGTGAATTCTCATCGACTGCAGCACAAAACATTACAATAAAAGTTATTATAATGTAGTTTGATGTATGCTTCTTGTAAGGAACATATACATACATATCTATGTTTGTTTTTTAATTAATAAAATTGAAGTAAATGTTGATGAGAATATTTGTGAAGGCAACTTAAATTTTACCTCATACAGGAATGTAGTTCATAACATTAAGTTGTCATGCTACGTAGCTCTATTTCTTAAATATTTATTATTTATTATAAAATGTATATAAAGTAATATACAAACCTTAAAAGTATCTGACAGGAATATAGAAAATTAAATATTCAAGGTCAAAAGAACTTTAAAAATACTGGTGGGATATTTAAGCTTTTATAATAACTGGTACATTCCATTAAATCTATTTCTAGATGGCTTTTTCTCTAAATCGTGTCATTTGTGCAGTCTGGTAAATTCTACATTCATCAGTTTTTGTTAGTCATAAATCTAAATAAATATTTATTTATTAGGTTACATAAAATTAATATTTATTTATAACCCATATCCTTATCCCTTATCCTCTTCCTTATCCTTATCCTTATCCTTATCCTTATCCTTATCCTTATCCTTATCCTTATCCTTATCCTTATCCTTATCCTTATCCTTATCCTTATCCTTATCCTTATCCTTATCCGTATCCTTATCCTTATCCTTATCCTTTTCCTTACCCTTATCCTTATCCTTATCCTTATCCTTATCCGTATCCTTGTCCTAATCCTTATTCTTATCCCTATCCTTATCCATATCCTTATCCTTATCCTTATCCTTATCCTTATCCTTATCCTTATCCTTATCCTTATCCTTATCCTTATCCTTATCCTTATCCTTATCCTTATCCTTATCCTTATCCTTATCCTTATCCTTATCCTTATCCTTATCCTTATCCTTATCCTTATCCTTATCCTTATCCTTATCCTTATCCTTATCCTTATCCTTATCCTTATCCTTATCCTTATCCTTATCCTTATCCTTATCCTTATCCTTATCCTTATCCTTATCCTTATCCTTATCCGTATCCTTATCCTTATCCTTATCCTTATCCTTTTCCTTACCCTTATCCTTATCCTTATCCTTATCCTTATCCTTATCCTTATCCTTATCCTTATCCGTATCCTTGTCCTAATCCTTATTCTTATCCTTATCCTTATCCTTATCCTTATCCTTATCCTTATCCTTATTCTTATCCTTATCCTTATCCTTATCCTTATCCTTATCCTTATCCTTATCCTTATCCTTATCCTTATCCTTATCCTTATCCTTATCCTTATCCTTATCCTTATCCTTATCCTTATCCTTATCCTTATCCTTATCCTTATCCTTATCCTTATCCTTATCCTTATCCTTATCCTTATCCTTATCCTTATCCTTATCCTTATCCTTATCCTTATCCTTATCCTTATCCTTATCCTTATCCTTATCCTTATCCTTATCCTTATCCTTATCCTTATCCTTATCCTTATCCGTATCCTTATCCTTATCCTTATCCTTATCCTTATCCTTTTCCTTACCCTTACCCTTATCCTTATCCTTATCCTTATCCTTATCCTTATCCGTATCCTTGTCCTAATCCTTATTCTTATCCTTATCCTTATCCTTATCCTTATCCTTATCCTTATCCTTATCCTTATCCTTATCCTTATCCTTATCCTTATCCTTATCCTTATCCTTATCCTTATCCTTATCCTTATCCTTATCCTTATCCTTATCCTTATCCTTATCCTTATCCTTATCCTTATCCTTATCCTTATCCTTATCCTTATCCTTATCCTTATCCTTATCCTTATCCTTATCCTTATCCTTATCCTTATCCCTATCCTTATCCTTATCCTTATCCTTATCCTTATCCTTATCCTTATCCTTATCCTTATCCTTATCCTTACCCTTATGCTTATCCTTATCCTTATCCTTATCCTTATCCTTATCCTTATCCGTATCCTTATCCTTATCCTTATCCTTTTCCTTACCCTTATCCTTATCCTTATCCTTATCCTTATCCTTATCCTTATCCTTATCCTTATCCGTATCCTTGTCCTAATCCTTATTCTTATCCTTATCCTTATCCTTATCCTTATCCTTTTCCTTACCCTTATCCTTATCCTTATCCTTATCCTTATCCTTATCCGTATCCTTGTCCTAATCCTTATTCTTATCCTTATCCTTATCCTTATCCTTATCCTTATCCTTATCCTTATCCTTATCCTTATCCTTATCCTTATCCTTATCCTTATCCTTATCCTTATCCTTATCCTTATCCTTATCCTTATCCTTATCCTTATCCTTATCCTTATCCTTATCCTTATCCTTATCCTTATCCTTATCCTTATCCTTATCCTTATCCTTATCCTTATCCTTATCCTTATCCTTATCCTTATCCTTATCCTTATCCTTATCCTTATCCTTATCCTTATCCTTATCCTTATCCGTATCCTTATCCTTATCCTTATCCTTTTCCTTACCCTTATCCTTATCCTTATCCTTATCCTTATCCTTATCCTTATCCTTATCCTTATCCTTATCCTTATCCTTATCCTTATCCTTATCCTTATCCTTATCCTTATCCTTATCCTTATCCTTATCCTTATCCTTATCCTTATCCTTATCCTTATCCTTATCCTTATCCTTATCCTTATCCTTATCCTTATCCTTATCCTTATCCTTATCCTTATCCTTATCCTTATCCTTATCCTTATCCTTATCCTTATCCTTATCCTTATCCGTATCCTTATCCTTATCCTTATCCTTTTCCTTACCCTTATCCTTATCCTTATCCTTATCCTTATCCTTATCCTTATCCTTATCCTTATCCTTATCCTTATCCTTATCCTTATCCTTCTCCTTATCCTTATCCTTATCCTTATCCTTATCCTTATCCTTATCCTTATCCTTATCCTTATCCTTATCCTTATCCTTATCCTTATCCTTATCCTTATCCTTATCCTTATCCTTATCCTTATCCTTATCCTTATCCTTATCCTTATCCTTATCCTTATCCTTATCCTTATCCTTATCCTTATCCTTATCCTTATCCTTATCCTTATCCTTATCCTTATCCTTATCCTTATCCTTATCCTTATCCTTATCCTTATCCTTATCCTTATCCTTATCCTTATCCTTATCCCTATCCTTATCCTTATCCTTATCCTTATCCTTATCCTTATCCTTATCCTTATCCTTATCCTCATCCTTATCCTTATCCTTATCCTTATCCTTATCCTTATCCTTATCCCTATCCTTATCCTTATGCTTATCCTTAACCTTAACCTTAACCGTAACCTTAACCTTAACCTTAACCGTAACCTTAACCTTAACCTTAACCTTAACCTTAACCTTAACCTTAACCTTAACCTTAACTTTAACCGTAACCTTAATCTTAACCTTAACCTTAACCTTAACCTTAACCTTAACCTTAACTTTAACCGTAACCGTAACCTTAACCTTAACCATTCTTACCTTCATCTTATTGGGATTATAAGGTTTTTAATTAATGCGCCCTTTTTCCAATAGCGATGTAATGGTGAAATTTCATAGCATATTATTATTGAAAACTTTAGCCAAAAAACAAAAAATATTTTTACTGAAATCAAATCGATTTTGTATATTACGTCTTCTCTTGTAGAAGAATTAGTGTCACGCTTAGTTTTCTAAAAATCCTTTGTATGAATCCCTTAAGGCTCTTACCCTGATTTTTTCTTTTGTTTTTTTTTCTAGTTAAATTTTTATTTCATAATGTTGAGAATTAATTCTAAAAATCCACGCTAAGAAATAAAAACAGTTTTTGCCAGTTTGCCGCAAATGAATTTCGTTTGACGTGCTTGAAATCGTTACTTTCAAAAATTTCAACAGTTGTCATAATAATAGTCAGTTGTTAGAAACGCGTCATTTAGTTGCAGGAAATTAATTTCGTTTGTTATAAACGCGAGTGATTTTTAAATCACAATGCTTAAATTGCAGCAATTAAAAAATTAGTTTTTCCCAAATGAAAACTTCGTTCGTTTTTCCCTTCGTTGTATAAATACAATGCTTATAGTTCAGAATTAATTTTTGGACAAATCAATCAGCGAATTGGTAATTTGCTTAATAAATATAAGATATATTTTTAAGTTGACAACTGAAAATTTTTTTGTGTTAAATACACAAATATTTCTGAAAAATAAATTATTCAGTTGCGGTAAGCATACAAATTTCTTTGCGTGTAAGATATATGGGTCTAGTTTGTTCTACCATACCTACTGCGTCTACAAGTCGATTTTATTGCTTCAAAAGTAACATTCTAAGTTAGTCTGAAAACATTAAATAAAGTTCCATTCAGTATTTAAAAAACTTGAGTCATTTTCAAACCCTTGTTCAGGTTTTCAATTAAGCTCATGCCTTATCTCCTTTTTAACCAAAATAAGAAGAAACTTACTCAAAACACTCGTTAATATAAAAAATAAGAGTACTCGCAGAATTCACATGTTTAAGCATGAGTAGCTGTTTCGTTAATTAAACATAGGGTAGCGACATAGCCGTTGTTGTTTGGCATGTCTCAAGTGTATAATTTTAATTTAAAATTCAAAGTGAGCGACGAAGTATTTTCAACAAAAAATCCTTGATTAATTTTAATTGTATTTTAAATATCCTTTGTAGACAAAATTTAAAACAACATTTATCACAATAAAAAGCCAGACAAAGCATTTCACCATAACGACTACCATACCAAGAATAGCAGCAACCGCGCGAATGTCATTGACAAATAATATCTTGAATTTTCCACAACAGCTATGTGCTGACAACCGTTCTGGGACACGACGCCATATTGACTTCAATGCGGATTCGGATAATCAGGATAATCAGCATAACCCTTAAGCTTTTTATGTGGCATACCTACAATTAGCGCAAATGAAGGGTACTCATTACTGCTGCTTGAGCATTTAAATCTATCTTTAGAATGAAATTTAAATGATATTTTTCGTACACAATTGTATGGATGTCGTCGTCCTGGGAGACATGCAATAAATCTAATAACATTGAAAACCAGCTAGACAATGCCAACGTTGTACACTCAACAATACAACAAAAATACTTAAATTAGCCGCAGCTATTGGTACAATCACCTGCCAAACATTCAAATTACCTTTGTAAAGGATTCCGCATGACAAAGGATAATATTTTAACGGAGCCATTGCTGAGAAATTGGCAACGTCCTTTGGCTTGCCTCATCATTAGAGTTTAGCTTGGAGTATGAGTGAAATTCTTGAATCCACATATAGTGCGTATTGTAACGTGAGCACCAGAAATAGCTTACGTCCCAGAGCAGGCGAGTGACTGTCAAGGTGCGCGTAACGCAGGCAACGCACACTAACGATAAACTGTCTTCGCAGAATTGTTGATTGTGAGTGGGGTATATTAATTATAAAGCCAATCTTTGAGATGACGTGGCTGATGGATACTAATTACTGGAAAACTAAGCATGCATTTTTGTTGTTAAAATATTCATTCGTTTTTCATTAAAAGTTAAAGTTGAAGTAATTAATGAAAATCTCCAATTATAAAATTATAAAATTATAGATTGCCGTGAAATTTCATTTCAATGGTAGCGCTAGCTTATTTTCAACAAATATAATGTTCATATTTTTTCAACTTTCAAACTATTTTACGGATAAATCGTTTTCATTTTGTTTTTCTTAAAAAACCATTTAAGTTATTCACAAGGTCTCATAAAGTCAAATGTCTTAAGTTTAAAACATTAAAATTTACAACAAGTGTGAACAACCTCCCATAACTTATTGTATTATTTCAACTCTCAATCAGCTGATGCAAAACAAATTAATGCTATGTTCACACAGAGAGTTTACTTTGAGTTTCCAGTACAAGTTGAGTTTACTTTGTACTGGAAACTCAAACTAACTCTCTGTGTGAACATAGCATAAAATAAATATTTGTTATCACAATGCCAAAAGAAAGCGAAAAAGACAAAATAATAACCGGTTTGCGCAAAAAGCATATTTTGGACGTTATTGAATACGACACTCAATAAACATAGCTTTTAGAGTTGTAATATTTTAGTACTTTTTTATATGGAAGGCCACAACCATATTTTTAAACTAGTGTACAATTGTATTACATTATGATAATATGACATGATAGCACACCTTGTGAATACCCTAATTATGTATAAAATGATACATTTTTACAAAAATTACAAAAAAGCGATCGAAATACTTTTAATATTCGGAATAAAAAAAATTAAAAAAAAACCAATCAGATTGGTGGAGTCCCTGGTGGAGTCCCAAACAGTCAGATATAAGGAAAAATTTTTGGCTAGGTCACATATAGGTTAGTTTAGTGGAGATACTCCTATAGAGTGGAATATTGATGACAATGCTAGTGATTCCAATGAAACAATTTTAAAACTTCACAAGATATAAAAAACGAAAATAGACGTGAAGTCTTTCTTGACAACATCTGACATTTTTTGATCGAAAAAAGAAATAATCTATCTTCTTCTATATAATTATTACGCAAGCGCTTTTTTTGTGATGACCATCAAGTCTATACTGTAAATGCGATTTTCATAAATTGGGTATAAATTGGAAGGATTTGTCTGGAGATCTGCAATAAAGTAAACAATCCTCTTTGATACAAAGAAAGTTATAGCATCATTTTATAAATCCCTGAACATCACTTCGCGCTGCGTTGTTGAAATTCGCAATTTATAAAAAGCAACGCCTCACGTCGTAATCTTAAGCGTTGAGCAACGCAATAGCATAATGAAAACATTACAAATTTTGCATTTAGTAAAACGCAACCCTTGAATTTCGTTCACTTGAACTGTCCATTTCATCACTGCTCTTGAGCTGCCGTTAGAATGGATAAGTTGGAAAGAGAACTTCATTGCCAAACAATTTTGTGAACATGCCAAAATTTTGTAAATCTTGAATTTTTCAAAAATTTACAATAATGATGCTAATTTTATTTTACATTTGACAACCCTTAACTGTTGCTGACTGACAGTTCACCGTGATAACGTTACATACACGAAAAGAAATTTTTCGTTTACCATAACTGAAAAATTCGCCAACTACACTTGCTTTGCGAGTTATATTTGCCACAAACGAATATTCAGTTGTCATCAATTTAAAAATATATCTTATGTATATATACCGCAAGATATTTCGGTCATTATTGTTTATTATACTTTTTATCTTTCTCCCTATGTCCGTCCATCTTCTTATGGATTGCTCTCATCGCATTTCTGTTGCTATCTCCGTCCGCGTATTAAGCATACTACCAATTTGCTTGTATGTCAACAAATTGTCCAAAAAGTAACTCTGAACTATAAGCGTTGTGTTTATACAACGAAGGGAAAAACAAACGATGTTTTGAGTTGGGATAAATAAATTTTTCAATTGGTGTTATTTAAAAATCACCCGCGCTTGTGACAAAGGAAATTAATTTCCTGCAACTTAATGACGCGTTTCTCGCATTTGACTTTTATTTTTATTATAATTGTTGAAACGTTTGGAAATAACGATTTCGCAGCAAACTGGCGATAAACTTTTTCTTTCTTTGCGTGTAGGTAACGCACTGAGAGATATAACAAAGGATAACTCTTGCCAACAGGTGTTACTTTGTGCTGAGTAGGCAATTGAGAAGCAGAGCCCTCTCTCGACGAACAAAACTCACGCTCTATAAGTCACTAATCATGCCCGTCCTATTATATGCAGCACAAACCTGGACGTTGAGTAGTTCTGATGAAAAGACTTTGGGAGCCTTCGAGATAAAAATCTTCGGTCCAATCTGCGTCAATGGCGAGTATCAAATTCGATGGAACGAGCTGTATAAGCTGTACGCGGACATCGATATAGTGAAGTGCAATAAAATCAAGCGGCTCCGCTGGCTAGGTCATGTTGAGCGAATGGAAAACGACGCTCCAGCGAAAAAAATATTTGATTCGATGCCCGGTGGTGGTCACCGCAGAAGAGGACGTCCACATCTGCGTTGGAACGACTAAGTGTTGGAGAACCTGACTACTCTCGGTGTTTCCAACTGGCGCCAGTAAGCGCACAACAGAAATGGCTGGCGAAATTTTTTAACCGACTTCAAAAAGGAGGAGGTTCGTTGGTTTGTCCGCTTTATTTTTTTTTTTTTTTTTAAATGTATGTACATCGATAACTTCTAAAGTACTTGCCCG
Organism: Pherbina coryleti; assembly: GCA_943735915.1. Classification (NCBI taxonomy): domain Eukaryota; kingdom Metazoa; phylum Arthropoda; class Insecta; order Diptera; family Sciomyzidae; genus Pherbina; species Pherbina coryleti. The sequence continues at coordinate 65,652,771 of OX030949.1, read as the reverse complement.
ATTTCCGTAATTTTTTGTCAACCGATAGATACCAAGAACGTGGAGGTCCTTTTTTAAAAAAGTGGGCGATATTCGACAAAGGGGCTTGTCAATATGAGAAAAAAACTGTACTTAAGTTAATATTGACACTAGGGTACTGAAATTTACAGTAAAAATACTGGGGTAGGCAGTATTATTACAAATTACGGTCAATAAAGTGGGCGTTATTTGACAAAGGGGTGTGGTCATATTAGAAAAACACTGTATCTCGAATAGTATTGATACTAAGGTGCTGAAATTTAGTACATGGTTAGGCACAGTTACTACAAACTACGGTCATTGAAGTGGGCGTTATTCAACAAAGGGGTGTGGCAGTATTATGAAAATACTATATCTCAGTTAATATTGACACTAGGGTCCTAATATTTGGTATGCAGGTAGGTGGGTAGGTAGAATCATTACAAAAAAGGGCGGGAAAGTACTATAATATGGTTAATGTTAATACTTGGGAACTGCAATTTGGCACAGGGTTAAGTAGAATCATTATAAAGTACGGTATATAAATAGGGCGGGATTATAGAAAGGGCGTGGCACTTTAATAAAAATTGTAAAGCGAAAGAAATGGAAAATACCCAACAAACTTTCAGGAATTAATAAAAAAATTTTTTAAGAACAAAGTGTCATGTTTGAAATTTTCCTCAAGAATACTATTACATGTATTATGTTGTAGACATAAAATGTTTCATATTCTCTGAAAAGGAAGAAATAAAAACTTTTTAACAAAAAAAAAAAAAACCGACTTCAAAATCACTACAAAGTAAAAAATAATTTTAAATAACTTTTCCCATTAATTTCTTAGTCAAATTTTAAAAGTTATTTATATGTATTATAATATTGGAAATCTTATCTTTTTCATTTTTGATATTTTATTATTTTATCATCAATATATTAATTGCTCTATGAACTTAAAAGCTTTGAAGTCGGCGCTAATCTTTGACACACAATCATGATCATGCATGGAACACATTGGCTACATTCAGCTTACTCAACAATTGCCAACTGAAAGAAAAAAAATCACTAAAAGGCTTTTATATTCATAAAGTTAGTAATATTTTTATAATGAAACAAATTAAAAAAAACTAAAATAAAAAGATTTCGATTTAGATTTCGAAGATAAGCGCCGACTTCAAAGCTTTAATGAACATAAAGCAATTAATATATTGATGATAACACAGTACGACAAAATCAATTTTTTTTGAGTACACATGAGAAATGTTAACTGAATATGAAAATAGGCTTAAAATAAAGAAATACGTGTCTCAGCGATTTGCTGTAGCACGTCAGAATTTTGAGAAAATCAATTTTAAAGATTCGAAGGATCGTGGAGGTTCACTTGTAACGTAGTACTATTATAAAAAGTTCTATAAAAACAGAATGGGTGAACCGATTTAAGTGTTTGAGTCAGTTTTGAAAAGGGAATTAAATTTGGATTTGTTTTTATAAAAAAAACATTTTTTTCCGCTAGATGGCGCTTTAATTTTCATGTAAAATAAAAAAATATCCAAAAAATGTACGAAATTCATTAAAAATACAATGTTGTTGATTTGAAATCCAATAACTAAAGTAGAATCTTTTTCGCTGGCCGGGAATTGCTTGATTCAGCGATTCGGGACTCCGAGCCAGATCAAACTAAAAATATTATTATTCAATTTCAACGAGCTTACAGATCGGGGTTTCTGCAATTAGAAAAAATTAAAACAAGTCGTCTGGGATTTGAACCATATGGCGGTCGATTGTTTCGAAGATTGTCATTACTTCTTATCTATGCCTTAACGTTCTAAGCCAACGACCAACCTTTTTACTTTGTCACTAATTGCAGTCTTCTCTCATTTTCCTCCTTCTCTCTCTCTCTCACGTATGAATGGTTTTTTTCCATTACAATACGTTCAGCTTTCCTTACTTCACGCACTTGTGCTGAAGTTTTAGAAAGATTCTATTTATAGAACATTACTTATATTTTAATATTTGTTATTGTTCTACATTTTCGTGGGGCTGTACCATATATTATTGAATTTATTTAGTTGAATTTCACGAGTTAACAGATCGGGTGTCGTTTGTAACGTCAAGAATATAAAATAAAATGAATTGTCCAAATCGAAATCATTTTTGTTTTGTTTGTGGCTTATATGCACCTACTAAAAATTTTCGGTATATAACTCGTAGTGTTGTTACTGGATATGAAGGTTTTTTTGTTGTTGCATACGTTCCAAATTTATGGTATGTTCCAGAAGTTGTTTGCGATTATTGATATCGTGGTTTGATAGAATGGAAAGGTCATAATTCAAAACATCATTTAAAATACGTTCAACCATTTATTTGGCTACCACGTACAGAACATTCACCTGATGCTTGTTATTTTTGTTTATCATATCCAAAAACAGTTGGTTTTAAATACAATATACGTGAAAAAATTTAATATGCTGATGTTGATTCCATAATTTTTGCTAAAATACGTTCTGAAGAAAATCCAACGGCTCCTTCTGAAGAAACATTTGAAATAGGAAGTAATATTGATATGCTTTCTGAACTATCTGTACCAACAACATCTTCTGAATTTGTGCCAACACAAAGTGAATTAGGATACAAAGTACAACATTGTATTACACAAAAAGATTTTAATGACCTAGTTCGTGATTCACGTATGACAAAAGAAATTAGTGAGGTTGTTGGTTCGCGTTTGAAACAATGGAATTTGGTAGCGAATGATTTTAAAATAACTGCTGGACGTAAACGTGGTCATACTGTTCAATTTGATGAACATTTCGATTTATATGAAGATGAAACAAAAATAATTGCTTACTGCAATAATGTTGATGAATTGTTGAAAGAAGTGGGACAACGACATATTTCAAATGAATGGCGTCTGTTCATCGATTCGTCTGTGGAAAGCCTAAAAGGAGTCTTATTGCACAATGGAAACAAACATCCATCAGTTCCAATCGTTTACTCGAGAAATACGTCAGAAAATTATGAAAATATGAAATTAATTCTTGAGTTAATTAATTACAATCAACATAAATGGATGATCTGTTGTGATCTCAAAGTTGTTGGCATTTTAAGTGGTGTAAAAACATTTTACATGAAAATTAAAGCGCCATCTAGCGGAAAAAAATGTTTTTTTTTATAAAAACAAATCCAAATTTAATTCCCTTTTCAAAAGCACTTAAATCGGTTCACCCATTCTGTTTTTATAGAACTTTTTATAATAATACTACGTTACAAGTGAACCTCCACGATCCTTCGAATCTTTAAAATCGATTTTCTCAAAATTCTGACGTGCTACAGCAAATCGCAGAGACACGTATTTCTTTATTTTAAGCCTATTTTCATATTCTGTTAACATTTCTCATGTGTACCAACCACTGTCGTACTGTGTAATAAAACAAAATATAAAAAATGAAAATGATAAGATTTCCAATATAACTTTTAAAATTTGACTAAGAAATTAATGGGAAAAGTTATTTAAAATTATTTTTTACTTTGCAGTGATTTTGAAGTCGGTTTTTTTTTTTTTGTTAAAAAGTTTTTGTTATACAAAACCGACCAACGTAAGCGCCAGATAAGAAAGTAAATAAGTAGCTGATGCAATAACGTAGTGATTAATAAAATGCAAATTGTAAATTCAAGTGATGAGCTGCGTTAGCGTTGCGTTTCATCAGGGTGATTTATAAAATGATGCCATAAGTTTCCTATGTGCTGCCTAAAACTAAGTGATATTTTTTTCTGAAGTTTTCAAAATTTATACTCATGTGTAATCAAAGCAGCTGAGCAAGCGTACAAATTATTTTATCTTGATGCTCCAGCCGCAAAATAACAGTTCATGCAAAATCACTATACCAGTAGCCTTTACTAGCAGCGCAACTAGCTTGGTTGAAGGAGCAAGTACCTTGCACAACCAATTCAAACTTCCTAGAGCTCTTATTGATGCAAGGAAAGTACTTTGATAGTGTTCAATTTATCAGGCCCTTGCACACGGGGGGTTTTGGGGGTTCAAACCCCCCTAGGAGGGTTTCGAACTATACTTTTTAAATCCACAGAACTATCTGATTATGAAAAATTTCCATGAAGAAAAGTTATATTTATTATGATTTATTATAATTCTTCATCATTGAGGCTTCCCTATCAAAAGTTTAAATTAAACATGGCAACTCTATTGAAAAGTAACTCAACTGAGTAAGGAAACCGAAGCAAGCTTCACGTCAAACTCATCGTTGTAATATCGAGACTAATTCAATTGAAGATTTTTATCGAATTTCAACCTAGACTTATTCGCCCCTAACCATTAAGATCGTTTTCTTAAGCACCATGGAATATTATCGAATTTTAGATGTCTTTTTCCATCAAAAATTTCAAACCTAGATGACAAAGCTTGCAACCAATTATTTGAGAAATACTACACAATTTTGCATGACGATTCTTTTTAAGTAAGGATCAATGAACTGAAACTTTGGCGAAGACGGATTTTTGATAAAAATATCAACAGCCCTATCGAAGCTCTTGACATCTGCAATACAACTGCTTTTCCAAATGTTCACCAAATCTTGCTGGTAATGGCTGCGTTACCAGAAACGACATTATCGAACAAACGCTCTTTTTCAACATTACGCCGGTTAAAAAATGACTTGCGTTCTACTATGAGCAAAAATCGGCTTAAGGGATTGGCTGAACTTAATATTTATCGGGACGTTGAAGTTCGTGTAGATACAGTATTGGACGAGTTTTTTCTGTACCCCAACGTATTAATTTGTTGGGGGAATAGATTTGTAAAGAGTATTCGTATTTACTCGGAATACTAAAAAATAATCTGAAAACGTATAACTGAAATCTTATAGTTTTATATCCAACATATAATATTTTTATAAATAAACAATTTATTGATAGTTTGTTTTTGTACTTAGAATTCCTAATTTTTTTTTTTTTGGCAAAATTCCCCCCAGGACAGAATCCTGCGCACGGGCTTGCATCTTATCATTATTAATGAAGCAAGAATGATAACTGCAGTTGCAATGACAGTTATTGTTTGTATGTTTCGCGATATTACGATTACCGATACAGTAGACGCTCGTAAATTAGAACCACTTTGTTCCTGGGGTAGTTCTAATTTTCGAGAAGTTCTAATTTCCAAAGGTTCTTTTAAATAAAAAGTAACATAAAAGTGCATTTTCGCTTAGAAAATACACAAAAAAACACTTTGGCTTAAAGTTTTTTTATTTTTATTCACATAAAAGGAACACAAAACATACCGATACATTAAAATTCATCACAGTTTAAAGAAAAACAAAATATTTCAAAAACAAAATTGTGCTCGCTCAATTCAAACATATTGTTCTCTCTTATTCAGTCGTTGCCCAACAGAAAAGTGGACCAAATTTTAAATAGTTCTGAACTAGTTCCAAAAAGGACCAGTACTAGTTCCACTACAATACCCTTTCACATTGCACGAACTGACGCTTTTTGCGGGTTGATGTCATAGGAAAAGACAATTGTCCCCAGAAGCACTCCTTTTTCCCTATATTTTAACTAGTTACATTAGGAACATTTTTAAACTGGTTACTCTCGCAGTAGCCTGAAAGTGGTTATTTTTTAACTAGTTTTAAAGTGAACATATCAAAAGTGTAAGAATTTAGTGCAATGGAAAGGTCCTAAATATCTCATTTGTACCATCTTTTCCATCCACAATCCAGAAAACATTTTGTCTATAAACATTTTTTTTTTTTTATTTTTTCTTGTGCGCAGCACATTTTAAAAAGTAACCAGAACGCGTTTATTTTTGTCAGCAATACTTTTGAAAACAAAAGCAAAGATAACTGTTCTACAATGAACGCCTTTTGTACTTTTTCAGAGCTACTGCGAACTGCGCTAGAAATGAACTAGTTCACTTTTTCAATTGACTCCAAAATAACTGCTGGGTGAGTAGACATCAAGAGCATCGTTGAAGAGAGATATGACAGAACATTCATACGAAAAATTTTATATGATATGACGACTATGAAATTTCTCAGTATTTAAAGCAAACAAAAAAAAAAAACGCTTGGAAATTAGTTTTAATAATTTATTAAAATCGCTAGTTCTAATTTCCGAAGGATTCGAATTTCCAAGAGTTCAAATTTTCGAGCGTCTACTGTATTCGTAAGCTGTTAAATTTGAAAAAATAAAAATTTGATGTTGATTTCATTCTATATTCGAGTAGTTTTTATGATCGGTTATCCTCAGCTATGGCAGAGAGCGCTCTGGAAGCGTTGAGAGTAAGAATTGAGAGCAAAGGCTTATGTAGCAACACAAAACGCAACAACAAATCAAAAACAAAAGACAAACACAGAAGCTTTAAATGTAGTGGTGCCCATACCCGGTTATCCTACATCCTGTGGCCGAGAGCGTTAAAGTGCGTGACCACTCGGTGCGAATTTTCGAGCCGCGAGGTCCAAAGTTTGAATCCTCCACCAAATACAGAAAATTTTTTCAATTAAAATTAATTTTTCTGATCGGTCGTCACCTCTTTGCAGACAATGGCAAACCTCAGAGAGTAAATAATGCCATGTGAAGCTTCTTGAGAGTCGGCATAAAACTAGTTGATTACGCACAACACAATTAGATCATAAGAAGTTCGGTTAAAATCCTTTCAAGGGCTGAAATGGCCAGTTTATTTTTTTTTTCCTACGTCCTATATCTTTGCTAAAGGATTTTCATTATAATAAGAAATTAAAGTTTCTACACTAAGGGAAAAAAATATTAAATTTATCCAAAAACTTTTTTAATTTATCCAAAAAGCGAGTCATTTTTGCACCAATAACGCATTTACTTAAATCGACTACGTAAATATTTAAAATTTATTTAAATACTTTTTTAATTAAATAAAATATTAAAATATTTGAACAGAAATAATAAAAAATATATTAAAATTATGCACAAATATATTTAAATATCTTTCAAATATTTACTGCGGTGGTGAGTGCGATGCATGATGAAATCATGTAGAGTAGAGTGACATTCTTGAGAAAGTACAGAGTTGTCACTCCACCTTACATGAATTCATCATGCATCGCACTCACCACCGCACCCACAAATCATATTTGCCAAATGTCGTTGATATATTACCCTTGAAATATTAACTAAATAAGAACTATAAGACCTGCTGCTGCGAAGAAACTGGTGCGAAGAAACTGTTCTTGTGCGATGCTGCTGCTGCTTGGCGGCTGCTTGGCAGCTGTATGGAATATGTGTGTCAGTTTGTGGCATAAATAAAATTTAAATACGGGAAAAAAACGAGTTGTAAGGAAAATATTTGATTTATCCACGTAAATATTTAAATGAAATATATACTCAGGCGTGGATAATATTAATATGCGTTATTTCCCTTAGTGTAATATCAAGCAAAACATTCCAGTATTAAGAAATTTTTTTACTGGAATCAAGCAAATTATTCTCAATATAATGTGTTTTAAGTTTGCTCAATTCTAGCAAAATAATGCTTGAATTAAGAAATTTACGTTTGATTTAAGCATAGAATGGTTGGATTCTTTTTTCTCTCCGTGTAAAAAGAAAATAATCTAACACTAGATATTTTTTCTCATTTTTGGCGTTTTAACGCCATACGGACTTACCGGTGGTTGTTTATTCAATATGAAATTATTTTTGTGCTAAAAAAAGCACTGTGCACTACATGAATTCATCCGGAATTCAATAGTTCATTCGGTTTTGGGGTCGACGTTCGATGGCTTATCATTTCTATCATTGAAAAAGTTGTAAATTTTTAAATGACTTAAATATTCCCACAGGAGTCCGTTGTGTATTTGGGTATGATCTGCTTGGGGTGGTTTTCCGAAAAGAAGGTGAAATCAAAATTGAAGCCAGCAATAAATATAAATTTGGCCACAAATATTTTGAAATAAACCAAATATTCTTCTGGCTTTTTGTTACCAGGCAATACTCGTTAAAATTTAAAGCCGCCAACTGTCAGTGTTTGTTGCCCTAAGGCATGATTGTCCTTCGAACTGACTGACTGAGTCGGTCTGACTGTTTGTCAGTCTGCTTAACTGTCCTGTTTTGTATCTGACATCGGTAAAGATTTCCATGTCACTGCATTAATTTGTTGCTCCAAAATGGTTGCCATAAACCGCACATGTTTGGCCCATAGCAGCACATTCGAATGGCATGAAATTGGAATAAATATAAGCAAAAAAAAAAAAAGCATTAGTTGAAGCCAAAGCTGATTTTTAGTACACAAAAACACATAAGGACAACATGACGTTCGTTTGGGTTCGCAGGACACTAAGTATTGATTGCCCCGTTGTGTGCAAGTCATGCTGAAATTCACGTGACATTGACATGTTTTAGTGGCAAAATGTGTCGATGTATATTTATTTGGTTGAACGTATGTGTTGTGTTACATACAACACATGCACGCTGCATTAATATATTTAAACGACAGTGTTTTATGGCCCAATCAAAAAACACATCAATTTGGAATGTTTCGTATTTTTCTTTAGCATCGATTAAAAATTACGATTATGAAGGTCGTTAAAGTGAATTTTTAGGGCATGAATTTTTACACTTTGTCAGTCAAAAAAGCTGTTTCCAGTCTTACATAAGTTATGAAATTAAATAAGAGTCATGGGCTGAAACTGGAACAAGAACTGAAGCGTAATTTATGTTTTTTGCAAGCAATATTCATTTTATCTCATCATTTATATAAAGTATGTTTGTAAATAAAACAAAAAAAAAGTAAGGAATTGTCTTCGACCTTGTCTAAGTTGGAATATTCTCACAAACGCGATTGTGTATATATTCAATGTTATGAATTTTCTCTTATTTAGATGACGTCATCTTTTTTTTTTTTAGCTTTGAAACACCATTTCAGGTGTTATACTAAACAGATGACTGATGACGCTGTTGCTCGTGATTATTCACGGTGATGTTGATGATGATCAGCTGAAATTAGTGCTGCTTAAATGGAACTTTAGTCAGTCCCAAATTTGCGATCAAGTCTTGTTAAATACGTACCCAAGAATGTACTCGCAAATTCCCCGAAAACACAGAAAGAACACCAGTAAATATAATTGCACATACAGATAATTATTTTATTATTTTTACGTTAAGCTTCCAATATGTGCATATTACAATTTTGGTTTTATTCTCTTATAAAATATACGGTCAAGATTGCTGCTATTAGAATAAAGTCTTCTAAAAACGTTTAATCGGTTCCAGAATTAAATCAAGAAGGAACCATTAATGCATACCAAGAACTCGTCGGAGGAGCCGATCAAGATGCTCGTTTGGCTATCGAATATCGATACTCGAACTAGTCGATAAGTAAGTAAATAATCTATTACATCTGTGGGCTTATCTTATCCCATCTTATGCCCTTATTCTTTATGGTTGCAGCATAAACATATACCCTTTCAGTAAAGTCTGCCTTGATTCGGAAATAGGGTGATGAATTAGTGGGAAAGAAGTCGAAATCCGGTAAAATAAGAGAAGGGTGTGTGTTATCAAAGGCAAGTGTTATGCCTTTACCTCAGACAATTCTAGCCATAAGGCAATCCCATTTAGAAACTTTTACCACCATTTACAAATCGTAACCGTATCTTTTAATCGTAAATATTGGTGTTTCTTTATACTCCTACTTTATGTCCAAACTCTTGTTTTAATTCATGACCAAATTCTTGTCTTAATCCAATATACCAAATCCCTTTCCTAATTTGCGAAAAGTATGTTTTAGGTGTATCTTAGTTTAAGCCCTTATCCATATCCTAATTCATGTCCCAGCCCTTTTTCCGGATTCATAGTCCGGTTCCACTGTGTTATTTTGTTGTTTATCAGCAGTGTTGGTTGCCACGAAAAAAATTTTTGAAATCATATTTAACAAAATTTTTGTTGTTGTAGTTGTTGATGTTGATGTTGATGTTGATGTTGATGTTGATGTTGATGTTGATGTTGATGTTGATGTTGATGTTGATGTTGATGTTGATGTTGATGTTGATGTTGATGTTGATGTTGATGTTGATGTTGATGTTGATGTTGATGTTGATGTTGATGTTGATGTTGATGTTGATGTTGATGTTGATGTTGATGTTGATGTTGATGTTGATGTTGATGTTGATGTTGATGTTGATGTTGATGTTGATGTTGATGTTGATGTTGATGTTGATGTTGATGTTGATGTTGATGTTGATGTTGATGTTGATGTTGATGTTGATGTTGATGTTGATGTTGATGTTGATGTTGATGTTGATGTTGATGTTGATGTTGATGTTGATGTTGATGTTGATGTTGATGTTGATGTTGATGTTGATGTTGATGTTGATGTTGATGTTGATGTTGATGTTGATGTTGATGTTGAGGTTGATAATGATGTTGATGTTGATGTTGATGTTGATGTTAATGTTGATGTTGATGTTGATGTTGATGTTGATGTTGATGTTGATGTTGATGTTGATGTTGATGTTGATGTTGATGTTGATGTTGATGTTGATGTTGATGTTGAAGTTGATGTTGATGTTGATGTTGATGTTGATGTTGATGTTGTTGGTGTTGGTGTTGGTGTTGGTGTTGGTGTTGGTGTTGGTGTTGGTGTTGGTGTTGGTGTTGGTGTTGGTGTTGGTGTTGGTGTTGGTGTTGATGTTGGTGTTGGTGTTGGTGTTGGTGTTGGTGTTGGTGTTGGTGTTGGTGTTGGTGTTGGTGTTGGTGTTGGTGTTTGTGTTGGTGTTGGTGTTGGTGTTGGTGTTGGTGTTGGTGTTGGTGTTGGTGTTGGTGTTGGTGTTGGTGTTGGTGTTGGTGTTGGTGTTGGTGTTGGTGTTGGTGTTGGTGTTGGTGTTGGTGTTTGTGTTGGTTTTGGTGTTGGTGTTGGTGTTGGTGTTGGTGTTGGTGTTGGTGTTGGTGTTGGTGTTGGTGTTGGTGTTGGTTTTGGTGTTGGTGTTGGTGTTGGTGTTTGTGTTGGTGTTGGTGTTGGTGTTGATGTTGGTGTTGGTGTTGGTGTTGGTGTTGGTGTTGGTGTTGGTGTTGGTGTTTGTGTTGGTGTTGGTGTTGGTGTTGGTGTTGGTGTTGGTGTTGGTGTTGGTGTTGGTGTTGGTGTTGGTGTTGGTGTTGGTGTTGGTGTTGGTGTTGGTGTTGGTGTTGGTTTTCTAGCTTTTGCTTATGATTTTTGTTTATTTGCTTCTCCATTGGTTGTGCAATTAATCCAGCAAAAGTGATGAATACATTAACGTTCTTAAAAAAACCAAACGCAGTCTTCTGTGTCTCGGAAAGAACTCAACTCCTTTATTCAATTTTAAATTCACTACACTTCTTTTAGCTTACAACTAATTTCTCTTAATAATTCTCTTATTCTAATTTATCTTATTTCTAGCTTACAATTATATAAATATATATATATATATATAAATATAGTTTACAGTTTATAGTTTATATTTAATAGTTTATAGTTTATAGTAAATAGTTTATAGTAAATAGTTTATAAATAGTTATGTTAATATCAGAGCTGTAAAAGATTGAATCATTTTCAGTTTTCATTCTCTTGTTTAAAAATTCAAAAGCTGAACTCTTTTTTTGTAGCATTCAAAGTGCGAACTCTTATGTCTTAAGTCTTTAGGCTGATTAAAATTGTTTTCAAGTCATGAATTGCAAAACGTAAAGAATGCACACTGAATTAAATTTTAACGAGTGCAGCCACCGATGGCTTCAGCCAAGATGGCTGCAACCATCGATAGTTGCAGCCGAATTGAAATTTTAGTGAATGCAGACGGCGATGGCTTCAGCCGCAAGGATTTGTTGTTGTCTGAAGTTGTTTTGTGTGTATTTGTGAATGCGTGTGTGACTGTTGGGCATGACTGTGATGGGTTGCCATTGGCTTGATATCATGTATAGAAAAAGTATTATATACAACAAATTGTAGAAGTTAATTTTTATACATTTTGTTAATAATATTTATTGTTAATAAGCACTTTATTATTCCAGAAAATGTCAAAGGAAAGACAAAAGCATGTCACTAAGATCGGCCGTCGAAAACAAATGACAACACAAATTCAAAATGCTGCTTTATATTTAGTAGTATTTCATGGTAGTAAATAAAATGTCCAGTGTTTCAGAGTTGAAAAGAATGATAAAACTGAGTGCATTCATCATATTCATTAAGCCTACAGGAATGGGATTGATATTTTTCATAAGTCCCATTCCTTATAAAGCATTGGGTGTGCATTCTTTTATCTTCAAAGAATGATGAATTGTGCATTTGTAATTAATTTACTCTACAGAAGCATAAGATTGCAATCTGGTTGATGCAGCTTTTGAATGATTTAAGAGTGTGTGCATTCCGAAATGATTCAATCTTTTACAGCTCTGGTTAATATGTACATAGGTAACTTACATTACTATATGCGTCACATAAGGCGGTTTCCTGAGGGGCCTCATGACGCCGTCAATTTTTTTTTATTTTTACCACACCTTCATTTTCGTTCCTTCAAATTTATCGTTGCGCCAGTAGTCACAGAGTTAAAATTCCATGCAACGTTTTTTTATGATTGTAGCATTTTTACTGCATTATATGGTTGCCACCTTGAAATCGTGATAAGAATTTTTTTATATTTTAGTTGTGAGGCGTATAACACGCCTATGCTATGCATTTCTGTTACATAAACTGATATTTGCACGACCTGACGACGTCAAAATTTTTTTCATTTTTTTTTTTTTTTTGTGAGGCTAAGTATCAGTCCTTTATTTTCCTTTTTAAATATTTATCGTTGCTAATATACTCACCGAGTAAAAATTCAATGAAACTCCGTTGCATGAATGGTGCATTGTCGATCTTTAAGAGTCTCTATCTGTGTCCCCATGACGTCAGAAATGTTTTGTCTAATTTGTTTGTAAGGGCTTTGAACAGGGTTTTATAGTCGTAGTTTAAATCCTAGCATTAATACTATGATTAATACAAATAATCCATTAATACAATAATTAATTAATACGCCTAAAAGACTTTTTGCAACTGGCTTTTAATGTTACTGAAAAAAAAAAACTTAAGTCCTTTTCTTGTGTCTTATATGAGCAAGTTTTTCTACAATAAAAAGTATTTTTCTGCATTTTTGTAACAAAAATTAATGCAAATGAAAGTGAAAAATGGTCACTAGTAGCTAAACACCTTTTCTTCTTTCAACAGTTGACAAGTTGTATTTTCTAGACATACTTGCCAACTAAACAAAAAAAAAACAAAAATTGCGAAAAATCGGCCTATTCAGGACAACCAGCGAAATTTAAAAACTCCCTTTACGTTTTGAGCACACCTTGTAGATAAGAAAAACTGCAGAGACTAAGAGAGCTATAAATAATCAAGAAAAACCCTCAAAATTTTGAGAAGTTGTTTTTTTTTTGTTTTTGTCTTTTGGATTTGAAACATTAAAGTGTCCTTTCTAATGACTTATGCTTTTCAATTTAAATTATATACTTATATCCTAACCCATTTTTCATGGCACATTGCCCAAAATATCTTTCACACAAACACAGATGGTTTTAATTTTTTTCATATTACCCTTCATTCATTAAATCTGGACATTTACATTATTATCTTGTCAAATATTATTTTTTCTTTATAAACAGCCTATTGTAGCAGCTCATCATTTGCGGTTATTTGACAAGAAAATGAGGCAAAAAACATAACAAAAAAAAAATAAATATATAAAAAAACTGGGACATTTTTCTTATTACTCTTTATTTAGTTCCTAACCCGGTTTATGCCACTAATAATTTCCGAAGTATAAAAAAGAAGGACAAATAAAAAGATTATTAAAGTTTAAAAGAGTTCACAAATGTTTTCGCCTCCTTTATATTTTCTGACATTTATTATGCTGGGTGAAAAGTTTTGGTTTTTTTTAACATAAAGCTTTTTTTATGTTATCCTCTTCACGCAACTTTGCTGGATAAACTTTTTGTTTTATTTTCATTTTGTTTTTTTGTACATTTAGCCCTAAAAAGTAAACAAACATTTTAGCAAATTAAAAGATTGAAATGACGTCTGCGCTAAAGTGGGTCGAGCTTGATGATGCTGTAAAAAATAAAATGTATTATTTTGTGTTTTTACGTTTTCAAATATTTTGTACATAGTTTTTCTACGCCTCTCTCTAAGTGAACTCTTAAATACTACCTTTTTTTTAGTAAAAATTCGAAGTCAACATTTAAGATATGCACTGATTCAGTATAATATGAAAAATAATAAAAAAAAGTGTGCCAAAGATTAATTTTAGGTTAAAATTGAATTTTCCGAAGCAACGAATGTAAACATTGAATTGCTTTTATAAGCTAGGATAAGCTCTTTTTTCCATCCTAGCTACGAGTACTTAATGTGAATACATAACTGGCTCGTATGCATTCGAAGAGTGAAGGAGAGCAGTGTAAGAAAAGAGAATATTTGGGTTCTAAGGGATTAGCTATTAAGTTACGCTGTTTTTAATTTGAATAAATTTGAGTTAAATGAAAGCTTAAGCTGCTCAAGTAGTGCACAAATATATAACCCAAGAATATTTAAGCCAGTATTTAAAATATTCTTTTCGATTCTAAAATTGTGAACTTAGCAAGTATCAAAAATTCTTTTCAGGAATTTTTGTAAAAAAAATGTAAAAAAAAAAAAAAAAAAAAAAAAAAAAAAATAAATAAATAAATAACTGGCCATTTCAGCCCTTGAAAGGACTTTGACCTAGCTTCTTATGATCTATTGTGTTGTGCGTGTTATTAAGTTTTTACTCAATTGACCGAGAAATGGACCTACAGGCTTAACGCCGACTCCGAACGGCGATGAACGTTATGTTCTTATTCTCAAGAAGCTTTACATGGCATTTGATTACTCTCTGAGGTTTGCCATTGTCTGCAGAGAGGTGGCGGCCGTACAGAAAAATTATTTTAATTCACATAATTTTCTGTCGCTGCTGGGGTTCGAACCTGGGTCTCCAAATTCATTGACATAGCGGCCACGCACTTTAACCAACTACGCCACGGACGCCAAAGAAAATGTATTTTATATATTTATTCCTTGTTAATCTTTCCTTGTAAATTTACAAGCCCCTGGTGTCACATAATACGTGTATCGAGAATTTTCTCTTTACTTCAATACTCCTTGCAGAGAAGCTTATTAGTTTGCGGGGTCCGCTAATTTAATTTTGCTTTGATTTATTAATTTTTTTTTTTTTACGTGCCGAAGTTACGTTTTATCGTGCATGTTTCCAAAAAAGTTAAAAAGGGCATTTTTTTCAAAATTCAGCGGCGTTTTGACTTTATTTGACTGATATTTATACCCCCACTTTAAAAAAACGTAAAAGGGGTATAAAGATTTTGTCACACCTTTTGTAACGCCCATAAGGAGGCGTGGTAGGTATAGAAAAGTGTATATATTCTTGATCAGCATCACCACAAGAGTCGATTTAGCCATGTCTGTCTGTCTGTGCATCTGTCTATCTTTCCGTCTGTCCGTCTGTCTGGGATCACGATTAGAGCCGTAAATTTCAAGCTATCAGTAAGTTTGATATTTAAGATACGTGTATCTAAAAAATAAAGATCAAGTTCGAAAGTGAGCCAAATAATATGAAAACTACGCCTATTTCACTTACAAAGTAACTTTGGAGCATTCCACTGAAAATGGTAATTTTTGACACATATCTCATTGTTGTTTTATAAATTGATTTGAGGAGTTGGTAACGTAAAGCGACTTGTAAGCCAAAAAACTCGAGGTCAAGGAGATGGTACCGTAATCCAAAACGCAAAAGATTTCGTTACGTTAGCAGCCACTTTAGTACCTTCTACGAAGGTTTTCTATATTGCTGAATCAGAAATAGCTGATAAAATCCAAAATGTTCATCCATGGGAAGCTGCAAGGCCTGTTCCGGGAATATCAAAATTGCATCATATATTAGTCGACGGTCATAAAGTAACATGCAAGAAACACGCTTTAGATAATCATAGCGTTAAGTTTTCATTTAAAAAATGATTCAAAACGAAGACTTAATTTCTGAATTTCGTACGAGTCCCGTACAAACGAAAGAGTCACGTACAAATGATTTCATTTTTATTTTTTTATTTTCATTTTAATACCATGATCGACGATGTCTACATAAGTATATTTTTAATTTTATAGAGATAATTAATTTTGCTAAAATTCTCCAATAATTTCAATATATAAAAAGTATGGTGGACTGCGGTTGTCCCGTACAAACAAACATCTTTTCATACTTATTACTGCCTATTTATGAATATTTTCAGGAACAAATAATTGATTTTGAAAAGCCTCCGTTACACTAAATTAATGACTAGATGCTTTGTACAGTAACATTTCGGTTTATTTTTAATTTAACATCTTAACTTATCAAATGCGTACGATTTGTCCCGTACCAACAGTGGAATGCTCCCTTTATACTTTACGAATCAGGGTCGTTTTGTGAGCACGCGACTTGTCAACGCCAAATAAAAATTTTTGGATTTATTTATAACTTTTCTTAAAAGCATTTAAAAAACACCAAAAGGAAAATGCCTAAAGATCTTGCTGATCCCATTGCATTCTTGAAGGACCTCACTGCCAGAGGTATCTCCGCAGCTGTCTTAAAGACTGCAGTTGCCCCCATTGAACGTGTGAAATTGCTTCTGCAAGTTCTCAGCATATTGGCGTGGTAACATGGCTAACGTTATCAAATATTTCCCAACCCAAGCTTCCAACTTTGCCTTCAAGGACAAGTAAAGCAAGTTTTTTTAGGTGGTATTCTGGCGTTACTTCATAGGCAACTTGGCTTCCGGTGGTGCCGCTGGTGCAACTTTCCTGTACTTCGTTTTAGGATTGGGTAGTTGATGAACGAACTAGTTCAATTGAAAGATTCCCAGTCATGAACGGGTATGGGCACCACTACATTTAAAGCTTCTGTGCTTGTGTTTTGTCTTTGAGTTGTTGTTGCGATTTGTGTTGCTACATAAGCCTTTGTTCTCAATTCTTGCTCATAACGCTTCCAGAGCGCTCTCTGCCCATAGCTGCTCATGAACTATGTGAACTAGTTCAATGTTTCTCGTTCTTTTAGTTCTTTTAGTTCAATAGATATTGCAGCGAGTAGGAACAAAACGAACGAGAGCAAAAATCAAACCAAGCTATGGTTTCAGTCCTTGGTTTGAGACTTGGTTTGAGACTTTTTGTGTCTGCACTAATAGAAATGTTGGATTTGATGCAGTGATAAACAGCTTTGCCCCGAAATACATTCATAAAAGCAAAAGCACGACTATATCTCACATACAGCACAACGAAAGCTTCAGTTTGAAATTCTCCGTCGAGAATTCAACATCAATGATGCTTGTCTGCTTATGCGCTCCGTTTTATTAGATCGTCTTCTTACACTGAATAAAATTTTATTTTATTTAATTTATGTAAAATTTAATTTTCACTCATTAACACATAATTTTTTAATCAAGTAATTTAATTTATGTGTTAAAACAAAATGAGAATGTATTTGTGAGGCAAAGCTGTTTAACACTGATTTGATGGCTATCACATCTTCATACCAAGTTTGTTTCAAGACCAATCGAACTAGAAAACCCAACGAACTTAAGGAACGAACGAACTAAAAGAACTAACGAACTAAAAGAACAAACGAAGTACAGCGGGAAGTTCATTCACTGCATATGCATATGCGTCCGTCTACTCGCGGGTACAATTTACGCTGGAAAATTATGGCAGAGTTCAATGATTGCGTTTTACGTTCAGACTAAGTAGGGCTACAAACTTGTAAAATATTTGGTATGTTCTTAATGGGAATTGTTCGTTTTAAGCAACGAGCTGTCAAAAAACGCAAATTACGCAAGAAAAGTTGAAATATTTTCGACTTTGCTTGCATAGCAAATGCAGTAAATGAACTTTCATCTGTAAGCTTTCACATATTTCATATTTCTATTGCATTGCGTTCAGCGAGTAGAAGGACGCATATGCATATGCAGTGAATCAACTTCCCGCTTAAACCATTCAACGAACAAAAAGAACTAAAAGAACGAACTAGTTCATAACATACGATTGAAATAGGAAGAGCGATCTTTGTGGTGAACTAAAATGCCCAAGCCTACTTCGTTTATCCTTCGGACTTTGCCCGTACCCGCTTAGCTGCTGATACAGGCAAGACCGATCAACTTCGAATTCATCGGCCTCGAAAATTTCTTGGCCAAGATCTTTAAGAGTGACTGTTTTATGGGCTTGTATCGTAGCTTCAATGTATCTGTGCAAGGTATCATCATCTACCGTGCTTCTACTACAACTCGCGGTATGTTGCCCGATGCAAATAACACACCCATCTATATCAGTTGGGCTATTGCTCAATGGGTTACAACTATTGCTGGTATTGTGTGCTATACATTCGATACTGTCCTTCATCGTATGATGATGCAGTCTTCTTCAAGGGTGCCTTCTCCAACGTACTCAGAGGTACTGGCAGGTACTGGCAGCTCACAGGTACTGGCGAAATTGAGTGAAAACCACACCCACCTCCCATACAAAGTGACTTTATTAAAAAACAAAAGCGAATATTTTCCGTTAAAACTATGACGAAAATGTTTTGACAGATAAGCATTTTAATGGCTGCTTAAGACTTGGGATATACTTTGGTTCGCCCGTGGGGGCATTTTAACTTCGACGAAGAAGATCGAAGATCATTTCTTACTAGGTTTTTTTTTTCATTTCATACATTTTTAGTTTTTTTCATATATTTTATTCAATACTGTTTGAAAGTTTAATTTAAATACTTTTTGCTTAAAAGTTTAGTTCATATACTTAGTAAGCATTATTTCAGTAATAACGTTAGCTGAGCATAATTATTTTATAAATTTAATTTTATAAATTATTGGTTTAATTTAACAAAAAAACAAAAAAAAAATATATACCATGTTATTAAAACGAACTAAAAATAATAAAATAATTTCTCCTACTGTGGGGCTCTTAGTTCTCCTAAAAACATTGGGCGCATGCTATAGAGAATAAAATAGCAAAACCTCCAGTAACACCGGGTGGGAATTTTATTTATTCAGATCATTGCTCTGTTTTTTTTTCTTTTTTTTTTTTTTTGTTAAAATCTTCTCATCAAATTCAACCATATGCTCTCATTGCTATTATTTCAAATTTGAATTACAAATTAAATGGCAATATCTCAGCTTTATATTTCGCCAAAAGTTTCTTCAACAAAAATTCACAAAACTACTCTTTTGTAATTTCTTACCACTTATTGGCAAAGTTTTCTGAAATTGAAGTTTTGGAAGATAGTTAGTTTGAACAGAATTACTGAATAAAGCTGTGACAGCTGGTAGTTGACTTGCAGCGGCTGCAATCTTACAAACGATTAAATAGACTAACAGCAACAAAATGTGGCTTTAAACCAAGAAACTTTTTGCGGTTTGACAACTAACTTAAGTTTGTGCTCTATGACTGATATTTGGGTTTGATTTAATTGCTGAATTATTTGTTGCATTGATATAAGTTTCAAAGTTTTGTGAAATAAAAATAAAAATCAAAAACAACAAAATTTTAAGTTAAGCTGTTGCATAAGTAACTGATTTAAAGCCAGTTAAAGCTAGAACTGAAAACTTTTAGTTTATAAACTAAAAATGCTAATAGTTCGAAGTTTTAACCACACTGACATTCGATTATCTTGAGAAATATTTACTAGAAATGTTTTAAGCTTTTGTGCTCCTTCCGGAATCTAGTTAGCGAAATAAAATGTCTACGTCAATGTCTATGTCAACAAATTATCAACATTACCACTAGGATTGACAGTTTATCTGGGGAATACATTATTCAGAGGTGATGTATTCTGTATGCTTCTCACAAATAATTAACTAGCTAACTAGACACTCGTCTCACAACCTCTCCTCTTTTTCAGAACTATTTTAAATCATTGACAAGGATAGATTAATATTTACCATTTGAAATTTAGTGGTGTACATGACTATTGTATATAACGATGGCTTAATATAGAAAAGGCGTAACTCGATTTTTTGTTACTTTGCTGGAGAAGAAAAGAACTGAGTAAATCTGGAAAACTTTGGATATGAAAACTTTTTTAATATAATTTTTATGTAAAATAGACAACAACAATAAAAATCTCTTTGATTTTTTTTAAGGAAGTTGTATTAAACAGTGATTTAGCAGAATATATTAAAAACGTTATTTCGAAAAAAACGAGTTACGCCTTTTCTATATTAAGCCATCGATAAGCTTTTTTTAAATGACTTTCAGGTTGACATGATTTGTGTCGATTTGTCCTGGATTATGTCTTGTCTCTCAAATCGATAGTTTTTTGTGTCGTTTGACAATTTCAAGTCTTTTATTTTATTGCAACGTCTGGTATTTCGATTGAAACTTGGGATTTTTTGTTATATAGTAAGGATATTTCATATTTATACATTCTCAATGTCTACTCTAGCTGATGACTTAAACAAACATATTTGTGATGTTCCATAGAAAAACGGACCTTATCTTCCAGGAATCAAAGTTCTTTTTTTTATTTCTTCTGTCTAAAGAGGTCGTCGATGCATCCCATAAATTTGCGAAAAGATTTCGAAATCCAGAAGGATCTCACGGCTTGCCGACTTAGACCCGTACATTTTTTTGTTGGGAGATATACCAAAAAAGAAGTATTTATCTCAAGATCTTTTACTATTATTAGAAGACTCTAAATATTATTTTGATAAGGTTTTTTTTGTGGGAGTCGCTGAAGGAGAACCCTGCAAAATATAGTTAAAGTATCAAAACAAAGGAAATATAATGTAGATGTGCCAACTATCGAGAAAATTTTCTTAGTTACAAAACCGAATATTTCACAATAAAATATCAGTAGAATATTAATAAGAATAATAAGTTGTTTAAGGGGACATAAAGGTTACAAATTTAACACTTTTACTGCCATTAGGCACATACGGTGTGCCTCAATAAAATGCCCACGTAGGCTCTGAAGCACAGCGTATGTGCTTCAGTATTTTATTACACATTATAGTTCATAGTTTAAAATTAGTACCTCGAAAGGGAAATCTGTAAACGCAGTTTAATTCCGCATGGCCTGGCATACCTAAACCTATCTTTAGCGCATCATTTGTATACCCCCACGATTAAAATAAAACCCCCTTTTACTGGGTTATATTAGTTTTGTCACTCCGTTTGTAACGCCCATAAGAAAGCGTGGTAGGTATAGAAAAGTATGTATATTCTTGATCAGCATCATCACCCGAGTCGATTTAGCCATGTCCATTTACAAACAAGGCACAGCACATGTACCTCACGGCGTATATATTAGGCCGTGAGGTACATATGTTGTGCCTCAATAAAATATTTCAAAATTTCACAGAAATATAAAAAAAAAACATTTTCTGATATTTTGTTCGGATTTTCTGATATCAAAATACACTAAATCTGTAAAAAAAAAAAAATGGCACGGAGTACCCGATATTTTTTTTTTTTTGTATGGTGTCAGTTAAAGTGTTAAAAAAAAATTATTTCGGGACTTTTTTTCATAGAAGGGAAAAAAAATATTGTTTTCAAATTTTAAACATATATTTATTAACATTTAAACAATACAACAAATTTTTATTAAACAAAAATTTTTTCAGAATTTTTGAAGCGGTTTTTGACGTTATTTGATTTTTTTAAAAAATTCCAAAAAAAGTGACGGTGTAATAACGTCAAAAACCTCCTCTTGAAAAAAATTGTTTGTATTCTTTAAATGTTAATAAATATATGTGCAAAATTTTAAAACGATATCTTTTTTCCTTCTGTGAAAAAAATTCCCGAAAAAAATTTTTTTTAAATTTGTAACCTATATGCCCCCTTAGAAGTTATTTTTTAATATTTTTTGCACATTTTTTTCACATTAGTACAAATTGTGTGGACATCTCCCACAAAATTTGGAGTTTCGGTAAAACAAGTGGTAGCATGCTTACCACCGTTTAATACCATGGCCCAAGGGCAACATTATATTTTACAAATAAACAGCATTTAACACAAGACATAAAGGAGGTTGTGAAGTTTTTTGTTAGTAAAATAAAAAGAGTTGAATTGGCTGAGGTAAAGGCATAACACTTGCATCAATTGAAATATGTTTCTACAGCTTTACTCAAAATATCCAGCAAGTGCCTTAATTGGTTTCCCCTTTCCATCCCTACTTAAAATTCATCCAATTTTTTAAACCAAGACCAAGCCTAAGACGATTTTTCGAACAAGAGTTAAAACAAATGATATACCGTTTAAATTTATTGCTTTAAGTTATAAAAAAGGCCCGGTCAAAATTAAAAAAAAAATCCACACACCCTTCTTAGACTTAGAAGTACTGCATATTTCATAGATTTTGAAACTATCCCGTTTGTGATTGAATAATTATAAATATTCAAAGGGTTTACTTTATGGATCTGAGAAAAACACTAAGAAAAGTTGTTCATGTACCTCAGCAGAAGCTATAAGCTCAAGAGATATTCCTGTATAATCCATTTTGGAATGGAAAGTATAAGGCACACTATTCGAAGACTATTGTATAGTAAGTCTTCGAAGGCTATTGCAGATACAATTCTGCTTAGAGTAAAATACCCACTAAACGTTATTAAAAAGGTCGTTATCGTGGGCTGATTATGATGAGATAACTCATTTTTACTACTTCAGTAGGTTTTGTACACGCAAAGAAAAAAACCGTTTATTGCCAGTTTGTTGCAAACGAACTTCGGTTGTCGTGCTTGGGATTGTTTTTGCAAACGTTTCAACAGTTGCCATAATAATAGTCAGTTGCGAGAAACGCCTCATTTAATTGCAGGTAATTAATTTCGTTTGTTATTTACGCGAATGATTTTTAAATTGATTTTTAAATTTAAGTTGTTTTTCCCTTCGTTGTATACACACAACGCTTATAATTCAGAGTTACTTTATGGACAAACTGTTCTACATATATAAACAAACTAGCTTTTTCCCGGTGCGCTTTGCTGCACCTTATAAGTACCGGAAAATGTTTCAATGCCTTCAGCGTTATTATTTCTTAACCATCTCGTACTCGAAACATAGGGGTCGTTCATGAATTACGTGACCGATTTTCAATTTTGTTTTTTTACCCACCTCCGGTACTCTTCATAGTGCATTTCAAAAACACTCCCCTTCACCCCCATAAAATAACGTAGCATATAAAAAATATTCGAAAATAGAAAAAATAACTGTCGAAAAGCAAGCAAAGAAAAATTATGCCCTTACTACACTTGCCAATAGTTAACAGTCAATTTAGACCGTCAAACATGAAGATGTAGGGATGAAAATGGTTTAAAATGTTGGGTTGTATTAATTTCAATTTTTTCGAGCTTTTTTATTTTTGGTCCCATTACTATATCTGAGACCCCCTCCCCTCACTCGTTACTTATTGTAATGCATTTTAAAACCTCTCTCTACTAAATTAGTAACGTAATTTATGAATGAGTACTGCGCAAATTTGAGCTCAATAGGCTCAGTAGTTTTGGAGTCTATAGCAGCGTTCTCAATTGTACATTTTTTGCATTTTTCATTTCCCAGTAGCAGGATATTACCAAGTAGTAACTTCATTCTTACTTCTATGTTCTTTGTCTCTTACTTCCATAGCTTTTCTGTGTCAAAAATTTGGCTTGTATGGGTGGAGACAAACCCCCTTGTCCAATACCTGTCACCTTTTCTAGTAGAAGGACATCACCAAATGGTATCTACATTCTGAGTTTCAATGTGACTTTTACTTCCATAGCTATTCTGTATCGTAAATTTGGCTTATATGGCTGGAGCCATGCCCCGTTTTCGAATGCCCGTACCAGTTTTTCAGTAGAAAGACCTTCATTGTTATGCGACATTTAGTTCTAAAGGAATTCGATATCATAAATTTGGCCTGTGTGGCCAAATTCCTCCTTGTCTAATGTTCGCTTAAATCTATAGTAACTGCCTCTTGGGCCCATAGCATCTACATATCAAAGTTTTACTATCAAAAAATATGCAACTCAGGAATAATAATGATTTCTAAAAAGTGGGCGTATATATATATAGTTAGACCATGTCCAGTTTTAGTATAGTTGCCGACAGTAACCATACGAACTTGTTTACCAAATTTTAGTCTAATACGACCAAAACCGTCTTAAATACAGCATTTTTATTGATTTGTGGGCGGTAAAAGGGGGTATGGAAAAAAAGTGGTAGTAGACAATTTTTACTATGTCTATATTTTTCGCGCAAATGCAAACTAAAGTGAGACTTCTCAAATTATTCCAATATTCCATTTAATTCCAAATTCTCTTGCAAATATTTCCCCATATACACCATATGTGCGCACCTGTATTTGTTCACACCCGTATTGTTGTATAAGTTCACTAAAATACCTATAATTCATGAACCAATACACATACAAAGACCGTTTGTACATAAAAACATTCGTATTGACGTCACCTTTCATGGGACATGGGAAATCCAGAAATAAAATCGGTTCACGCATTACAGAGAACATCAATTTCATACACAATGCAACTTAATTTTATATATATAGATTGGTAATTCGCAAACAACTCGCAAACGAAGTTTAGTTGGCGAATTTTTCAGTTGCGGTGAACGAAAAATTTCTATGCGTTTAGAGTGTTGAAATTTCCAATTCATTTCATACTGCAGAAAAATTACTTTAACAGTTAAAGAATTCCAATGTATACTTTTGAGAAGGTACAAACATCTATGGTTACATGTCAGAAGAATTAAAGAAATCAGGTTATATTGTATTGTTCGAACAAAAAGAAAATTACAAGGAAATAATGATGTAAGAGAAAATTAAAAAAATAGTCAGTACCAACAACGATGATATCAATAGTAATCCAATGCTAACAGAATTGTCTACCATCCTGAATTTGAGTCCCGGCCATTCCATAGTCTTTACATTTTTCAATTATTTCCTTATCTATACTATTATATAAAAGAAGACTCACGTATGTTCGGCTGCGAAAAGCTTGAGAATGGCAGGCGCTATTTCAAAAATTCTTTTTCTCTAGGATAGCTATGGTGCCCAGTTGAGACATGGGATATATAAATTTAATAACCATTGTCTAAATAATTAATTAAAATTCAAAGAGAATAACCATACAATTTCTTTATTCTTATTCTCAGAGAGAAAAAATTTTCTCATTAAAGCTCTGTGCATCTCAAAAAAAGGTTGTGCCCAAAGCTAATAAGGTAGAACATATGTATATGTAATACTTCTGTATTCCAACTCTGAAATCGAAGAGAGACAGCCATAACAACATAAGATGTTGCTGCTTGTGTTAGTATATTTGAATATATGAAAATTACTACACAAAAAATAAAAAGTCAAACCGTCACAGGGGCGGTTGTTATGAAAACGTTTGCCCCAAACATATAAGAAAACAAATCATATTTGTTTTTCCTAAATCACAGGTACGCACCATTATAAAACAATTATAAGAACGCCTGAAATATGATTAAATTTAAACAAACAAAATTTTAATCAAAAAATTCAAACAACAAAAATTTCAAATAAAAATTATTGACAATGGAAGCACCGCTCCTGAGTTTTTTTATTTTGAAATTTAATTTCCTCTATATATTTTCTCGCTCATATAACTATATATCAGCACTCTAATGTTGACGAATATATGAGATAGAACAATATGTCAAAATCGCTGTGAGACAAAAGCTCTATTTTCAAACTCTTTTTGAGCATCATATATAAAAGTCAACAACCCAGCGGGAAAATGAGAATTGATTAAAAAAAAAAAATTGTAAATGGAATAGATTCTTTTGCTTACATTTTAGAACGTATTCCAAAGAATATATAAATTAAAGCAAAACATATGAATTGGAATATATCAATCAAAAGTTTATATCAACCAATATATCAACGAATATATCAACCAAACAAATTTTGGCATAAGTGAGAAAAGCAACAGTCTGTTTTGATTTGTTTTCTCATTTCCGAAAATGAATAATTTTTATTTAAAAGAATGCATTTAAAAAGTGAATAAAAGAATCGCTTTCTGTAGCTATTCATATGGAAGCGAGAAAAGAATGTACTACTATTTGTAGGACGTCAGCGTCCCACCGGCAAAATGAAAATGGATTCTAGAAACAAAAATCGTAAATAGAATGAATTCTATTGCTAACATTTTAGAATGTATTCCAAAGAATATATACATTTATAGCAAAACCTATGAATTGGAATCTATCAAGCAAAAGTTTACTGATTCGTTTTTATTCCAGCCATAATCGATTACGACCCATATAATTATTTCTAATATATAAAATGTTTTTTGATTCCTTGCTTGCTTTTTTGATAAGTGAAAAACGAACTGATTCTAAAACAAATTCTGGTATAAGTGAGGAAAACATCAGTCCGTTTTGATTTGTTTTCTTATTTCCGAAAGTTAATACATTTTATTTAAAATAATCATATATGTAATACTTCTATATTGGCAGTACACTGTACTGTGAATGTACCCGAAATTGTGGCGTCCGTGGCGTAGTTGGTTAAAAGTTCGTGGCCTCTATGTCAACGAACCTGGAGACCCAGGTTCGAATCCCAGCAGCGACAAACAGTTATTTGAATTAAAATGATTTTTCTGTACGGCCGCCACCTCTCTGCAGACAATGGCAAACCTCAGAGAGTAATCAAAATGCCATGTAAAGCTAATTGAGAATAAGAACATTCCGTTCATCGCCGTTCGGAGTCAGCATTAAACCTGTAGGTCCGGTTCTCGGTCAATTGTGTACATACTTAATAACACGCACAACACGCAAAATTTCATTTAAAATTTCTGTTGTTTCAATTTTTATGGTTTAAATTTTGTTTGCTTGAATTTCTTTTTAAATTTTTATCATATTTCACGCGTTGGTCTTATAATTGTTTTATAATGGTGCGTACCTATGATTTATGCAAAACAAATATGTATGCTTTGTTTTGTTTTATGTTTGGGTAGTCATTTTTCTAAACAACCGCCCCGTTGACGTATAGTAGTAGTATATTCAAATATACTAATACAAACAACAAAATCGTATGTAGGCTATCTCTCTTTGATTTCGTAGTTGAAACTCATTAAAAATTTAGTTTGCTGCCAATATTGAAGTATTACATACATGGTTTAATAAATAAGGTTGTCGCATGGGTGAGAGCGAGTTCCAATAAATGTCGAATCGAAGTTGACAACTCATACAAAATCTGAATGCGTAAATTGATAACATGCAAAGCCGATGAAGTTGTTGTTGTAGTTTTTAATTGATTTTGACAATTATGTGTACTGAGAAGAGAGTACGATCAGCCACGAGACAACCAAATTTATTCAACCATGATTACATAGATGAAAAGAATCTATTTAAAAAGTGAAAAAAAAACGATTCTGTAGCGATTCCACTTGAAGCGAGAAAAGAATGTACTATTCTTTGTAGGACATCAGCATGTTAAAAATTATCAATTCTAGAATCTATACTGGAGAAGAGAATTGATTCTTTTTTTATATAAAATTGCATCTTTTTCCCGATGGGGTGTTAAAAATAATCAATTCTAGAATCTATATTGGAGAAGAGAATTGATTCTTTTTTCCCGGTGGGAAGGTCCACAAAAAAGACAAAAAAAGACAGCAACATGTATTGAGTGCGGTACCAATGCTGCCACCTTTTTGAATGTAAAAATACTGCCACTTTTATAAAAGCATCGACAAAAATTCCGTGTCGATGTTTTGTTGAAATGTTTTGATGAAATTTATCAGCTTAAACGAAAGATATATTTTATTTTAAAATAACAATTTTTTAAGGCCGTCATATATTTTTCTTGCCTCTGAGCTAATATTTTAACGTATAAACGAGATTTTTATATATACGGAATAATAAAGTTGATATATAGTAACTTTAAAAGGATACTTCAATCAAATTGTGAGAACCCCTACACGTAGTTCATTCTAAAATTGACACGCCTTTTGAAAAGAGAAGCTTTTTTTTAATTTATTGATTTTTCAATAAAATAAAAATAACAAGAGAAGCTTTCTTTGATTTATTGATTTTTCAATAAAATAAAAATACCTTTCAGAAATGCCAGTTTGCTACGAAAAACAAACATGGCAATTTTACCAGTTTGTGTTCTCTCTTTTTTACATGCAAAACAAAATCAAAAATAGTTACCACATGGCAAAATGTTTTAGAGTTAACAGACGGCGTAGTTAACACACCAGATAAAACAAAACTGTGAGTGCCCCAATAGTCACAGCGCTAGGAAAAGTGAACCAATGCATGAAAAAAAATTATCAGGAAGATACAGAAAGTTTATTACTTTAGTTATTTTTTATTACATTAGTTAGCTGAATACTTTATTCGGATGAAACTACTAAGTCGCTCCAACACAAATATACCATTTTACCGAAATTCAAACGGCTGTATTCATAAAAAATTATGAGCCTCTTACAAAGCCTTCATAAGAAAAAAATCGAAAAAAAATTTAAAAACATTTTTCACGTTGAACATTTTAACAGCTTTCAAAAGCTCTTTTAAATGCTTGATAAATAAGAGAATTTTAAAAATGGTTGAAACCTTCAATAAACCCTCGATAAAGCATTTTAAAAATTTGTTTGTTCTCATCTAATCACAAAAAATATTGTCAAAAATGTATCAAATTATTTCAAAATGTATCAAAAACAAACAAAATGTCAAAAAGTGTTTGAAAATGTTTGTTTATATATTAGAGAATTTTTATATATGGTTTAAATTTAAATTTTTTTTTAAGATTTATAACACACCTCTCATAAAGCAGTTTTTAAATTATTTGCTCTCATTTGAGCACAAATATCGTCAAAAATTTATAAAAAAAAAAAATAATAAAATGACAATTATTTCAGTGCAGATGGCTTAGAAAAACTATTGATTTTTAAATATCAAAATCTTGACGAAATTGCGACAAATAAATAACAAGTCACTGAATTTATCTAATACACAAACCATTATTTACACTTTTCCCACTTCAATATGAATAGGGCTGTTAAATTTTAAGATTTAAAGTTTTTAATGATATTTAATATTTTTATCGGCGGCGAAGCAGCGGGTATTTGCTAGTTTCATATAAAATAACTATAAATTCATCAATTTTATCGACTTTATACTGAACCTAGGTAGATTTAGGTGTACCAATGAATAGGTGTACTAGGCCGGGTTGATTTGTGGGGAGGCAAGAAAATCGCCCATTGCTCTGTGAAAATCGTATTCTAGGGATAAAAATAAGAAACTTTGCCGAAGGAACCATACCTCTAAAACGAATTCTCATGTCCCCCAATTTGGGTCGAACTTTTGGGTAGGGGCAAATTTTGAAAAATCCCACTTTGACCCATTTAGAGTGCTCCAATCGAGTCCAAATGTATGACCGACCCCCACTAACTTTGGAGGCCCGACCCACCTATGCCAGTGGCACACCCCCTGGAACCCCCCTGTGGGGTTCCTCATACAAACATTTCAAAAAATCACCAGTTTTGGCACTTTACATGAAAAAATCAGCGAAATGCCTATGTTTTTTTCTTTTTCGGGTTTTTTTCTCTTTAGAAGTTTATTCAACCCTTTTAAAAAATGAAGGTATCACTGTGACACAATTGCCATATATAACGCAACAGTTTTTGTGAATGCATTAAGTCGTTGTGAAGAACTCAAAGTGTGAAGTGCTAATTTCAGACAAAAAAAATATTTAAAAAAAAAAATTATAAGTGAAGTTGACCATTCCAAATCAAAAAGCTTACAATGAATCCACCATCCTCTACACCGCAAGATGAAGCAACAACAACATCAACAACTATCGAAAACCCAATGAGCCATATACCCAAGCACGATGTTACTGTTTTTGGTGTGTCTACTGATTTGACTGATCTTAATTTACCAACCCATCTGGATATCTTAAGATATTATTTTTACTTAAGCGAACGTGCTAAAACAGAACAAAAAAATTTTTCCCATAAATCATTCACTATTCAATTACAAGATAAGTTGTATGGAATTTAGGAAAAACTTGGTATGGAAATAATGCTGGAAAAAAGTGTATTTAATAAATTGAATAAGTTGCTTGACAAGTATCAAGAGCAAATCAAGAGAAGAAACAAAACCCAACAACTTACAGAGTATGTAAAATCTCTGGAAACAATTTTTTACATTAAAACATGTAAATGCGATTTGAAGGCAGCTCCACGTGAATGCGGCTGGGTTCCCGAACGCCCCAAAGAGTTCATGCACGATCAACATAATTTTTTTAGTTTCTTTTCTATAATTAACTTAAATTAATTTTTTCATTTACATAAGTTCTGACTAAATAAATTTCAAAAAAGAAAAAATAGATATTATTATAAATAAATAATAAATATTATTATAAATAAACTAGCAAATACCCGCTGCTTCGCCGCCGATAAAAATATTAAATATCATTAAAAACTTTAAATCTTAAAATTTAACAGCCCTATTCATATTGAAGTGGGAAAAGTGTAAATAATGGTTTGTGTATTAGATAAATTCAGTGACTTGTTATTTATTTGTCGCAATTTCGTCAAGATTTTGATATTTAAAAATCAATAGTTTTTCTAAGCCATCTGCACTGAAATAATTGTCATTTTATTATTTTTTTTTTTTATAAATTTTTGACGATATTTGTGCTCAAATGAGAGCAAATAATTTAAAAACTGCTTTATGAGAGGTGTGTTATAAATCTTAAAAAAAAATTTAAATTTAAACCATATATAAAAATTCTCTAATATATAAACAAACATTTTCAAACACTTTTTGACATTTTGTTTGTTTTTGATACATTTTGAAATAATTTGATACATTTTTGACAATATTTTTTGTGATTAGATGAGAACAAACAAATTTTTAAAATGCTTTATCGAGGGTTTATTGAAGGTTTCAACCATTTTTAAAATTCTCTTATTTATCAAGCATTTAAAAGAGCTTTTGAAAGCTGTTAAAATGTTCAACGTGAAAAATGTTTTTAAATTTTTTTTCGATTTTTTTCTTATGAAGGCTTTGTAAGAGGCTCATAATTTTTTATGAATACAGCCGTTTGAATTTCGGTAAAATGGTATATTTGTGTTGGAGCGACTTAGTAGTTTCATCCGAATAAAGTATTCAGCTAACTAATGTAATAAAAAATAACTAAAGTAATAAACTTTCTGTATCTTCCTGATAATTTTTTTTCATGCATTGGTTCACTTTTCCTAGCGCTGTGACTATTGGGGCACTCACAGTTTTGTTTTATCTGGTGTGTTAACTACGCCGTCTGTTAACTCTAAAACATTTTGCCATGTGGTAACTATTTTTGATTTTGTTTTGCATGTAAAAAAGAGAGAACACAAACTGGTAAAATTGCCATGTTTGTTTTTCGTAGCAAACTGGCATTTCTGAAAGGTATTTTTATTTTATTGAAAAATCAATAAATCAAAGAAAGCTTCTCTTGTTATTTTTATTTTATTGAAAAATCAATAAATTAAAAAAAAGCTTCTCTTTTCAAAAGGCGTGTCAATTTTAGAATGAACTACGTGTAGGGGTTCTCACAATTTGATTGAAGTATCCTTTTAAAGTTACTATATATCAACTTTATTATTCCGTATATATAAAAATCTCGTTTATACGTTAAAATATTAGCTCAGAGGCAAGAAAAATATATGACGGCCTTAAAAAATTGTTATTTTAAAATAAAATATATCTTTCGTTTAAGCTGATAAATTTCATCAAAACATTTCAACAAAACATCGACACGGAATTTTTGTCGATGCTTTTATAAAAGTGGCAGTATTTTTACATTCAAAAAGGTGGCAGCATTGGTACCGCACTCAATACATGTTGCTGTCTTTTTTTGTCTTTTTTGTGGACCTTCCCACCGGGAAAAAAGAATCAATTCTCTTCTCCAATATAGATTCTAGAATTGATTATTTTTAACACCCCATCGGGAAAAAGATGCAATTTTATATAAAAAAAGAATCAATTCTCTTCTCCAGTATAGATTCTAGAATTGATAATTTTTAACATGCTGATGTCCTACAAAGAATAGTACATTCTTTTCTCGCTTCAAGTGGAATCGCTACAGAATCGTTTTTTTTTCACTTTTTAAATAGATTCTTTTCATCTATGTAATCATGGTTGAATAAATTTGGTTGTCTCGTGGCTGATCGTACTCTCTTCTCAGTACACATAATTGTCAAAATCAATTAAAAACTACAACAACAACTTCATCGGCTTTGCATGTTATCAATTTACGCATTCAGATTTTGTATGAGTTGTCAACTTCGATTCGACATTTATTGGAACTCGCTCTCACCCATGCGACAACCTTATTTATTAAACCATGTATGTAATACTTCAATATTGGCAGCAAACTAAATTTTTAATGAGTTTCAACTACGAAATCAAAGAGAGATAGCCTACATACGATTTTGTTGTTTGTATTAGTATATTTGAATATACTACTACTATACGTCAACGGGGCGGTTGTTTAGAAAAATGACTACCCAAACATAAAACAAAACAAAGCATACATATTTGTTTTGCATAAATCATAGGTACGCACCATTATAAAACAATTATAAGACCAACGCGTGAAATATGATAAAAATTTAAAAAGAAATTCAAGCAAACAAAATTTAAACCATAAAAATTGAAACAACAGAAATTTTAAATGAAATTTTGCGTGTTGTGCGTGTTATTAAGTATGTACACAATTGACCGAGAACCGGACCTACAGGTTTAATGCTGACTCCGAACGGCGATGAACGGAATGTTCTTATTCTCAATTAGCTTTACATGGCATTTTGATTACTCTCTGAGGTTTGCCATTGTCTGCAGAGAGGTGGCGGCCGTACAGAAAAATCATTTTAATTCAAATAACTGTTTGTCGCTGCTGGGATTCGAACCTGGGTCTCCAGGTTCGTTGACATAGAGGCCACGAACTTTTAACCAACTACGCCACGGACGCCACAATTTCGGGTACATTCACAGTACAGTGTACTGCCAATATAGAAGTATTACATATATGATTATTTTAAATAAAATGTATTAACTTTCGGAAATAAGAAAACAAATCAAAACGGACTGATGTTTTCCTCACTTATACCAGAATTTGTTTTAGAATCAGTTCGTTTTTCACTTATCAAAAAAGCAAGCAAGGAATCAAAAAACATTTTATATATTAGAAATAATTATATGGGTCGTAATCGATTATGGCTGGAATAAAAACGAATCAGTAAACTTTTGCTTGATAGATTCCAATTCATAGGTTTTGCTATAAATGTATATATTCTTTGGAATACATTCTAAAATGTTAGCAATAGAATTCATTCTATTTACGATTTTTGTTTCTAGAATCCATTTTCATTTTGCCGGTGGGACGCTGACGTCCTACAAATAGTAGTACATTCTTTTCTCGCTTCCATATGAATAGCTACAGAAAGCGATTCTTTTATTCACTTTTTAAATGCATTCTTTTAAATAAAAATTATTCATTTTCGGAAATGAGAAAACAAATCAAAACAGACTGTTGCTTTTCTCACTTATGCCAAAATTTGTTTGGTTGATATATTCGTTGATATATTGGTTGATATAAACTTTTGATTGATATATTCCAATTCATATGTTTTGCTTTAATTTATATATTCTTTGGAATACGTTCTAAAATGTAAGCAAAAGAATCTATTCCATTTACAATTTTTTTTTTTTAATCAATTCTCATTTTCCCGCTGGGTTGTTGACTTTTATATATGATGCTCAAAAAGAGTTTGAAAATAGAGCTTTTGTCTCACAGCGATTTTGACATATTGTTCTATCTCATATATTCGTCAACATTAGAGTGCTGATATATAGTTATATGAGCGAGAAAATATATAGAGGAAATTAAATTTCAAAATAAAAAAACTCAGGAGCGGTGCTTCCATTGTCAATAATTTTTATTTGAAATTTTTGTTGTTTGAATTTTTTGATTAAAATTTTGTTTGTTTAAATTTAATCATATTTCAGGCGTTCTTATAATTGTTTTATAATGGTGCGTACCTGTGATTTAGGAAAAACAAATATGATTTGTTTTCTTATATGTTTGGGGCAAACGTTTTCATAACAACCGCCCCTGTGACGGTTTGACTTTTTATTTTTTGTGTAGTAATTTTCATATATTCAAATATACTAACACAAGCAGCAACATCTTATGTTGTTATGGCTGTCTCTCTTCGATTTCAGAGTTGGAATACAGAAGTATTACATATACATATGTTCTACCTTATTAGCTTTGGGCACAACCTTTTTTTGAGATGCACAGAGCTTTAATGAGAAAATTTTTTCTCTCTGAGAATAAGAATAAAGAAATTGTATGGTTATTCTCTTTGAATTTTAATTAATTATTTAGACAATGGTTATTAAATTTATATATCCCATGTCTCAACTGGGCACCATAGCTATCCTAGAGAAAAAGAATTTTTGAAATAGCGCCTGCCATTCTC
The DNA here is from genome assembly GCA_943735915.1 of Pherbina coryleti. Taxonomy (NCBI): domain Eukaryota; kingdom Metazoa; phylum Arthropoda; class Insecta; order Diptera; family Sciomyzidae; genus Pherbina; species Pherbina coryleti. The sequence continues at coordinate 65,618,274 of OX030949.1, read as the reverse complement.
AAGCTTTTCGCAGCCGAACATACGTGAGTCTTCTTTTATATAATAGTATAGATAAATACAAATAAAGAAAAAACATAACCATTTCGCTGATTTTTTCATGTAAAGGCCAAAAATGGTGATTTTTTGAAATGTTTGTACGGTGAACCCCACAGGGTGGTTCCAGGGGGTGTGCCACTGGCATGGGTGGGTCGGGCCTCCAAAGTTAGTAGGGGGCGGTTATAGATTTGGACTCGATTGGAGCACTCTAAATGGGTCAAAGTGGGATTTTTCAAAATTTGCCCCTACCCAAAAGTTCGACCCAAATTGGGGACATCAGAATTCGTTTTAGAGGTATGGTTCCTTCGGCGAAGTTTCTTATTTTGATCCCTAGAATACGATTTTCACGGAGCATTGAGCGATTTTTAAATCGACCCGCCCTAAGGTGTACCAACTAAAATCCTTGATTGGATAGTTTTTGTTAATTGCGTGGTAATATACAGAGGGTATGCAAGGGAAATATTTTATTTATGTGTACGATTTTTTGAGACAAACAAATAAAATGACATAAAAAAGCTGCAAAAAATAGACCAGGCAAAACTCTTTAAAGAAGACACAAAAGGATACCTCTAAATTTCTCTGTTTAGAAACTTTTACTAAAATAGCCTATCATTTTCTGATTGAAAAAAGCGAATGCTAATTTTACTATATTCTGGGCCTGAGATTCTTATAGAGAACATTAAACAGTTATAAAAACTAAGGTTTTAGAAAAGTTAGTCCAAGGCCGCCATTTTGAATTTCGAATTTTTGACTTCAGATTCGTGATCAGCGACCCTAAAAACTCCAAAATTTATATTTTTTATGCAGATTAGACAACTCCTTCAGGTCTTCTCCTTTTTTTTCGGTTTGAAACTAATGTGGGTCACCGTATTTAATGTAACATAAGTTTTTTTCTATGTGTACAAAAACTGGAGCAAACAAGCATGTATTTTAGTGTAAGCTTGAAATTTATTCGTCCATCTACATTAATGTAAAAAAGGAAAAAGAAAATACCTGAATGAGCATAGATTGCATACTACATTGGCTGAAACTACCTGATGAAAACAAAAAAAAAAATGACAAATAACATACAAAACTGAAATGGAAATGAAAATGTAAAAGCAGAAAAGTTTTGCTTACCTTTTGAAATGCTAAATTTTTTGAATATTCAAGCAGAAAACTTTCAATTCACTCACACTCATTGACGCACTTCTACTAGAAAAATCTAACTGTAAATGATGCTTTTATGCTGACCTGAGTACCTTTTCCTACCCGTAGAAGTGCTGCAATATTGCTCTCAGTTAATCCTACCAAAGTGCATTGGAATGGTTTTCATTACAGCTCACAACCATTTTTAGTGTAGAAGCAATAGCTAGGCTTCAGAAGGATTATTGATTGGCTTAACTTGTTTTTTTGAAGATGTGATTCTTAAGTACATTTCTTGTGGCGCACATACTGAAACTCAAATTTTAAACTATTTTCAATTAATTCTGCTAACTATAGAAAGCTTAAAGCTTACTATAAAAACTTCCTTGTAACTTTCTGGATTCATCCTTTATACTTGACTGTTCCCATGCAATACGCAGTATTAACATTTACATTAACTCATTGTTTATTTGTGCAAACATACGAGTAAATTTTTATATAATTATATATTTGTGTGGTTTGCGTTACGAGTATGTTTGCGTGAATGTATGTGCGCCTGAATATGTAGTTAGTAAAAAGAAATTGTTTCTTTTTGTAAATTAAGAGAACATCTGTTCTGTTTGTTTTTTAGTCATAAACCATGGCAGTTGTGAAAATATAATTAAACATTTTATAAACTTTTTACAACTTTTAATGAGTTGAGGTTTTTTTTTTCTTTCATCATTATGAGCTCAATAAATAACATTAATATTAATTAACTCTCAAGCAGCTCGAAGTATGAGCTACGATTTAAAGCAAAAATAAACAAGAAACTGAGTTGAAAAATTTTTAAATAAAATGTATTCAACTAAAGGTATGAAGCAGCTTTTAGCGATTTTTTTTTACAAAGGGTGACCAAACAAAAAACAAAAAAAAAAATACGAAACTAACTTTAAATAAAACAACAACGTTTTAAGAAATCAAAATGATTTTGGCTTTATTTTGAAGCCACATTCATGTCATGCAACAACAATAAAAAACGTGACATGGAATTATAACTCAGTGACTAGGGTTAATTTTATGGGTAGGCAATAAAAGTTAGGTTTTCGGGCATACAAAACAAAACAATTTATGTTATCACGACCCACCTCAGTATCATGTACCATTGGTAAATGTATTTATTGCATAGCGCTAATGTCAATGTATCACATAAAATCAAACGCAAATCAAAAACAAAAGCAAAAGCAATAGCAAAAACAAAAGAAAAATGAAAGGAGAAGTTGAACAAAAGAAAAAACAAAATAAAAAACAAAAGTAAAAGAAAAAGCAAAATCAAAAACAAAAGCAATAGCAAAAGCAAAAGCAAAAGCAAAAGCAAAAGCAAAAGCAAAAGCAAAAGCAAAAGCAAAAGCAAAAGCAAAAGCAAAAGCAAAAGCAAAAGCAAAAGCAGAGGCAAAATCAGAAGCAAAATAAAAAAAAAGCATAATCAAAGCCAAAATCTAAGGCAAAAGCAAAAACAAAAGAAAAACAAAAGTAAAATCAAGAGCAAAAGCAAAAAAAAAAGCAAATGCAACAGAAAAAGCAAAATCAAAAGCAATAGCAATAGCAAAATCAAAAGCAAAATAAAAAAAAGCAAAAGCTAAGCCAAAGTCTAAAGCAAAAGCAAAAGAAAAAACAAAAGCAAAAGCAACAGACAAAGCAAAATAAAAAGCAAAATAAAAAGAAAAAGCAAAAGCAAAAGTAAAACCAAAAGCAAAGCAAAAACAAAAGCAAAACACAAAAAAAAAAATCAAAAATAGAAGATAAAGTAAAATCAAAGGCAAAAACAAAAGCAATTGTAAAAGAAAAAGCTTTACGATAACTTCGGTTAAAAGTCCGGGTTGAAGTCGTTTCGGTTGGAATGTTTTGATTATATTGCGCAAACACGTCTCAGAAGACACATGATCACGAAGAAAATTTTCGCGAATTCTTTGCATCATAGCTTAGTTAAATTTCGTGGAACAACGTGCATGGAAGAGTTTTGTTTCGCTGTACACTAATTTCCTCGGAAACCATAGAAGCGACGACTATGTCGTAATTGTGAATGAATTTTTATGTGCATATGGTGCAATAGGATGCAACATGTATAAATATTCATTTTCTCCATTCGCATTTGGAGTTCTTCCCAGAGAACTTAGGCCAGTTAAGCGATGAGCAAGGAAAACACTTTAACCAAGAAATGGTAACAATAGAAAAACATTTTGAAGGAAAAAATCAAACTAAAATGATTTAGGAGTATTGCTGGTTATTACAACGTGAAACTAATGATGCCAACTTAAAAAAAAAGATCAAGCAAACATTTTTGAGTCGTCAAACCGAAAATGTATTTTTGGAAAAGAAATCTCTTTTCATGAAAAGTTGAATAACTTTGTCAATTACTGACCAATTTTTAAAAACTAAATTGCGTTAAAATTCCTAATAAATGGCTCTATGAATCCGTACAGGACTAGTGTGGTCTCAATATAATTTAGTGTATAGAAAAATAGTTAAAGTTGAAAAAAGTCAAAAAAATTGCAAAAAAGTTGTATTTGCAGAGTAAATACCATCAGCTTTCTCAAGTCAAAGCTCGGCAGCTTTCTCAGCTCAAAATCGGTTTTTTTACCGTAAGTCCATATTTTGGGGGTGTCTGGTACATTTCAAGTATAGAAAATTCTTTAACTCGACAAGACCTACCAGAAAAATAGCATTATCTTCCAGGTATTTCAACTTCGTTCCATTTCGTCGCACTGTGTAATCAATGTAAAAATGAAAAAAGATAGATCACTGAATATCTTTATATCATCAAACTTTTACTGTAGAAATTTTTCGCTATTTCCAATAGAAATTTAAAAAAAAAAATATTTTTATTTTTATGCAAAACGTACGAACGTACGAAACGTACCGTATTATTTTTATAAAATATGCGCCGAAAACAAAATTTTTATCCGAATCAAAATGCAAAAACTTTTAAAAAAATAAATTATTTGGCCAAAAAAAATTTGTTTGACCGAACGTAGGGGTCGTCCATTTACATTTTTCTTGCTAGCTTCGGTGTTTATCATCCGATCTTTAAGAATGATATATCGACATTTTAGTCTCTAAGAGACCAACTTTTCTTTTTTTTTGAGGTCATTGACCGCAAATGACCCCTAGTAGTAATTACGTACAGAATCTCAGTTTTTACCATCTGAAGGTACCATTTTAATTTCAGATATGAAAATCTCGTAAAAAATCATAAATCTTTAACTAAGGAAATTTTCCGATTTTTCCCATAGAATAATAAACAAAAATTTTCATTTTTTCTTGCAAAACGTAGGGTAATTTTTAATTTTTTCGTTATATCTTTTGATTTTTTTATAGAAAATGCACCGTACACCATCTTATCCGAAGTAAGTTTGCAGGGCTTTTAAGAAAAAAATGTTTTATTTTTTATTTTTTGACTGAACGAAGGGGTCACGTATTTACATTTTTCGTTATAGATTCGGTACATATAACCCCTATGTTCGTTTTTTTTTGGGTAAACAAAAATTTTGGGCAAAGATCGGACAGTAAGATCGGACGAAGTTATAAAGAAATATGTCGATTCGAAACGATCGGTAAAAAAAGTTTTTTTTTTTCGAAACTTTCTTTCAATAATGCTTCAGATTAGCTGGTGTGCGGATTTTTTATTTCTATAAGGCAAGATGGATCCTATCTATCCTTAAAAAGAAATAAAAGTCTAATGGTGGCTTTAAGTCACCAAGTGTTAAATAATACGTTTTTGCAACCCTACACTCTTCCTAAATATATCCTGTGTATTGTTGAACTGTATATTGTTAAACTACACTAGCATATATACTAGCAAAGAAAAAAACAATTCAAACTCTTCTACGCTGATTATATTTTGTACTGCATAGAACTAGATCAAATTGAAAAAAAAAAATCAACTAGACTAGGCAGTGATGCCACTTGTCTCCAAAATAACTGTTGGGAGATTATCTCTCTTTGATTTCGGAATTGAAATGCAATGCATAGGAGAAATGTAAATAGTAGGTTTGTCTGGCTTTTGATCTATCAATTTTGGGTGAACTCTAAGTAAGTTTTTTTAAATTACACTTCCAACCAATTTTCAAATATTAATGTTTTTATGCTCTTTAGAGTCTTAACTCACCTCATAAATTTGTTATTAAAAAATTTGGTTTTTTCAAAATGTCAACTGAAGTGTAGACGTTATTGCAAGGCCAAGTGGCCGTGTTTCTGTTTTTTATTAGAAAAGAAATTAGTCCGTTATATTTAATAACAGCTCATATAAATACTTAGTATCTAGACTGTAAAAAACAACTGTGTCAAAGCAAAATCTTGAACCACTTAAGGTGTCTTTCGTTGTACTTGAACTGAGTGCTTTCAAATTGAACATAGGCTTCTTTGAATTTTTCACAAAATTCTGCTTGTATCTTGTAATCATAATTCTATGAAGAACTTGAACAATTTTTATGAAAACGTATACTAGGATTGAAATTATTTAATTCTACACATTAAAGCACAAATTAATGAATGCTTGCTTCGCAATGAAATATAATTGAAAAATGTTTTTGTTTTGTTTTATGTCAACATTTATTAAAAAATCACAACTCTGACAACACAAAGCGTCGCAAATATGTTATAACAAATTTCTACAAATACAAATATTTATACATATGCAAAGCTTAACACAGACACACATGCAAACAAGTTGCCAACAATAAACCGCATGCATTACTTTGTGCAGCTTTCACAGTAAATGGCAAAGAAAGAAAAACTTATGTCAAGCAACTAAAAGTATGCAACAGATTTTATACATATTTTGCCGTCGCACTGATTTTTAACCGCATATGTGCGCTTATGTTTATTTGTTTGTTTACATGTGTTTTGCCTGTGTTGGTGTGTATTTATTTTCTTTTCTTCTTTGATGCTGCTGCAAAGCCTTTGCAAGAATTCTAAAAAACAAAAACAAATGCTGTAGGTTTTCAGCTAATATTTAAGTCGACACAAATCTGAAAGGCAGTAAAAAAGTCAGTGAAAAAAAAGCGACAAATGTTTCAAACAGAAGCAGAAAGTGCAGAAAGTTTTACGGATTCAGTTTGTTTTGGTCAGTAACAGAACAAAAACAGAATATTTTGCTATAGTTTTAACATAGTTTTGACGTGACAACGTTACCGCGCAGGTTTCCAAAAAAGTTGAAAAAGGCAATTTTTCGAAATGCATCGGCGTTGCATGGAATTATTACTCGTCGAGTATATGGGTACGGTAAATTTTAGAAAGCGCAAATGAAGAATTTGAACTTAGCCTTGCGATTAAAATAAAAAAAAAATACAGTCTGTAAAGGAAGATCGTGTACAGCATTATTCGCAGTCGAAAAATAGTGCAACCCTGAAACTATTTCAACAAGTAGACATAACGTCTGCCCTTGACGCACTAGTAAAAAAGTTAAATTGGTGGGCGAAACTTTGTCAGAAAAGTGTGTTAGGTATAATGAGTGCTGCATACACAGAACAGTTCGAGGCAGTTTTCCTCTGCAACCATCCGAAAGGACCAAAAATGTCCTATGCACCGGCGGCAAAGTATTTGAAAAAGTCAAAGGCTTTTGTCCAGAAGTAGGTGCAACACTTTAAGGAATCTAAAAAAGTCGATGACCTTCCCGATCGTGGTTCAACAGGGAACGTGACCAAGAAGGATGAAAAAATTTTAGTGAGTTTGTTTTCGCGGAACCCTGGCTTAAGCTTGGATCAAGGGCAAGTGAAATCGAGGCAAAAAGGCCTAAATATATCGCACGTAACTATTCGTAACCATTTGCGTGCAAATAATTTGAAATGGTGAAGCACATTGAAGAAACCTCTGTTGTCCGAAAAACACGCTACTAAAAGAATGGCTTGCGCAACAGAAAACATTGATCGCGATTGGAGTAACGTAATCTTCTCCGACGAATCTTCTGTTATTCGATCGGGGTAATTCGATCGTACACCGAGAAAAAAACTTATGCAAAATTAATATAAAACCTAGTATAATTTATTCGATGGCTTTGGCAGTTTTCAAGCTCCTAAGTTTTTGATCAAAACACCTAAGTTTTACATGTTTACTTACCAATATTGATTTGGATGATAAATTAGCGAAGTATTTTGCAATTTACACCTTAGCTTCGACAATTTATTTGAGGCGCGCTTGCTTATTCTGCCGCAAATATTGTTCCAATTTTGAACAAAAAATTTTATTGAACTATCAAAGTTAAATAGATAAAGAAATATAGAGGGAGAAGTATCTATACTATTGTATAAAAGGATTCTCTCGGATTTTTATCGTTCAATCACGGGGTAACCGCTGAACCGATTTTAATAATTCTTTCACTATTCAATTGCTATAAGAAGCGACCCTGATACTGGGTACTACGTTTTTGGTAAAACTATTTATTTAATTATTTAAGAACTTATGCATTTTAGTCCATGCTGTCATTGTATGTATAAGCAGCACAAAATAACAGCAAATAATAGCTTAAGCTCTTTGTTGAGAGAAAGAAGTGATAGTCTACAACAGTGATGTTCACGTTTTACTACGCGTGGTGAGACTCGAAAGCTTTATTCGAGAATCGAAACACGTACACGATCGAATACACGAACTTCTCTCAATCAGTTGGCGCTGAAACTTCAAGCTGGGTGTTCGCGCCTCTTGGTCGTGTGTTTTGCACTGCACGAAATGTTTGAAGCATATGAAAATGCGTTATTCGTAGAAAAATTATAATAATAATTATAATGATAGTGACAATGATAATAATGACAATGATACTGATAAAGATAATGATGATGGCAATGATAATTATAACACAATTCTTGCTTAAAACCTGCACAACAATTTTATCAGTGCAGAAAGCGAGAGAGCTACAAACACAAGCGCAAAAGTCGAAAATTGTAGTAGTATGCGTGTGAACACCACTAGTCTACAACTCACCGCGCTGCCATCTTGAGTGGATAGTTGCACTCAGTTATTTTCTGCTGCAGTGTTGCCATAAGTCCAATATATCGTATTTATTTTGATTTTACGAAGGTGAAACTCTTTTCATTTCAATATGAAGCCACTCTATTTATTTCAATAAGAAATATTCTCAAAAAAAAAATAAAATGAATTAAACATATTTGATTCTTGAGGCTCTATTCAAAATATGTTTTCATATCATATGCTACCAAGCAACGCTGGGGACGGGTATGCTAATAAAATATATATTGTACAAGGATTGGGTCAGGAATTGGGAATTGGGTTGAAACAACTGTTTGGAGAATAGTTAAATAAATAAAATAAATAACTGGCCATTTCAGCCCTTGAAAGGACTTTGACCTAGCTTCTTATGATCAATTTTGTTGTGCGTGTTATTAAGTTTGTACTCAATTGACCGAGAACCGGACCTACATGCTTAACGCCGACTCAAAACGGCGATGAACGGAATGTTCTCGTTCTCAAGAAGCTTTACATGGCATTTTGATTACTCTCTGAGGTTTGCCATTGTCTGCAGAGAGGTGGCGGCCGTAAAGAAATATTATTTTAATTCAAATAACTTTCTGTCGCTGCTAGGGTTCGAACCTGGGTCTCCAAAGTTCGTTGACATAGCGGCCACGCACTTTAACCAACTACGCCACGGACGCCACAAGAATAGTTGGAGAATAGTTACTAATATAAGAACAAGGATATGGATGAGGAGAAGTTTTGGAAGAAGAATAGCTGTCACTTCAAAATCTACGTGTGTGTTTACGACACAGCCAACTCCCTTTTTTTAACCATCCTTGCTTATTTTTCAATTTCTACTTCTTAGCATTGATATAATATGCATAATTATGATAAAGTTATAAAATTTTCCTAACAATTATGCAACTTTGATTAAAAAAAAAGTCAATTTAGACAATTTTACATCATGCTTAAAGGAAAGGGGAGGAGGCTTGTAACCTAAAAAATTAAGTAGCTTAATCAATACTAATGTTAAAACATCATTATATACCTAAACAATATCAGCAACGCAGTTCTTTTGCGCCTTCAGCGCCTTCAATTTACCAATTTTAAGGCGCCACAGTTTTCTTTGTTGGTTGGCGTTGAACAATGGAAGAAGAAGGAGGATGAGGGGTGCGTAAATTTAAATGAAAGCGTGCTCAAAACTTTGCTATCTACCTTAAATCAGTTAACTTAATTCGATTAAATATGCAAAGAAGACAAACAGACTAACACTCAAGAACACACACATACACACTTGCAAAACACTCAAACACAGTCACAGTCATGGCCATCATAATGAGCGTTTGTGCGTTACTTGGTAGAAAACCAATCAGCCGGAGGTGATGCTGATAGGATATTTATTTGCCAATGTTGCTTGTTGTTATACGTTGCTTCTGTTGTTGTTGTTGTTTTGTTATTTTTGTTTTTGTTGTTGTTGTTGTTGTTGTTGTTGTTGATATTTAATATGCAATGCCGCAAATGGGCAGCAATTTCACGCTGATGTGAAAGGGCATAAAATAAAAGTTTTTGTTTTTTTTTGTTATTATTCTTAGAGCAGCAAATCTGCTCGTGCACTGCAAATAACAAGAATGGAAGAAAGTACAATTAAGTTAAACGAAAAAAAAAGTGCACAAACTCTGCGTTACCACCATCTTTTTGGCGGAGGTGGGGTGATCAGATTCGGAGCATCCTAAGCGGCAACTTTTAATGAGTTTTTGCCATCAATTATGTTACTTTGTCCATTTCTGTTTATCAGTTGCTGTGCCTCTGTACTTTGCTGAACTTCGCTAGGAGCAGGAGAAAATTAAAATTGTCCTAACTACGTACTGTCAGCGTTTTATCTTAATCTGAATACAACTATTTGTGGAACTTGTTTTGACGTTAATTGCTCTTTGATGTTGTAAGAACTTAAGTCATTTGAATGTTAGGCAAAAATAGCCAAATGGGCAGCAAATAACAACCACTTAAAATTATTGACAAATATTTGATAAGATAAAACAAGTCCTGATAGCTTATAAGTGCTATAGTTATATAAGTGCTAATAACAAAATTAAATAATTAATAGGGAGTTGAGTAAGTCCTTTCTCTGACACATACACATACGAGTAGATGACACACTGGCTTCGAATAGATATTATTTTTAAAAATTATCTATTAAACGATGATTGTTACAAATTGAGCAAGTTAAGCACAAACTACTTCGACGAGTGACAGTCAACAATTGTTGGAAGTCAAGTTGTTTAGAGTAAACAAGTTTTGTTCTCTTTTAACAATGGAAAAAAGTTAATTTTGAGTTTTGGTAACACATTGGCGCAAAACCACAAGATCGCAAAAAAAAAAAATAAAAATCACCCAAATGAAAAATGACCCAAAAATCGATGAAAAATCGCCCAAAACGAAAAAACGAAATTTCACCCAAGAAAACGAAAAAAAGCCCAACAATTTTTGAAAAAATTACCCAAAAATAAAAACTCAAATTCACCCAAAAAAACTTAAAACTGCCCAATTTACGCACGATACGCCGTTCTAAATATTTCCTTTGACTAGAAAAAAAAAAAAAAAAAATGTCAGAAGTTTGGTTTTATTATAAAAAATAAATTGAAAATGTTATTCTTCAAGAACATATTTTTTTTTTAATCAATACAAATAAAAATTGTTCATAACACTGAACAACAAAATTAATTGTTTTCCAAAATAAGAAGGTTCCGACAATGGATTCTGGTAGAGGGGACAAAAAAACAATATACGTGTATGGGCGTTTTGAAAGCTTACGTCTGAGTATTATTTTAGAGAGGATTTAACTTTCTCCCTTTTTGAACATTCTTATAGTGAATCGGCATAGGAAATCATGTTATACTTACATTTTAGGTATAACATGTGTTGCGAAGATTTATGTAAAATATTACGGAAAATATTTTTATGGAACATTTTAACCACCTAACTTCTCAATTTATGGGTCTTATTTGACCTTTTTGTAATAAAAGGCAAAAAAGACCCATACAAAAATTATAAAGAGTGATTTTTTAAGTGCCTGATAACTTTTTTTTTAAAAAAAACGCATAAAATTTGCAAAATCTCATCGGTTCTTTATTTGAAACGTTAGATTGGTCCATGACATTTACTTTTTGAAGATAATTTCATTTAAATGTTGACCGCGGCTGCGTCTTAGGTGGTCCATTCGGAAAGTCCAATTTTGGGCAACTTTTTCGAGCATTTCGGCCGGAATAGCCCGAATTTCTTCGGAAATGTTGTCTTCCAAAGCTGGAATAGTTGCTGGCTTATTTCTGTAGACTTAAGACTTGACGTAGCCCCACAAAAAATAGTCTAAAGGCGTCAAATCGCATGATCTTGGTGGCCAACTTACCGGTCCATTTCTTGAGATTAATTGTTCTCCGAAGTTTTCCCTCAAAATGGCCATAGAATCGCGAGATGTGTGGCATGTAGCGCCATCTTGTTGAAACCACATGTCAACCAAGTTCAGTTCTTCCATTTTTGGCAACAAAAAGTTTGTTAGCATCGAACGATAGCGATCACCATTCACCGTAACGTTGCGTCCAACAGCATCTTTGAAAAAATACGGTCCAATGATTCCACCAGCGTACAAACCACACCAAACAGTGCATTTTTCGGGATGCATGGCCAGTTCTTGAACGGCTTCTGGTTGCTCTTCACTCCAAATGCGGCAATTTTGCTTATTTACGTAGCCATTCAACCAGAAATGAGCCTCATCGCTGAACAAAATTTGTCGATAAAAAAGCGGATTTTCTGCCAACTTTTCTAGGGCCCATTCACTGAAAATTCGACGTTGTGGCAGATCGTTCGGCTTCAGTTCTTGCACGAGCTGTATTTTATACGGTTTTACACCAAGATCTTTGCGTAAAACCTTCCATGTGGTCGAATAACACAAACCCAATTGCTGCGAACGGCGACGAATCGACATTTCACGGTCTTCAGCAACACTCTCAGAAACAGACGCAATATTCTCTTCTGTACGCACTGTACGCATTCGTGTGGTTGGTTTAATGTCCAATAAAGTAAACTGAGTGCGAAACTTGGTCACAATCGCATTAATTGTTTGCTCACTTGGTCGATTATGTAGACCATAAATCGGACGTAAAGCGCGAAACACATTTCGAACCGAACACTGATTTTGGTAATAAAATTCAATGATTTGCAAGCGTTGCTCGTTAGTAAGTCTATTCATGATGAAATGTCAAAGCATACTGAGCATCTTTCTCTTTGACACCATGTCTGAAATCCCACGTGATCTGTCAAATACTAATGCATGAAAATCATAACCTCAAAAAAATCACCCTTTATAATTGGTTAAAATTTTCCACAAAAAAAATTTACCATAAAATTCTATTATAAGTGTTTGAATACACTAAAGCTGAAAGTTCAACTTAAATGCCAGGAATAAGTCAAAACTTTAAATGTGTTAAAGGGTTAATTTCGTACTAATTCAGAATTGATCATAAAATGTCGCATAAAACTTGGTTTTAGGGGGTTACTTTCTATGAAAAAAGTATTTTACTCATTTGGCCCATCATACTTAGCAACAGCAACGAACCTTATCGGATGCACTTTGGCTGATAAGATCTATCAGGTTCAAACAAAAAACTATGAAAAGCAAAATCAAAAGAAAAGTTTAATTAAATCCCCTCCTCGGGTTCACATTATTTGATTGTACCAAAACGTGTTATCATATGTCCATATGCTTGTTATTATGTTCACAATTTTTGGCGTTTTTAAAAAGAATCGCATCTTTTAAACTATTGAATAATATTTATTTCAACGAACTCGAATTGTAATTTTCCCATTTTGTCTGCACTGCTTGAAAGCACTTTTTAATAATTCAAACAAAACTGAATAACTTTCGATAACAATACCGAAAAATAACTCCAATATTCCACTAAATAAAAAGAAAATCAAAAGAACAACCGCTGCTTTTACTTTAAATACCGTTATCTTTAAGAACTGATTGACGTTTTTAGTCAAATATTGAAAACGAAAAATCACCCAAAAACAAAAAGTGTAATTTCGCCCAACATATTTGGGCAAAATTTCGTCCAAATGAAAAACGAAATTTTACCCAGTATAAATTCAAAATAGCCCAATTCGTATGGAAAAAAATTGGGTCATTTTTAATTTTTTTTTTTTCTGTCGAGTTTTCTTTGAGCGAATTTACGAATAGATAGGTGAAAAAGATAATGTGCAAGCAAAGGAATGGATGGACAAATATCATGGTGGATCTACTCCACCGAAATCAACCATAGTTTATTGGTGATGAAGAATATTCAGGTCACCCAAAAGAGGTAGCAATAAATTTTTATCCCAAAATTGAATGCCTCGCTAAAAACTGAATTGCACAAGAATTATAAAAGATATCGACAAATGATTTTTTTTTTAAGTAGATATCAACATTGCTAAAAAATTATTGTTGTTGTTGTTTTTGTATGTCACGTCGAAAGTAGACTAAGAAAAAAACGGAATGCCGATGGTTGTTATCAAAAAATTTTTGTACATCATCTGATAATAAAAGCAAAACGGAAATATGCCGTAATATTTGGTACTAAAATTATGGGGATCTTTCAAAAACTAACGAAACTGTAGCCTCAAAATGTCACAGTTTCGAAAAAAATTTCTTGATTCTATCCTTGATTGAACTCTCATGATTCTAGTTCCGACAAGAATGACTGGTGTTTAAAGTATATCGTGCAAAAATTATTTAAATCGGACAATTTTTTCGATAAGTTTTTATCAAAACCAATAGCGAAAAAGTGGTTTCGAGATAAACACATTTAAAGGTATGGAAAGTGTTTTCAAAATAATAAAATGTAATTATTATTGGTTTGAGAAGTTGTTCCAATGCATTTGAGTGTTAACTATCATGAAAAAATTTCATCCAAATCGGATGATTGGTTTCCGAGAAATTAGGGGCGAAGTGCCCGATGACGTGGGATTCAAAAAAGTTCCTACTGTATATCTATTTGAAAACAAAAACAAAATTTTGAGGGAAAACAAAAACAGCAATTCATTACTATATACTATGCTTGCAAGTATACATATGAAAAGAAGGTATATCACCAAATATGTGCATTAGACCGTACCACCATCTATGCAACAAAAAAACGAACGTAGGGCATTGACATATTTCTTCATATCTCTGGTGTTTACAGTCGGGTAAAGCTCTTAAAATATGATTAATCTTTTGCTCAGGAAGTATATGGATATTTCCAGCAGAACTATTTTTAAAAAATTTTTGAAAATTTTTTGCCGAACGTAGGGCTCCCTTTTTTCATTTTCATCATATCTTCGGTATTAAAAGTCTGATCGTATTGAATGACATTTCGATGTTTTTGTCTGAAAAAGACCAATTATTTTTTCTCCAAAATAAAAAAAAAAAATATTCCTACAAGTCCTTGGAAGGCCTTAAATTGATTTTGAGGAATTTTAAAGTTCGTAACAGAATAAAAAAAATCTGTAACGCCAGTGCTAAAAGAGGTATCAACGCTATTTTTGTTGTGATTTATTAAATATACCACGTATTATTTTATTTTTTCACTTTTGCTTTTACTTTCGCTGATTCGCTTTCCACAGCCACATTGAAAATAGTCAAGCAATTTCAAACACTAGCTATTACAATTCGTTTTGCCCGTGAAAAACAGTTGAAAATTGCGTCCGTCTAATATTTATTTCAAACGCGAGTTTTATAGAATTTTGATTATTTTCAATAAAAATCGACCAAAAAAGTATTTAAAAAAATGTCTTTTATTGCGAGTGACTTATATAATACCAAATTACCAACGGAGTATGATGTTATAAATTGTGATGTTATAAATTAGTGTTCTTGAGACAATTTTTTTTCGTAATTGTCTTGCAAAAATGCTTCTCATTCGTTGGTATACGGCGCACATTTTTTTTGAGGTACGGTCTAATGTACATATGTTTAGATTTTGTGCCTGACTTGCATATAAAAAAAAATAAAATAAAAATAAACTTAAATTTGCTAGAAAATTTCACAGTATGTTCCCAATACTAAGTTAGTTCATATAAGCTAAAAAAATTCGCAAAAAAACATTTCCAAAGGTAAAAGGTGCTATTAGATAAAATAATTCGTCATCTCAGAATTCAACGAATAATGCTTTGAATTGCTTTCCCACGTACCGCGTTCTATACAGAGTTGGCCCTCATCGAGAATAATCTTTTTCCCAAGCTCAAAAGAAAGCTCACAGGAAAAAGATTTACATTAAATAAAGAAGTTGAATTGCAGCCCGCTACGTATTTTTAGAGTTGGACAAAACGTACAATTCAAAAGGTATCAACTTGTTGAAAACCGCTGAACTAAGTGTGTAAGCCGCTGAAGAGTTATGTTGAATAATAAAAATGAGTTTTGCTAGAAACGTCAGTCAGTGTTTTTAAATATACGACAAATTATATGTTAAAAATCCGGTGAACCATTTTTCTAAATCGTGACTCAATAGCAATAATGGTTTTTTTTTCTATTATAATGTTTCAGCAGCTTTTAAAACTACCAATGATATCCTGCGGTAAGCTAACCACCAGACAGAGTTTAGTACGAAGTGAAGAAAACAACGTCGCCATAGTGCCAGTGTAGAAGAAGACCCAGAAAACTAAATTCTACATCCATATAAGATTGTGCTGACGCAAGAATTGAAGTCGGATGACCATACGAATGACCAGACTACGCCATGAGTTCGCTGATTGGGCGCTGGAAATGTTCGACGGTGATCTGAATTTTGGCCAAAATATCATCTTCTCGGACGAGGTCTATTTTTGACTCAGCGGCTATGTCAATAAGCAAAATTACCGTTATTGGAGCAAGCACAATCCACACGTGTTCGACCAAGTATCCATGCATCCACAAAGATTGACTGTTTGGTACAGTGTATGGCTCGACGGCATCATCAGACCTTATTTCTTTCGAAATGAGGAAAGAGACACCTTCAATGGTACTCGATATAAAGTGATGTTAACCCAATTTATGTGACCAGTAGTGGGATTATGTAAAACATTTCAGCCGATACTCGGTGTCACAAAGTTATATTTGCAATAATTTTCAGAAAGTAGTATTCAGTAAATACTATTCTCCGATTTTGTAGGTGAAAGTATCGAAAGTTTGTCGTAAACGAATCGCACAACTAGCGAAGAATATTTTGTTGTAGAAAAGTGAATCGCAAATATCTGTAAGTTTTTTGAAATTAAAATTATTTATAATAAATTAAATTGAATGGAACAAATTTAAATTTCGAGTGTTTTTGTAGCTTTAAATGGCTTTTAGTTATTTGGCAATGAATGCTACGCTCCTAGCGACTGAAGCTCATGTTCGTGAAATGAATTTAGAACGATAATTTCTTCGAAGAGTTGACATTCATTTTGAGTTGTAGTTGAAAAAAATCCAAAAAGATGTATCACATCAAGCCAAATATAACTCATGAGCTCATTGACTTATTAATAGAAATAGAATCACTGGTCTATCAGCTGAAAATCAAGGTGAGCCAGGTGGAATTTTTATGAGCCAATCATCCATAAGTCGATCCATTTATCAAGTTACGGACGCAATAAATTCAAACTTGTCAAAAACATCAAGTTCCTTTTTGCGACGATTATTAAAAAGTCATACGGTGGTCAGATCTGAGACCTCTATTATCATTTGTGCTCATTTTGATTTGCAATTTTATAATGAATAGGCACTGCTTGCATATTGTACAAATTTATTTCGAAAATATTCGTTCAGTTCGGAAATATAACCGTGCGCTACGTCTATTTTACGGTCGACATAATCGTCCGTCCGTGCGACTAATTTGATTAACTTGAAATCATATTTAAACACTCTGTGCACACAATTTTCTTTATAAAAAGAAAATTTTCAGTTTAAAAATATGTAATTTCAGTATTTTATTTCAAATAAAAATTTCTACAACTCTAAAAAAAACACCCTATACATTCAAATGTATAACATAACGATCCCTGATATTAATGTTATATATTTATTTAATAAACTTTATTCCTCTATTAGCAACTGAGTAAGTTAAATAAGTTTTGTTTTAAGCTGAATTTTGACCAGAACTAACTAATTTAACTCAAAGAACCTTGCCTGAGCTCAATGTTGACCTTAGCATTGGTTCCTAAAACTATGCAGCTATAAATTGAACGAACTCTTGTTTGGGTAAAATCTTTTATAGCCAAAGCAAAGTCGAGTTCATGTTGCACTTTTGTGTGACTTGCATTTGACAAGCGCTACAAGAAAACAACAGCAAGTTGGCTCACTTAACCAACAACTCAAATGCATGCATATGGTATAATGTGGTACGTGTGTGCGTGTGTGTGTGTGTGTGTGTGTGTGTGTGTGTTAGTGTAATAGTGAGAGTGTTTTTATTTGTGTTTGTGCTGTTAAGTAAGAACGTCATGCTTTTAGTTAACTTCAAGTGCTGCTACATGTAAATTACCTAAAAATTAACATTTACATAGAGCCTTAGAGTCACGTACTCCAGCTACTCGTCGAGATAAAAGCACACAAAAATTATACAAAATCTCAAATTTGCCAAAAGACAAACTTGACAGACAGGCAAAAGGAAAAAAATACCGATTTTAGTGGAATTTTGTCAAAATTAAGTGAGCAAATTTTTGAAGTGGTTCTTATGGTTCGGCTGAAGAAAAAGAAAACGAAACGAAAATAACTAAGAACGCTGTAAGTAGTAGTTCAGATAGTAATAAGACAGTCGTATAAGTACTAATAGGATGAATCAAAATGGAATTTACAATTTGAAAACAAAAATGAAACCGGAAATAAAACATTAAAGCCATTTAGCAAGATAATAAGAAATTACACCTTTATATATATCACGAAAAAAATTACCAACGATAAACAAGCTACGAGAGGCAATAGATTTTGCTTTGTGATACTTAATGATTGGATCTGACAAAAGAATCTTTACAAATATTTTTACCAAAATGTTAACTTAATCAAGAGTGAACGCAAACCGATGTTATCATTGTTGAACACCAATATTTATACTGGTTGCACTAGTCAGTAAAAAAGCCACATTTAAAACAAGATGGTGGTGGTAATTTTTTCCAAAAGTATCCAAACAATCGGAGTTTATAAAAAAAAAGTTTATCTTTGAATGGCTGAACCAAATTGAATGAAATATATTTCAGTTATATGAAACAAAAATAAATCGCCTTGCTCCTGATGGTCGGAGATATTAATCAAGAATTAATCAAGAATTTAATCAAGAATTTAATCCTCGTTCTGTTTCTCGCGTAGTGAAGCATGATGGAGGGTCCATTATGGCATGGGAGTGGTTCTCCTGGAACAGTGTTGGGCCAATTCATAAAATTTATGGAATTTCAAATATGGAGAAGTACGTTAACATTTTAAACAATGTTATGTTGCCGTGGGCTGAAGAAAATTTGTCTGTTACATAAAAATTCCAACAGGACAATGATTCGAAGGACACGGCTAGCCTCACACAGAAATTGTTTACAGACAATTTCTTCAATGTCCAGACTTAAACCCTATCCATATTGGGAGAAATTAACCCTTCGAGCCACACTGGTGCTTTTCATCGCCCCATGCCTTAAAAAAACCAATTTTTTCAAATCAAAAACTTTTTGTAAGGAGTATGGATTACTCCTTACGCCAACTGGGTGTTCACAACTTTACTTGCTTTACTCTCAAGCAATTTAGAAGGTCAGGGATGCGTTAGTGTGTCGTTGGCATTCGTTTAAAATCGACTGGTGCTCTCATATACCCCACGTGGGGCTTAGTGTATATTTTAAGAAATAACTGAAATATTTGATTTTATTGAAATCAATTATTTTTTTATTGTTTAAAGGTATGTATGAATATAAATTGATAAATTAAAATAAAGAAATGTATTTTTGTGTAAAAATTTATAAGTTTAGTGTCTGAACTATTGAATTTGAATTTGACTGAATTAGACTATTTTACTACTTTTTTCTCTAAATATATTATTAAATTATTAAAAAAAATTATGTTCAGGTCTTAAAATCAACACTGAAAGAGTTAATTTGAATATTATTGGTAAAAATTCTTGTTTTTTTTCGTTTTTTGAAAAAATGGTTGCAGTTTTTTGGCAGAATAAATATGTTTTTTATAACTAATGCTTCATTCCTTCAAACATAAATTTTTTATGTCTTAAATTTAAAACTGTAAAAGTTATGAATTTTTTAGTAAAAGAGCTAATTTTTCACGTTTTTTTAACTTGGCCACGCTCCTAAATTCAGCCATTTTTAAAATATTAGAAAACAACAGACCTATTCCGGCGACTTGACAAAGTTCAACATATTAACAATAGTAAATATATTGACAACTGTAAATATTTCATATTCTCGTTCAATTCTTAAAACTCCTTTCTTGACACTGTTGTCAATAGCAAAAGAGGTGCTGACAGTGAATTTTTTATGTAGAAATTCAGCATACGCTGGGTTATTCACTCATATTTTTCTCGCCAAATAAAATAAATGATTATAAATGTTAAATAATATATAATACATATAAATAAAGCAATAAGAACTAAAGAATAAAAATAAAAATAAAGAACAATAAGATTAAAAATTATTTCGTCCATTTTCTCGAAATAATTTAAACACTCTCAAAAAAAAGTGTTGCCTCCTATAAATAGTTTTGATCATATATGTTGTGGGGGATAATTCAAGTACGAAATGAAAGTGCAACACTTAACAGCTGCTTTCTGACAACATGCTTTTCACCTTCCTGTGGTGAATAAATAAAGATTTTAATTTTTCAAGTGTTCGCCTGAATAGGTTTTACAAGACAGGTTAATAAAATTTTGACACATTATTTCTTGTAAATTGACAGCCAAGAATAGGTCTGTAACTATACAAAATGTTGAACAAGACCAAAAATAGTAAAAATGTAAAGTTTTAAGCTTATATATCCAAAATTCGGGATTTTACAACGATTTTTTGACGTGGGCCGATTACATACCGACATGTGGCTCTATGTTACTGGAGTGAGTGTGTAGCTCGAAGGGTTAAAAACATTAGTTTAATGCCATAGTTTTCTTCTAAAAATATTTATCGTTTCTTATTAGGTGTCGCAGTGAAAATTCAATAAGTTTATTTATATTTATAAATTTATTGTTATAAATGTTCAAAATGGAATAATTTCTTAAGTTCCTTTTTTTTTTTTTGTTTGTTACCACTTTAATATATTTAAATAAAACAGAACAGAAAGTTTAGTGTTTAATGTAAAGTGCAAGGCTTTTCAAATTAGTTGTCAACAGCTTTATGTATGTACCTATACGACAATAAGAGTTATATATACAATGGGAAAAATAAACTTGGTATGTGGTTTTTTTTCCGGATCCACAGCCATTCTAATGCCAAAATGGGGCCTATTTTTAGATAACGTAGCTCAGTCAATTTAAATCACATTTTATTAACAAAGGTATCATTGGAATAGTTATCTCCTTTTTTTTTAAGGATAAAATATAAAACCTTTAAAAAAATTGCCCTAAATTGACCCATCGTTAATTTCAAAGTTCAATGCCATGCCAACAACAGACGCTATAATTTTTTTTCAGTTTCTTTATTTTGGTTTTTTGTGCGTTTTAATACCTTTCTAACGGTATAAAATAAAAAAGATCCGGTTTCAAAATACATCCTACTTTGGCCTTGAAAAATGGTTCTAAAAATTAATAACTTCGGATTTGGTTTTCTAAGCAATAAACCAATCTAGGAACAAAATTTGAGTCAAATCGGAGATGGTCAGTGCCACTGATAGGTCACCTCAATCTGAAATGGGCGTAATAAATTAAAATTGATAGGTTGGCTCATGGACATCAGGCAAAGATTGTTTTCCCAAAATAAATGTGACGAGTCTACTTTTACAAAAGAAAACTTTAAATACAATTCAAAACTCAGGTTCTTCTTTAGCCAGCTAGACGAAATTTAGTTTTTGACTTTGAGAATTTAAAGAAAAGACACTTAAAGAAAACCAGTAGTGATGCAGCTTCTCATTCCAAATGGGTGTACTATTTATAAGGCAATATAATAGACCATATTGCAAAAAAAAAAAATACACTGCATACCATCTAATCTAAAGCATTTTTTAAAAGAATTTCGAAAAAAAATATTCCTTTTTTTTACCGAACGTAGGGGTCGCGCATTTAAGTTTTTCTTCATATCTTCATCATTTACAATCCGATCTTTAAGAATCATATATCGATGTTTTTTTCTTTCGAGTAGTCCAACTTTTTTGCTCTAAAGGTCATTGAGGTCTAGGACCCCATTCTAGCACTTACCAGATAGCAACTTCTACAACATGAATTACAAAAATAAAAGTCAAATCAAATAAAGTGTTTTTGAGCCCTTGCCTAATACCTCGAATATGGGACATTTTAATTTGCATTTTTTTATCATTTCAATAAAACACAGAAATATATTAGAGATATCAACTCAATACGTCAAATTACCGATTTGGAAACGTCATCTCCGTTGATGAATCCCACTGAAATTGTGAAGAGTTAATTTTTTACGAACTATTTAAGTTATTTTTTCAATTATATTGAAACAAATTTGAGCTTTAGGCCAAGTATGTTAACAACAAGACAACATGAAGACAATGAAGACAACAACCAACAACAACAACAGCAACGGCTCTATATAGAACAAATCATATAGCAGACTAGACAGACTATTTCGTTGTCAACATACCTGGCCTGACAATGAAAAGGTCACATTAAATTTAATTTAGTTATTTTTTAATATTTACAGCCTGCTGGCACTTTCATGCCATGCTATTTTACCCATATTTTAAGCGTTGATCCATTGATCAATACAACTTATGTTATGTTCAATGGTTTCAAGATGCGATTCGAAGAAATAGTATCAAAGTCTTTCAAGCGCATTATCAATCATTCGTACAGCGATGACAGTAGCTGTTATTATTATCAATAATTAAGTAATTACTTAAGCTCTACTTTTACAAACCGTACGAGTTGCTGAACCCTGAAATGTTCTGAACCCGATTCAATGGAGTGCGTTGAATTTTAGAATAAAATAAATTTAATGCACAAGACAAGCACGTAAGATCGAAGCCAGCATCATGAGACAAACTTGCTGACACTCACATAAATGCACACTCTCTCACACACACACACACACATGCAAGAAATTTAAATGCATTAGTTGCCTATCTTGCACACGTATAGCAAACAATTTCCTAGCAGCAAATATTAAGCTGGCAAATAATAGAAAAAAGGTTGCTGGCAGCACTGCAGCATCTGAAAATGTATCTATGTGTGTGTGTGTGTGTGTGTGTGTGTTTTGGTACACTGCACTTTAGGTGCGATTACATATTTGCTTATGCATGCATTGCATTTTCACACGCCTGCAGCATAAGCAAAGCTACAACACTTTAGCATACACACACTCACACACAAACTCATATTAAAATAGACACAGAGTACAACTCGTAGATACAAATACCACATGCAGCGCAGATACTTTACACGCTTCATTGCCGCATTGCATGTAGCTGAATATAAAATGCAATACATACAAAATTCAAGTTGATGTGAAAGAGTAGATGAGCAGCTAAAAAGAATTGCCAGGCTAGCTCAAAAATGTGCCAGTGAAGGAGCTGCTTCTTGTATTTTAACGGTACATGGCACACAAGCTCTGCTACTACTGCAGCAAGAGAAATGTCAGTGTCACTCCAACCATTTTTGGGAGCAGACAAAAAATTGCTTTTCAAGCACGTTTTGACTTTCAAATCTTTATACGTCTTGATGTTGCTGGCAACATATTCACAGAATGTTGCTTAATCTTTGCGTTCGATTCAAAAATTTAAAACAAAAAATATATTCCTAGAGATATTGTTGTTATATTAAATTTCTTCAATTTTATTTTATTTTTTTTTTTTTTTATAAAGCTGTTAAATACACTGACTGTCACTCTGTTGAAAAGCTCAGAATGCCTCTGTTTATTCCTCCGCATACTGTGTCTTGTACATTTTTATTGCTTGTCGGGTTTCTTCACCCGCCCAGCGGCTTCAATTGAACTGTCATGCATGCGGTCGCAAACGTGTGACTTCGATTGTAATCGTGCGCTGACTTTTCAAGTCGTCATTCAGCTTGCGTCCTCACCCACCCTAGATAGCCAGCCAGCAATTCAGCCAGTCAAGCTTATGCTTTGCCACCGCTTAAGCAGTCGTCTCTGAACACGTTTACCTCATTTTTCGCCTTGGCGTTTTTGTTGACATTTTGACATGCTTTCGCACGTTTATCCTGCAACAAGGAGTTAAGTTAAGCGAATATTTAGTTGTTTTTTTCCCCCTTTTTTCGGATTTTTATGACCAGCTTTGTACATTTTGTCATAAAAATGTTAGTAACTTTATTTTATATGCTACATTTTGCTTTCTTTGTTCGTTTTCTGCCCTGATGTCAATTTCACTATCGCAACATTACAACTTCAGCAAATTTTCTCCTTGTTTTTATGAGTGTGTCGCAATCATTTCAGTTTATTTCACACTGTTGCTTAGAGCGACTTTGATGTAATTAATTATTAAAATGACGGACGTTGTCACCATTAGTCAGTTATTATAAATTTCGACAATAACAGTTAATTAGATATCAGAAGAAAATATATATTTTCCGTAACAAGATAACCATTTCAATATTCAATTTTCAATTTTCAATATTCAATATTCAATATTCAATATTCAATATTCAATATTCAATATTCAATATTCAATATTCAATATTCAATATTCAATATTCAATATTCAATATTCAATATTCAATATTCAATATTCAATATTCAATATTCAATATTCAATATTCAATATTCAATATTCAATATTCAATATTCAATATTCAATATTCAATCAATATTCTTTATTCAACATTCAACAATCAATATTCATTTCCAAAATAAACAGCTTATTGCTCACACAAAATCCAAAAATTAATTAATACTGGGTGTATATTTATACTTAACAATAGTCCTTACAAATCCTGGTACTCTACTAGTTTATTAAAAACCATTCGGTTGCTATTCTCACCTCGTTTTCCTTGGCTTATTGTTTGCTTCGCTCACTTTTACTCCTATCTATTAAATAATTTTGCAAAAAAACCGCCCAGTTCTCGTGGAACTCAATCTTATCAATATTTGACTCACGTTTCCGGGAACATTTGCACCTCAATTATTTAAATCATTCAAAGCAACTTCTAATTCAGACACATTCTATAAATGATTTTGTTGGCAGTTCATGCAACCTTCATAACTTCACTCAATCATGTTATAGGCCTTGCAACCATATTTTTACAACGGCCTATTACTAACACGCTCCCCTTTTAAAAGTCAGTATAAAACTGATAAAAAGTTTAATATAATAAAAACTATAAAAATAAACATAACAATTACATAAAGCTCTCTGCCTTTGATGCTGCACAGCTGTTTAGTATGCAACACGTCTCACACTTAAATGAAGTAAAGAAAAAAAGAAGAAAAAAAGACATACTTAAACGCACGCACACACATACTTAGAGAGAAATAAGCACGCAGTCACACATACTTTTGCACTTGGTTGTTGTAAATGTGCCGCATAAAAGTCATGACTATGTAACATTAAACGCCGCAAGAGCTTAAGTCTTAGAAATACACACACTCATTCAAACAGACACGCACACTAACTTACTCACAGGCATGTTATTGTGTGTGTCTTCCGCGAAAATCAAAGAAGGGGAATATTGGCGAGATGGCGCAAGATAATATTGTTTGGCAAATCTTTTAAAATTAAACAATCGGTTGAATGGTTACCCAAAGGGAATCTATTTAAGGGTTTGATAGCACTTAAGACTTTGATTTTGTTTTTTTTTTTTTTTTTTTTTTTTTTTTTGAGTGGCATATCGTAATCTCTCTTAATTAAAAACTGTCACTGGTGGTGATCTATGGTACAAAGATGTGATCTGCCCAGGTGCCAACATCATCAACATTAGTTGTATGCATTGCCGGTATGTAACATATAACAATTAAAAAAGCCACAACAAGCCACTGTAGCATATTGAAATATATTGTGTTATAATAAATTCGCTTGAAGATCTTGAAAATTTAAAAAATCAAATTAATTAATTGCACACTTTTAAATTGTAAATATGTTAGCTGAAAGTGAAGATAGTCAAGTGAATTTATTCAACGTTCCCCTTGCTAAGTGCAAAAATGTTAGCTTTTATAATGTTATAAATAATCCAAACAAATTTAATTTTTTCATTATACAACAAAACATAAGAAGCATGCGCAAAAACTTTGACAATTTTTTATTGAATTTAGATTCTTTTAAAAATAAGCCCGATTTAATTTTTTTAACGGAAATTTGGATTTACGATGAAGAAGTATCTTTGTTTGATATCCCAGGTTACAATCTAAAATGTAATAATCAATATGCAGCAGGTGGGGTTGCGGTTTTTGTCAAAAAATATCTAAATTGTGAATTCTCCGGATTAAGTTTCCTAAGTTGTGATGCTGTTAAAGTTTCATGTTCAATATGTGATCAAAAATTTTATTTTATTTGCGTCTATAGGTTTCATAACAGTGATGTGTTTCTGAACGAACTCAGTTAAATGCTAGAAAATAGCAAAAATGGTAACCTTGTTGTGTTAGGTGACATAAATCTAAATATTTTAATAGAGTCAAATGTCGAAGATAAGTATTTATTTTTGCTTTCGTCACACGGACTTGAATCTTGCATAAATCGGCCAACTCGAAATACAGATTTTTCAGCTTCGTGTATTGACAATATATTTGTTAGATATAACCAATCTTTTGAATCAGCCGTAAGTAGTTCTGTCTGTGATCTAGAAGTGTCAGACCACTGCTTAACATGTCTCTGCTTTGAAAATTTATCGGAATCAAATGGTAATAGGGCTAAACCTTATGATGTTGTTATGAAAACTGATTTTGTATTACTCAATAATAAATTAAGGTTTGAATTTTGGAATGAGGTTTATGATGAAGCGGATCCGTCAAAAGCGTTTGATTTGCTTATGGAAATTTTAAGAAAGCATCTTAATCACTGTAGTTATAAAAACAATGTAAGATATTCTAATTTTAAAAAATTAAAACCTTGGATGACTTACGAACTTCATGTCAAAATAAATAAAAAGAATAAACTTCACAAAAAAGTCCTAAAAAATCCTAACAATAATATTTTGAAAGCTCAATATAAATATCTTTGCAAGGAAATTAAAACTGATATTGTTCTATGTAAAAATAATTTCTACATTAATGAATTCAACAAAATAAAGGGTGATGTGAAAAAGGAATGGGGATTGGTAAATAACTTGTTAAATAGATCAGTTAAAAAAGAAGAAATTTCTACTTTAGTTACAAATGGCGAAACCTTAACAAATGATACTGACAAAGCAAACGCGTTGAACAATTTTTTTGCAAATGTTGTGAAAAGTGCCATTCCTGATAGAGCCAGCAATAAAACTTGTGGCTGTTTAGATAGAGAACCGTTTCAAAGACAGAGCATCTTTGTTGAACCCGCATCTTCCTCTGAAATCTATAAAGTTATTATGTCACTAAGAAATTCAAATGCAAAAACTGAAAATAATTTGTCAAATACTTTCATAAAAAAGATTGTGCACAGTATTGTTGACTTACTTTGTCACCTAATTAATAAAAGTCTTGATGTTGGCATTTTCCCAGATGAACTTAAGAAGGCGGAAGTTATTCCTTTATTTAAGAAAGGTGATAAACATTTACTGAATAATTATCGTCCAATTTCTATTTTTCCAGTATTTTCGAAGGTGTATGAAAAAATCATGAAAGCTCGAATAATGAGTTTTTTAAATAAAATGAAGTTTTTTAGCAACAAACAATATGGTTTCAGAGCGAGTTTATCAACTGAAGAAGCTCTTCTTAAATTCTGTAGCAATGTATATAATGGTTTAAACAACAAAAAACAATCTGCTGCACTTTTTGTAGATATAACCAAGGCTCTTGACACGGTTGACCACAAGATTCTTTTGAACAAAGTGTATAAATGAGGACTTAGGGGTACTGCATTTAAATGGTTTTGCTCTTATTTAGAAAACAGGTTGCAACGATTAAAATTAAACAATAAATTTAGCTCATTCGTCTCTATTGACACAGGCGTACCGCAAGGTTCTGTTTTGGGACCAGTACTTTTTTTAATTTATATAAATTCAATTTTTAATCAAAACTTTGCTAGCGAAACTATTGCATTTGCAGATGATATGGCTTGCACATACTCGAGCGATTCTATTCTTGACTTGACAGCAAGCATAAATCATGACCTTAGAATTTTGAGGCATTGTTTACAATGCATAAGCTGATCCTAAGTGACAAAACCAAAATAATGTTTTTTAATACTGCGGGTAGAGAACTACAAAACGATCATTTTATATATCACCATCCAAACTGCGATAAATTCATGTTTGATAAGTACACTTGTAGCACATCGAATAATTTGCAAACCTATAATGATCAAATAAGGTGTTGTTTGGAATGTTTCAAAATTGAATGTGTTACAACTTTTAAGTATTTAGGCATTTTGTTAGATTGGAAAATGACATGGTTAGATCATACAAGTGCACTAAAACGATATTTAATGTTGGTTAACGACAACTGTATCTTTTAAAAAACTTTTGTTCAAAACAACTTCTGACGTGTATCTATTATGGTATTTTCTACTCAAAACTTGAATATGGACTGGCCTGTTGGGGTGGTACACATCGTAACAAAATCAATCCACGGCTTACTATTCAGAAACACATCATTCGTATCATTTGCCGCAAAAACCGACTTGAACCAAGTTTTGCACTCTTCAAAAATCTCGGAATCCTTCCACTCAAGCATTTATATTTTTATAAGGCCTTAAATATATTTTTCCATAACAACGGTCACTTAATTAACAGGAATAACCCAAACTACAACTTGAGAGTTAACAATCTAAACAAAACAGTTGTTCCACCTCATAATACACAGATTTTTCTAAATACATACTCGTCAATAGCTCCTAGGCTGTTTAACAGCTTACCAAATAATATTCGTTGCTTACGTGTTAAAAAAATTTTCCTTAAAGAAATTAAATTGTGGCTTTTAAAATTTAACTATGATGAACTAGAGTTGATTCTCCGTCTACAAATATAATTGTCTTTGTGTAACATGCTTCTTATACGCTACTTACTTTTCATCAATCTTATATTTTCTTTTAAAATAAATAATTATCTTACCACCTACTTCATTTATTTTTATGTTAACTAATTGAATCATTGATAATAAAAAATAAAAAAAAAAAAAAAAATTGTAGCCCCACGAACGACATTGTGTTACCTGTTAGTTTTATGTACTTATATACCTTGCATTCGCCACTAGCTCCTTGAGCTACAGAATGCAGGTTTATGAAACATTGTTATACTTTATTAACTGTCCAAGATCTGAAATTTCATTATAAGTTTACTTTTAATGTTTCATAATAAAATCAAAATATATTTGCATACGTTGAGTATACTTTGCAAGTTGTTCTCACAGAAACATATTAGAGACCAAGTGGAGATACACAAATGAAACGTCTCCAAACTGTTGTGTCTTCATGTTGTGCTACATCGAAAAAGATAAGCTTGTTTTGATGTGAACTACCTAAATCTAAGGTGGTGCTGAAGACAAAGATCAAATGTAATATTTTAAGAGTCCCTTCTTCTCAATTGAGTTGAACATTTTTTTTTATTTTTGTTAGATTCAAACGTGTAGATTATCATATCAAAACCCCAAATCAAACAAGTGTATCGAAGCCTTCTATACTATCTTCTATCTATCTATCTATCTATATATATAAAAATAAGTTGCATTGTGTATGAAATTGATGTTCTCTGTAATGCGTGAACCGATTTTGTTTCTGGAAATTTCCCATGAAAGGTGACGTCAATACGAAGGTTTTTTTGTATAAATGAACTTTGTATGTGTATTGGTTCATGTATTATAGGTATTTTAGTGAATTTATCAACAATACAGGTGTGAAAAATTACAGATGCGCACATATGGTATATATGGGGAAATATTTGCAAGGGTAATTGGAAATAAATGGAATATTGGAATAATTTGGCAAGTCTCACTTTAGTTTGCATTTGCGCGAAAAATATAGGCATAGTAAAAATTTTCCATACGGCTTTTTTTCCTACCACCCACAAATCAATAAAAATGCTATATTTAAGACGGGTTTGGTCGTATTAGACTAAAATTTGGTAAACAAGTTCGTATCTAACTAAATATATACGCCCACTTTTTAGAAATCATTATTATTCCTGAGTTGCACATGTTTTGATAGTGAAACTTGATATGTAGATGCTATGGGCCCAAGAGGTAGTTATTATATATTTGAGCGAACATTAGACAAGGGGGAATTTGGCCACTTTTAGGCCAAATTTATTAAATCTAATTGCTTTGGAACTAAATGTCGTATGTAACTATGCAATAGACTCCTAAACTCCTCATCCGATTAGCATGAAAATTTGTGTATTGAAGTTTTTTGGTGCGGTGATTGTTTGTGGGCTATCAATTTTTATCCACCTTGAACACCAGAGGGCGCTGTAGTACAAATTTTTTACAAAATCGCATATTTTTAGTTGTTACATATGCAAATATTTACAAAATATAAAATATTTCTTAAATTTAGTAAACGTAAAAAATTTCCGTTATTTTGACATCAAAATTATGCACATATCTTGAAAACTATGAAAAATTTTACTACAACGATATATTTAATGCAACATGTGCTCAAAAATGAGAAAAACACAATCAGGAATTTAATTTTGCGACTTTCGAGTCAAATATCTCCGCTGCATTTTTATACACTTTGTTAAATTTTATTTTTGTCTTAAAGCTTCATCAAAGTACTATAAAAAGCTTATTGCAAAAATAACGTTAGTTGAGTATATATATTTTAAATATTTTTTTCACAAAAGGTTTGAAATTTTGGAGTTTTTCTCAAAAAAAGGCTCACAATTTGTTTTTGTTGTAAAAATAATTTAAATTCAAATTCGCAAATTTTCAACTCCATTTAAAAATTACAACATTTATAGGCAAACATGATTTCAATTTTACGCAAAAATTAAAAAGCATTTTTGTGATTAAAAAAACAAGGCCCTTGATTTTTTCGAACAAAATTTTTTTTCCAATATTGTGTTTTTATATTAATTGAAAAAATAAACAAGCTTTAAAATTAATTTTTTTGAAAAAATTATCTTAGTATCTCTTACCAATCAAAAGTTATAGCCAATAATCTATATATACAAAAAGCAAAACGCTGTCTGTGTGATGACTGGAAACTTCAAAATTACTGAGCCGATAGAGCTGAAATTTTGGCAGTACATTTATTTCAAGTACGAGATGGCTTAAGTTTCTGTTTCACCCCCTTTTACCGCCCACAAATCAATAAAAATGCTATATTTCCCACGGTTTTCGTCAATTTAACTACATTTTGATAATTTAGTTTGTATGCTCACTGTCGGCAACTGTACTAAAACTGGGTAATGTCCATCTGCTAGAAAACTGGGATGGGCATTATATAAATTGGTGTGGCTCCGCCCATACAATTAAAATTTGTATTATCGAATAGCTTTGAAAGTAAAAGTAGCAGTATTTACATACAAACTCAAAATGGAGTTACTATTTGGTGATCTCCTGCTACTGGGAAACTGTAACGGGCAGTGGAAAACGACAGTGGTGTCAAACTATGAGTCTAAGAAAAGTTTTGAATACACCTATTATGTTGCCATATAGTTGCAGGGTGCAGCAACGCGCACCGGGAAAAGGCTTGTATATAAATAAAAATCATTTTCTGTAAAATAAAAACTAGAACCTCTCGGAATATTTCGGTGCCGTTGCCTGTCAGTAAATAGCTGTAAGTCGCGAAAGTGAATAAATTTTTTGTATTAATTTTATCACACTAATCTAAATTAATAAAATAAAGTCGGGTTAGTTATACCATTTACATATATCGTATAAAGATCGGCTGGACCGATTTAAATAATCTCTTATTTATTGGATTTTGCTTTGCCATAAATATCAAAAAATTCACGGAAAAAAATTATATGGAAGTTAATTATCTACATTAGTAAAGATCATTTTCTGTTTGTTTGACCAGAATGCAAATCTTAACGGTGAACGGATTTAACTCAAATTTGGCTCACGTTTTACTTGAATCTTAGATTATGCCTTGGCATAATTAGTTTTGACCACGCCTCTTCCACCCTTTTAAAAGTAAGGGAAATCAACCAACTAGCACACTTTTTTTAGCGAAAAGCTTCGTTAATTTAATTTTAAAAAAATTCTGTAATTTTGACACCAAAAAAAAATGCACATATCTTCAAGATTGGACAAATTTTTAGTACAACGTCTTTTTCTAATAACGCCGTTTCCTAAAAATCGTTATCTTCTGAACGAATAAAACCAAAACATCAAAATGTTACGTTATAACTTATTTTTTTACTAAACCTACTTTAGAGACTACTAAGTTTACTTCTTTCCAAACAGCAAATATAATGAGAAAAGCTGCGCAGCAGTTATTTCCAACACAAAAAAAGATTTTTGTAAATAAATGAGTATCGATAATAAAACACAAAAAAAAAAATTGAATTAAAAAAATTGTTGATATAAAATTCTATTCAGTTCTATACCAGAAAGTGCCAAATTTTATTACAAAACTAAAATTAAATAATGGAGTTTATTCTTCTTGAGGACATCACTTGATTGTTTTTTTTCCAGGCTACAAAGGAATCATGCCATATTTTTTTTTATTATTATTGTAATTAGGTAGGAGAATATTTTTATAAGTATGTATGTATGTATGATGTATGTATTTTTTCATTTTATTTTGTTTATCTTTTGCTTATATTGTATTCACTATTGTATTATTTTTTGTTATAATTTTTGTTTAGTTTTTGGATTTGGATTGTGGATTTTTTTTACCGTTAGAGAATGTCCTTTTATACCTGAGATCAAGGATTATTAAATATGTTTTTGGGATTGCAAATTTTAGATAAATTAATGGTGAGACATTCAGGATATCCAATCGTACTGTTTGTGAAAAAATGGCTTCAAACTTTAGCTTCGATTAATTCCAAATGTGTTTTTTTGCACATAGAGCACATGAATCTCCGGTCGACGATATAACAAATATATAAAAATTTGTGAAAATTGCTTTTTTTTACAGCCCTATTGAGGAAAATGGTCCCTTAATAAGTTCCTTAATCTAGCTCAAAGCCAGATGAGCTAAAACTCTATTCTAACCTCACTTTTTCGTCGTATTCATATTTTCACTCAAAAGCTAAATCGCTCGAGTAGATATGTCTTAACCATCGATGACCAGCACCGAACTTTTTCAACTCTTTTTACTCTTGTCTGCAACAACTTCAATGTTTCCAATTCGCTGAATTTAGTTTTTAGTTTCAACCTTGCTTCTTTTGCTTTGCTAACGTGTTTACGCATCATCGATCGCGTTCGCATATTGTTGTTTTTGTGTTCAACAAATCGACTTGTGCGCAATCACGGTCGCTTTCAGAACGTGTTGGTTTTGTTTCCTTTCCGTTGTTGGTTGTAGCAGTGACCACGCACAATTTATATTTGTCTTGTTGGTTTTATGTTTTTCACGTTGTGGGTAATGCCTTTGTGACACGTATCCAACGCTATGTTCAGTCTTTGTTGTTGCACTTTTTAAAGAATTTCTTTGAGCATCGTTCGTTTAAATCACAGGTTTATAGCAAAAAACACACTTTTTGAAAACAGCTATTGGGGTCTCCTTAATTCAAAAATTACCTCAAAATAAAGAGGATATTTCACGACATATTCATAAATTAAACTACCTTCGAATGAAAATACAACATTTTTTTAATATTAAAAACTAACCTTCGACTTTACTTCAATTTTATTTCAACTTTACTTAAATTTTAACCTTGTTTCGAATAATTCATTATTGTTTTGATTTTCATTTTTTTTTTTTTTTAGATACATTTTTATAAATTTAAGGTAACTATCTTAAAATTTTATTTAGTGAATCTATAATTAATTTTAAATTAACTTGAAATTTTGGTTTCCTTTCTAATTTTTTTTTTCGAGTTAATCTATTTGTGAGATTTTAATTTTAATAATTTTTAACGAATTTTAAAATAGCATTTTGAGTCTTAACCCGCATCCATCGTTTGCATCAAATTGAGTCTTATACTTATCGCACTAAAATAGTAAATAAATTGAAAATATTCCAATGAATTATATTGTCTTCTTGTATCTGCATCAAATTGATGCACAACGTAGTTTTCGTTTCTAGAAATTTCCGATGGATGCGGGTTAAATAAAACAATTAGATAAAGAGTTTCCTACATAAATTACAGATTAGTTCGGGATAACATACAACTTCGATTGAAAAAATCATAGAGCACGTAGTATTAAGTTCATACGGTAGGTAAAAAAAATTAATAAATAACTGGCCATTTCAGCTCTTGAAAGGACTTTGACCTAGCTTCTTATGAAAAATTGTGTTGTGCGTGTTATTAAGTTTGTACACAATTGACCGAGAAATGGACCTACAGGTTTAACGCCAACTCCGAACGGCGATGAACGCAATGTTCTTATTCTCAAGAAGCTTTATATGGCATTTTGATTACTCTCTGAGGTTTGCCATTGTCTACAGAGAGGTGGCGGCAGTACAGAAAAATTATTTTAATTCAAATAATTTTCTGTCGCTGCTGGGGTTCGAACCCGGGTCTCCAGGTTCGTTGACATAGCGGCCACGCACTTTAACCAACTACGCCACGGACGCCACTCATACGGTAGGTGCCTACTTCAAAACTCGAAGGATCTGTCTATGATCAAGACTACCGCGGTATTTTGAAGGCATTGTAATAAAATTGGATATTTTAGTCTGTTTACAAAAAAAAAAATATAAATATAATATTTATATACATACAGTCGTACAAATAAGTATTCGTTCTTTAAATTTTTTGAAAAAAAGAATTAGGAAAACAACAACAACAATATTTCGTACATCAACAAAAAATTTTGGACAGAACAGAAAGTATTCATAATTTCAAAAGCTACTGAAAACGAAGAAGAAATTCCAGGAAAATTTTATCTATTTCACACAACATAGCAAGCATTATGTGATGCTCATCCATTTCGAAAAAAATTTTGGTGTCGATCTGTCGTTAAATATTCAAACTATAAAACACTGGGCATTAAATCTAAGGAAACTAAAACTGAGGAAAGAAAACGTTTTCAATGGGAAAAATACCATGGAAATGGGAAAGCATTAAAAAAAATATCTTCATACTGTAGCAGAAGTTTTTCAACCATCCAGTAAATTCTTAAAAGAAATGTTTAAGAAAACTCAGAGCGATCAGATAGACCAACGACGCACATTGGGGCCTATTCTAATAAAATGTGGCGAAAATACCAAAATAAAAAAATGACAGTAGGCAATACTGAACAATTGTTGTATACATAGCATGAATGTGACTACAAAGTACCGTTGGAATGCGAGCGCTGTGACCACGCACTGAGTTGCAATTTAAATTGAAACTTATATGTTCTATGAAATGCTCGTGCTAACAATAATATAAGTGATTTTAAAGGTCTTTTCAAGTTAAATTTTCTACATTTTGGTTAACGCCACTAGCTCGAATTCATCAAGGCATCTTTACCATGACATTAATAAACTTTTGGCATATTATTTATTTTTATAACTAAAATATTAAAAAAGATTTGGTACAAAAATAATGGTATTAATATGTTCCTAAAAGATGTTACAATTTAATTTAAAAAATATAAATCGTTAAACAAATAGTAGCTTTCCGGGATAGTCCGGGTGTTTGTTTAACGGTTTTAATATTCTTCATAGTTTTAATTTATAGCAACAACAAAACAAAAATTGCGCAAATTTGCGCCATTTTGAGTTATGCATTTTTAATAAGGAACATATCTGAACATATTTGAACAATTTGTTTACTTAGTGCAAACGTTTGTAAAATCCAGAGGAGGCGTTTCCGGGATAGAAAAATGTAGACATTCTTAATCAGCTTTACCTCCTTAGCCTGTCTAGCCATGTCTGTGTGTTCATCTGCATGTTGTCCTTGAACTCAGGACTAATGGAAGGAGACGAGACAATTTTATAAAACTTGGGACACATGTCTACATGATCCGAAAGATCTGCGCATAGGAAGTTGTTTTTGTCATTTTTTGAATGTGACCTGTATTTAGGATACAAACTTCCTATAAAACAATGGTATGCTCGAGGTGTAAATAAAACATGATAGAAGAAACCAAATGAAAAATTCAGCAAAGCTTTAAACACAGAATATGGTTAAATGTAGATAAGCCAAAGCATGGTTTCGGCAGTAGCAATGATGGGAACACTGCGAGGCAATTTTTGGATGACCCAGACATATCTTCACAGATAACGGGTGTTGATGTTATTATAAAAAAAAGATTTCAAACAATTGTGCAAGCTCTAGCTAATGGTTTCAAAATAAATCTTGATAAAAATAGAGCTTTCGCTTTAGAAACTGCACAAATTTTTATTAAAAAATACAAATGGTTCCTCCATGCCCTCTCTCCCTCCTTTGCCCTCCACAGTCCACAAAATATTAATACACAGACATCAAGTAATTGAGAAAATGCTGCTTCCAATTGGCCAGTTAAGTGAAGAGGAACACGCAATAAAGATTTTAAAAATTATACATAAAACTTTTCCAGAAAATCATATAGAGTAAACACAAACACGGATATCTTAAATTTTTTGCTAATAACATCAGATCCCGTTATTCCCAGCTTGCAGAAGCCGACAAAAAGTAATAGTAAAGCACTAACAGAAGATGCTTTAAGCTTATTAGAATCCCCAGATGTAAACTTCCGTACAGGAATCCATTTTCTATCATGTTCATCTTCATGCTACAGTGAATCGGAAAGTCAGATACACGAAATTCTTTGCTGTAATATGTATAATAAACGGCAAAAACACATTATTTGTCTTTAGTTCACTCTGCATTTTAATATTTGCATTGAAAATAATTTCCGCCATGTTTTCATAACTTTGGCCCCACTGTGCGACGTTCACATTACGTGATAAGTCAAAGATAATGCGATGTGTCAAAGAGAATGCACGCATTAAACCTTAAGGCCAGGTTACACCAAAAAAACGTACTTCTTCCAAGAATGTTTATTTATTGTTTAAAAAATATTTGGAAACTAAACTTCTTACACGATAAAAGTATACATATTTAGCCACTGGAAAAAACTTTTTTTTTTCTTTTCATTATGGTTGCTCTGGAAACAAATTTTTCGATTAAGTGGTGGGTGTCACGATTTCTCAAAAACGAATCATCTTAAAGCAAAAAGCAAAACTGTTTAATATTCTGTATCGAATTGGCTATAGTCGGAACTACAATGAAAAATTTCCACCGAGAAAAAAATAAAATGGCGGATTTTCCAATTTTCGACCCTTTTTTGCACTTTTAATTGTTTATAACTTTTTTAAATAACAATGCATATGTTTGGTTGTAGTTCCGACCATAGAGAGACATCTAGAGAGTAAAATGCCGTTTATTTCATGTTGATACGCATGATAGTTTTGAAATAAGAGTGACACCCAGTTGAAAAAACGTGGTTTCGAGAAAAAGCCGATTAAAGTTTTTATTCGTGAAAAATCGTAGAGAAAGGTGAATTTTACTCACCCACTCTAGCTACTTCTCGGTCACGCGTATCTTCGGGACTCATTCTATATCATTTCTGAGAGTATTTTCTAGCAGTTTATGACGAAAAAAAATTTTCGATTTTTTGAAAATTGTTTGGTGTAACCTGGCCTTAAAGAAGATGTTGGTATTCAAATATGTGAAGAAAATGTTTGTAATGTACACTCAGTCCTTTTTTTACGCGATTGTTGGTTCCGCCATTAATCGCGTAAAAAAAAATCGCGTAAAAATGGTTAGTTTTCCAATATTAACTGACGAATTGGTTCCGAATATAAAAAATATCGCGTATAACAAAATATACGCGCAAAAATATATTGAAAAACAATACAAAAAGTTTCAAACTTAAGACTTATGATTTATTCATTCATAACAAAATAAAAAATACAAAAAAAACCATATATAAAAGAGAAGAAAATAGAAAATTGGTAGATTTATTGAAAAAACCGTTGAATGCTGTTTAATCACTGTCATTATCCGTAGTGGAAATTATTCTTAGCCGCTTATTTTGATGGCCTGGACTGATATCACTAGAATGTGTATCAGAATCAATAGTAAGAACTATGGATTGATGCTCTGATTGACTTAGCATCTCCGACTGAGTTTGCACCTGTGGTTGAGTTTGCACCATAAATTCAGTTAATTTTGTTTGAATGCTTCTTTTTGGACCCAATAAACTCTGATGTAGTTCTTTATATCTTAACATGCAGAGACTCAATTCTTTTTGAAAACTTCGTACACGTTCGGCATCAGTATCATTTGCTACAAAATAATTTTCCAATTCTGCTGCAAGTTTAAGACCTTGCTTAATCGTCTCTGCTTTAATTGGATGCTCGTCTATTTCGGTGTCGCTGCTATTTTCCGATTCGATTACTTCCGTAGCTATTTCAATCAAATCGTCATCATCGAGCTCTCGGTCTAGAAGAACCTCGTCAATATCTTCTCTCGTCATATCTGCAAGAATTTCTCCTCCCGCGGAACGTGCTAAATCGATGATATCTGAATAATTAGTTGAATTGCTTGTCACGGACATACCACTTTTAACACATTCTGGCCAAAGAGATTTCCAGCATGCGTTAAGCGTATGTTGCCTTATTTCAGAAATTGCTTTTGACGCGTACAAGATGCAATCCTTGATAGAAAAATTTTTCCAAGCATCGGTGAAGTCCAATTCAGGATTTTCCTCCAGTTTTTCTATAATGCACTGAAAAGTTTTTTTGAGGTAGTACATTTTAAAAGTCGCAATAATGCCTTGATCCATCGGTTGGATAATTGATGTAGTATTCGGCGGGAGGAAAATGATATTTACATTAGGATGTTCAATCAACGGATGGCCTGGTGCATTGTCAATTATTAAAAGAGCTTTAAAGGGCTGTTTCTTCTTCTCCAAATAACTTTTAACTTCTGGTACAAAGCATTTAGCAAACCATTCTTGGAATATATTTCCAGTTACCCAGGCTTTTTTATTGGCCATCCAGTGAACACGTAAATTTTTTAAATCTTGGCCCTTTAGTGCTCGCGGCCTGAGACTTTTGTTTACTAACAGCGGTTTAATCATGCGGTCACCAGAAGCATTGCTACATAATAAAAACGTCACACGGTCCTTTGCAGCTTTGAAGCCACCTACTGATTTTTGGGTCTTAGACACATATGTTCGTTTTGGTAACCTCTTCCAAAATAGGCCGGTTTCGTCCGCATTGAAAACTTGGTCTGGCGTGTAATCACCTTCTTGAATAATTTTTAATAACTTTGGTGGATAGTCCTGCGCAGCTTTACTATCAGCTGAAGCAATTTCACCCTTAGTTTTTAAATTATGAAAATTATGTCTTTCAATAAACTTCGAAAACCATCCACCACTAGCTGAAAATTCGTTTTTGTTTGCTTGGTTCGATGTTGATGGTTTTTCAAGTAGTAATCGATTAAAAATACGTAGAGCTTTTTGTTTTATTGTTGTAGTATCAACTGGGATTCTTTTCTGGTTGAGATCCTCAATCCAAATTGTTAATAGGTTTTCCATTTCTTCAATAAAAACATTTCTTGAGTATGAAGTTTTCTTCGCATTTACATTTTTGCCGGAAACTACAGATTTTCTGATTGCATTTTCATTTTTTTTTATTGTCCGCACTGTAGATTCACTGAGTCCAAGCCTCTTTCCCACATTTGTTGGGCCATCTCCCTGCTCTAGATAGTCCAAAACTTTTATTTTTGTTTCTAAAGAAATGCCTTTGCGTTTTTTGTTTTTTCCTGAATTAATTTCCATTGTAAAGCTAGCAAAAATTAAAATTCCTTATTAAAAATTTTTATTACATATTTTTATTTTATTTTTAAGTCTTACCAAAACAACTGCACCGGCCGCTAGCTAAATACATTATAAATAGATTTGCAATATAAACGAAAACAAGCAATCGCGTTGTTGGGACTTCCCCGTCTTATGTTCGAAAATTGTTTCGCATAAAAATATGTAAACAAACAAAAAAAACGAAAAAAAGCAATCGCGTTAAAGTGAGAAATTCGCGTAAAAAAAGGAACTTGCTCTGCAAAAATAACCGCGTTAAAGTGAAATCGCGTAAAAAGAGATCGCGTAAAAAAAGGACTGAGTGTACTCAGATCAGCTGGGTACAATGGTAGAACACCACGCATAAGACCCTTGATTAGTAAGCGAAACCGGAAAAAGCATTTGGAGTTTGCAAAAAAGTATCAGCACCACGATGAACAGTTTTCGTCGAGTGTTATATTCAGCGACGAAACAAAATTCAACATATTTGGACCCGATTTTGGCAACAAAGTATAGCGAAAAAAGAATACAGCACTGGGTCCGCAAAACATATGTCCAACAGTTAAGCACGGAGCAGGCAGTGTGTTATTGTGAGGGTGCATGACAGCAAATGGCGTCAGAAATATGCAATATAAATATATCGGGAAAAATTAATCACGTGCAGTATATCGACATTTTAAAAATTAATTTGCAATCCAGCGCAGACAAACTCGGTCTTTTGGATCGATATTTTTTTCAGCAGAACAATGATACAAAACATACTGCACATAACACGAAAATCTGGATCCTCTGAATATTTTGCCCAATCACCCGACTTAAGCCCCATAGAGCACTTTTGGGCAGATTTCGAAAAATATGTACGTAAACACCCAATATCATCAATGGCTTAAAAATGTGATCAAAGAAAGTTGGGCGGTCGTGTCAACAGAGATGACAAAAAAAAAACTGATTCAATCGATACCAAACTGTTTGAAAGAAGTAATTAGGCTCAAAGGATATGCTAAAAATTATTAAAATTTAAAAATTTAAAAATGAAATGATATAAAATTAATATTAAAAAAAATGGACTTAAGCTACGCCTACCTCCTATACAAACTTATTATATCAAAATGTTAAAATCTCTAAAAATTCCACAAAACTTAATCAAAATATTTGAAAATTTGCAAAAACGCTTCGATCCCAAATACGTATTCGTAGTTTGAAATTTACTTAATTAATTTACTTATTTAATAAATTGAATAAGAACCACGCCTACCTTCCATACAAAGTGACGTCATCAAATTGTAAAATCTTTTCAAATACCACAAAAATTATTAGAATACACTCGGAGTTTGAAAAATCAAATGCATACATACACCACCCATTTTCTGAACAAGGCTTAAATTACTCATTAAATAAGGTGATCTATTAAGGGGAGGTTCTAGTAGAAACGTAACGAAATTGCAGGATTTTTTTTTTTTAGGCGAACACTTTAGCGAATATTTTAAGAACATTAGGTCATGAAGGTCTCGCTGATCAACGCCCTCTGTACACTTTAGCTGCGAGATGTTGGCACCCCATTTGTTTAATTTTGACTGACCAATAACATCATTTAAAAGCTCAACAAAAGGTCAGTAAAGGTCAGTTAGTTTCAGTAACAGGTCAACGATAGAAAATTTTTTATTCGCGGTTTAAATTTTTCAAGGTCACATTGAGATGTTGGCACCCCAACATTAATAAAATAAAAAAAAAATACATGAAAACAATAGAAAATTGTCTGCTGATAATAGGTCAGCATAAATAAATAATAGGTCAGTCGTATTTCTTAACCAAATTATTTAATTATGTTGCGTTTTCGAGATCGCCCAAGGCGTATGAGTGATTTTTTATTAAAATTATATCCCATTAATGTTGCGTATACGCTACGGTGACAAGATTTCGTATTTATCTAATATAATTTTTCCATAAGCCGTATTTTTTTTGATGAAATCTTGTCACCATAACATATACGCAACATTAATGAGACATAATAATAATTAAAAATCACTCATACGCCATGGCTGATATCGAAAACGCAACAAAATTAGTTAATTTGGTTTAGAAATACGACTGACCTATAATTTATTTATGCTGACCTATTATCAGCAGACAATTTTCTATTGATTTCATGTATTTTTTTTTTATTTTATTGATGATGGAGTGCTAAGATCTCAATGTGACCTTGAAAAATTTAAACCGCGAATAAAAAATTTTCTATCGCTGACCTATTTCTGAAACTAAGTGACCTTTACTGATCTTTTAAGTGATGTAATTGGTAAGTCAAAATAAAACAAATGGGGTGCCAACATCTCGCAGCTGTACTGCCGTCATAAGGAAGAGTGCAACATCTAGCATGAAAATCAAAATCAGTTTTATTGCTTTTTCTTAAACATATTTCTTTCATCTTCGAGAAAATAAAATAAAAATTACGAATTTTTTGCTCAATTGCTAAATATTTTAACCTGGAGTGTCATATCTTCATAAATTAACACAATCATTCAAGCAAAAAAGCGGCATCTACACTGTCTGTTCCACAGTTTTTGCATTTTAAATAAAATCCGTAAAATATCATTAATGTTGATAAAAAACTGGATATTACTATGCTGAAGAACCAAATATTTATAACCATCCAAACCCTAGTCAGTGAATTTTTGATAAATTACTGTAAGTCATTTATCTCAGAATATTGAAATATGTAGATGCCGCACTCTTCCTTATGACGGCAGTGTACACTCTACAGCCCTGCCAAGTGATCTGAATCGAAAAAACCAAAAAATTGTTAACCTAGCTGAATTTTTTCCTTGTAGATTTCCAATTTTAATAAAACACTTTTTAAAAAAAAAAATGGCCGCCCTTTGAAAAAACTTTTTTTTTTCGTCTTTCTTCTTTTGCTTTAACGTTAAAAGATAATGATAATAAATTTTTTTGGAAAAAAAACCGCATCGTGAAAGCTCCCTTAATTTAATAGGCTTTAAATTGAGCCGTCAAAC
The DNA here is from genome assembly GCA_943735915.1 of Pherbina coryleti. Classification (NCBI taxonomy): domain Eukaryota; kingdom Metazoa; phylum Arthropoda; class Insecta; order Diptera; family Sciomyzidae; genus Pherbina; species Pherbina coryleti. The sequence goes on along the minus strand of OX030949.1, from coordinate 65,576,068 downwards.
ATCGAAATCAGTCAAGTCGTTGAAGCGGAATCCAGTACAGCGCGGAAAAAAGGTTATTCGCAAAAAACGCATTTATACTTGTTTTTCGGCCGACGTACTCTCTCGTCAAATACGCAATGACTCGTAAAATAAATTAAATAGGGAAATATCCTCTTGACTACATATTGTCAAGATCCTAAGGATGAAACTAAAGCAACAAACAAAAACAAAAATTTTCCGTCGACTTCTACTATAAACTCCCCTTAAATTGATAATTTACACGAGATTTTTGAACTTTGAAACATTCATAGAATTTGAAATTTTGAAAATGTATGAATAGAACCTTTTCCTATACAAAGTGACGTCATCAAAATATGTAAATCCTCATAATTTCTAAGAGACCTTAACATGACTGTTCATCGGCATACTTGGCACACGACCACGAAGTCCTCCCAGAAGACGTCATAAAAGACCTGGTCTCCAAAGCGGCAGCTGAGAACAAGGACCTGATCATCGGGTGCGATGCTAACGCCCACCATGAGATCTGGGGAAGCTCAGGTACCAATAAACGGGGTGAGTCTCTTTTTGATTACATCCTCACTACTAACCTTATCATAAGTAACGTGGGTTGTGAACCTACATTTATTATTAGTAATAGGCAGGAAGTTTTAGATATTACTCTTGCCTCCGACAATATATCTAATAGAATAAAGAATTGGAGAGTTTCAAAAGAACACTCCTTCTCTGACCATAGATATATTCTTTTTGACATAGATGACTTTGCCCCGAGATCACGTAGTTATCGTAATCTCAAGCAAGTCAACTGGGATCTCTATACAGAAACACTAATGACAGAACTTCCTAACGGACCATCTTGTCTCCCCACTAGTAAAAACTCCTTAGACGACTTAGTAGACAAACTCACTGCGTCTATGAATAAAGCTCTTGACATTGCGTGCCCGCTCAAAACACCAAAAGGAAGGAAAAAGCCACCTTGGTGGGGCACTAAACTAGAAGAGCTCCGAATGAAGAGCAGAAAACTCTTCAATAAGGCAAAAGCCACTAGATCCACAGATGCGTGGACAATTTACAAAAGGGCTCTAAACGAGTATAAAAAAGAATTACGCAAAGCTCAACGACAATCCTGGAGAAATTTCTGTGAAGAAATATCACAAACCTCCGAGGCGTCGAGACTTAGGAAAATTCTAGCATCTAGTCCACCTAACCCGAGCTTCATGAAAAAAGAAGACGGAACCTGGACCACCAACAGTGAAGAATCTCTTAATATCTTGGTAGAAACTCACTTCCCGGGCTGTTCAAAGATAGGAAATGCTCCAACACAAGAGGTGCATTTTCCATCCATTGACAACTCTCTACAAATAATTACACAATCGAAGCTAAAATGGGCCATAGAAAGCTTCAAACCGTTTAAGTCTCCAGGACTTGACGGCATAGCCCCAATTGAAATTCAAAAAACGTACGACATCATAAGCCAGTGGCTTATGATAATCTATCAAAGCTGTCTTAACCTAAATCACATCCCAAAACAATGGCGACACGCGAAGGTAGTCTTTATACCTAAGGCAGGAAGAAGCTCGCACGTAAACCCAAAAGACCTTCGACCAATTAGTCTCTCATCTTTTCTTCTTAAAACTCTCGAGAGACTAATAGACATCTACTTGAGACAAAAAATAGAAGCAAATCCTATCTCACCAGCACAACACGCCTACACCAAAGGCAAATCTGTGGAAACGGCTCTCCACTCCATAGTATCTATCATTGAAAAGTCCCTTCATCAGAAGGAATATACAATGATAGCCTTCATTGACATAGAGGGTGCCTTTAACAACGTCAAGGCGGAGGCTATCACAAATGCGCTGACGGAGCTTGGGGTGGATTCTGCGCTGATAGCACTTATAAATCAAATGCTAGTAGGCAGGATTATAAGCGCGAGTCTCGGAGCAGCATCCACGCTAAGATCTGTACCAAGGGGAACACCTCAGGGAGGAGTTCTCTCGCCTCTACTCTGGAACCTAGCGGTGAATGAACTACTGGGTAAACTAGAACAAGAGGGGTGCAGGGTGATAGCCTACGCCGACGATGTTGCTATCGTCACCTCAGGTAAATATGTGTCCACCCTCAGAGATATTATGCAAAATTGTCTTAACACTCTCGTAAACTGGGTTACCGGCTGTGGACTTAGCGTTAACCCCGATAAAACCGAGTTAGTGATCTTTACCAGACAACACAACTTGCCCACTATTAGTCCTCCAAAACTGGGAAATACAAGACTAAACTTCTCAGAACAAGCAAAATACCTGGGTCTCATTTTAGATAGGAAACTAAATTGGAAACCCAACCTGCTCGAGAGAGCCAAAAAAGCCAATATAGCCCTATACACATGTAAAAAAGCAGTGGGTAGCAAATGGGGATTACAACCTAGGGTAACTCACTGGTTTTATACAGCTGTTATTAGGCCAATATTGTTATACGGTGCTATAGTCTGGTGGCCAGCACTAAGCAAACAAACACACCTCAATATACTTCGCAAAGTTCAACGGTCAGCAGAGCTGTGCATCAGTGGAGCGCTGAGAACCACTCCTACTGACGCACTCGATACTTTGCTCCATCTAACTCCACTAGATATCCTAACAAAACGGATAGCTGCAAACACAGCAATCCGTTTAGAAGCCACTTCCCAATGGAAAGAGGGCACAACAGGACACTCTGACACCAGGAAACTCACTCCTCAAATACCCAAGAATATAGACTACATCACTCAAAAACTTTTATTCCACAAAAAGTTTGATGTATCAATCCCCTCCAGATACGAATGGGATATTGGAAGCCCTCCACCAAACAATGCCACTAGAATCTACACTGATGGATCAAAACTAGATGGCAAAGTAGGGGGAGGAGTCTACTCTGAATCCCTAAACATTAACCATGCCTTTAGGCTCCCCGACCATTGCAGTGTCTTCCAAGCGGAGGTCACTGCCATACATGAAGCCGTTACTTGGCTACAGATGAACGAAATATTAGCAAAAGATATTTGTATTCTATCTGATAGTCAAGCCGCTTTGAAAGCCCTGGAATCTGTTGAAATAACATCAAAAACAGTCCTAGGCTGCCGCAGATCTCTAAATGAGATGGCAGAGCAGCTCAATATATTCCTATGCTGGATCCCCGGACATAGAGATTTCCAAGGAAACTGCAAAGCAGACGAACTCGCTAGAAACGGTACCATCAAACCCTTATCGACAGATAAGGAACAAATTGGAATACATCTCGCAACATGTAAGCTACTAATAAATGAACTATCCCTTGAAAACACCAACATCAGGTGGTCAACGGGTAGTACATGCAGCATATCGCGTCAAGTGTGGCCAACACTAAACTTAAGACGCTCAAAAGAACTAATATCCCTTAGAAGGGACCAAATAAGTATTACAATAGGCGTCCTAACAGGACACTGCCTGATTGGAAACCACGCCCAAAGACTGAATACTCCCCATAACGACTTCTGCAGAAGCTGCAGAGATGAAGATGAAGTTGAATCCACAACACACCTTCTCTGCACATGCCCAGCGCTGGCCAGAAAGCGCCATCTCTTCCTAGGTAACTGGTTCTACAGTGACCTAGACGAACTCTCAAAAACTTCGGTCTACCGAATACAAAGCTTCATAAATAGCTCCAACTGGTTCAAATAGGGTGGAAATAATTAACCCCTGGTATCACAACGGGCCAAACTGGCCTAAGTGTGTCTCATAGGAGACAGCCACGTCAACCTAACCTAACCTAACCTAACATGACTGTTGTTGGTGTTTACAGTCGGCAAATCGAACATAGTTCCTTTTAAGTCTAATTTTGATGATAAAAATATTAGTTGGATGTTAAACGTAACCAGTACTTAGCATCTCTACATCTGCTTTTTGCTGCTTTCATATTAGTTTGGAAAGTTCCTGATATTAACGTGGCTAAGATTTTGGCCGTGGCTAAGTAGAGCCAGCCTAAATTACATACAACTAATATTTGCTTGCAATCTTATGTTACTTATTATATTCTTTGATAAACTTTTTCCTATATTATGAGTACATTTTTGGTTCAGTGTATTTATATCAAAATATTAAGATGTGAATAAAACTTCTTGCTTACCGTGTAGCAGCGTGCAAAGTAGCAAAATGATTCGAATATCAAAAGTTGTATTCATCTTTGTAGCATAATAATTTGTTGTTCGATCCAAGTTGTAACGCAACTTTTGGATGAGTTGGTTGAATGTTGTTTTCTTTTTATTCTTGTTGTTGTTATATTGTTATCTTGGAAGTGCTTCTCGGTTGTTCTGCTCTTATTAATGCTGCCCCGCCTCTTTTATGCACAAACTTTGATTGAATTTGAAAACTTTTGTTTCGATTTAAGTTTTTCGCTGATTGTGGATTTGAGAAAAATAAAATTTATTGATTTTTTCTCGTTTTGGGTTTTTTTTTTTTTTTATATGTTATGCACTAACTTGTTTACGTCGTCTTGCTTGCAGTTCTGAGTTGAGATTTATTTCAAATCTTATTATTTGCCATTATTTACGTCATTAATTTTATTTATTTTTTTTTCTTTTTCTTATTTGCTGCTTACCGTGCACGCCAACCAGCAGATTCGACAGAAAAATAAGAAAATCCGCTTTTTTTTCTCTTAAGAATTCTTTGAATTTCTTTTGACTGCCTTTCTCTTTGCTTCTTTTATCGTTACTGTTTGTTTGCTTATTTTGATAAGTATTTTGCAAATTTTATACATCACAGAATGTTAGCATTTTCATGCTTGCTTAGTTCTCTGCATCGGTCCCTGTCTCAGCCACAGTTCCAACCGCATCTCGGTTAAGTTGTATTTATTTGCTTGCGTTGCCTTGAAGCAAACAAGATGCTGTTGTTTTTGTTGTTTTTGCTTTTACTGGGTTCATATGCTGAGCATCTTGAATTTACTACTTTAGCATTCGTTATGTCGGGCAGCGACGTCGTTTGGTTTTGTTGCACGTGTTTGCTGCTGTGTGTAAGCCACCGGAAGTTATCGTTTTAATGTAATTTTATTAACGGTTCGGTTGATGTGACTTTCAAATTTAACCAAAACTTGAAAAATAGTTTATTTTTGTTTAATACTTGGTCGACCAACGGATATCTTTTAATTGCTCCATGTAAACCCTGGACGATTTACTGTTGTAATCTGTAAGAAGAAAATATATTTTGTTACTTTTTAATAGTATTTTAGGGGATAATCATTTGAGTTCATTATTCATTAGGTCTTATTAATGTATTTGTAACAAGGAGAAATAAGAGCAACACTACCTTATTCACGAAAATAAGCAAATAAATCAACTACAAGTATTATGCAAAGCTTATGGAATTACAGTGGAGGCCCTAGCTATTACGATCACATAAATTTGTTTTTAAATACCTGTTAATATTCCACCATTGCAATAACAACTTAAATAGATAGATATGTACTCTTTATTTTTTTTTTTTGTTTTTTTTTTTTTGACGTGATTAAGTTTTACCGACCAGGTTCCCAAAAATCCATAGGCGTTACATGGATTTATTACTCAATGAGTTTATGTGTTATGACATATATAAAAAAAAATAAAGTCGTCATCAAGACGCGGAGGGAGCTGTTTAAGCAGCAAAACTCCAAATATGTTAAATGGAACTACAACGCGCTATATTTTGGTGCAACGGTTAAAAAAAATTTATGGCAGTAAAGGTTGGTTATTTATTAGGTTAGGTTAGGTTAGGAGGGAAGGGCAACCCGATGTTGCCTACACGGGGGCCTATTGGTCCATTGTGGTTCCCTATGTTTGTGGACCTAAATGTGGCAAAACCAAAATAAAAATCTTAGTCACTTGAGCAAGGTTGGTCGAACCAACCGGTGCTCCGTATGGATCTGAAAAGATCCATCAGTGGTACGTCCACGAGGTCTTGCAGTTCTCCGTACACTCTGCTTCCCATGTGGCGAAGTTGGCGTTGTTGGAGATTGGGACACTCGCAAAGTAGATGCTTGATGGTTTCTGTTTCCCCGACATCTCCACAGCTTCTGCAGAAGTCTGGGTGCGGGATGACTAGTCGCGAGGCCATTGTGCCTATACAACAATGCCCCGTGAGGACCCCAATTAAGATGCGAGTTTCATTTTTACTCATTGAAAGTATGGATTGGGTTCTTTTTTCGCAGAGTTTAGGCCAGAGATGGCGAGAGATAACACAGTCGTCTCTATTTGACCAAGAGTTATGTGTGTTATTTCTGGCTTTATCATTTATTTTCTTCTTGAATTCTCCGATTGGAGCCATGATCGACCCAATCACAGAACTACTTTCCAGTTCAGAGCCCTCCCTAGCCAATCTGTCTGCTTTTTTTGTTTCCCTCTATGTCTCGATGACCGAGGACCCAGCAGATATTGATCTTGTGGGGAGGACTGATTCTGGTGAGAGCTTGCCGGCAGCTCAGCACAGATTTCGATTTAGTTGTTTCGCTGCGGAGTGCTTTTGGTTATTTATTGGTTTTTCATTTTTTTTTTAAAGGTTGGTTCTTAGCCCTCTTGACAAAAAAAAAAACAAAAAATCCTGACATCATAGGCAGTGGCGAGAATTGCTACAAAATTGAAAATGTATTAGCAACGGAGTTGCATGGAATTATTACTCGATGAGTTCATTCGTCACGGTAAATGTTATAAAGCAGAAATGAGGAATTTATTCTTGACCTAACGATCAAAATAAAGAAATAAATTATGACGTTGTGAGTTAGCGGAGGAAGGAGCTTATGCAACATAAGTGCAATATAGTTGCATGGAATAATAATTCACTCTGTAAAAGTGCTACGAAAACCTTTTTACGAGAGCGAAACATGGTTTCTTTGACATGAAAAAAAAAGTTTTCTTTTGGAACACGTAATCTCGGAGACAAGCACTTAATGCATTGCAAAAGCGTTGCATGAAAACATAACTCCGTGTCTATTGGCTCTACGGTAAATTCTAGGGAACGACAGTAAAGGTGCGGTTTTCGGTCACGTGATAGAAATAAATATTCCTATATAAAATATAAAATATTACAAAGTTTCATTTCCGAATCTCTCTCCCTTTTTGTTTGCCACCAAATTTTTGCAGTATCATCTGCTTACACGACGGGGCGTATGAGTAACATTAAATATTAAGTAAAAACGTAGCATGAAAATATAACTCCGTGGCAATTGAATTCTATGGAACGACAGTCGGCTTTTTTCGTTGGTGTAATTGTTTCTGTTGGTCTTTTCCGTTATGAACTAGTGAATAATGTCTGATGAAGAATTTAGCGAGGTTTTTCAAAAATATTTTGGTGAAAATGAAGAGAGTGATGATGATTCTTTCGATGATATTGGTATCAATTACGATGAGGAACTACAATCATTATTTCAAGCTGAAGATCAAATAGAAGTGAAACAAAGTTTTTTAACAATGGACTTGTCCACTAATATTGATACGTATGAAGATTTACTGCAGTGCGTCGTACAATCGTCACCATGTGGCCATAATGTCACCATGTCGAAAAATGTCGTTTGGTATGAATTGGACAGTTATTTTAAATCATTTTGCAAGCCACTTGTTGGTATTACATAATTCCACCATTAATAATTCCAATTAGACATATATATAATTCCAATAGACAAAAACTCTTTAAAAATAAAAAAATTTGCGGACAGCGAGGATGTTGAATCATTTCAACTGTCATTAATCCCAGTTGATGACAACATGCCCGAAATTATCCAACCAGTTGGTTTATCTCTGCAGCGTCAGTGGTACATTTATCAGAATCTCAGAAGCTTGGTTTCAGATCCCATGAATGTGGATATTTTGGCTCCATTGCCATCGAAAAAAATGCCATAAAAAAAACTGAAGATGCTTTACCATCGAAGATAAGATATGTTATGCTCAAGTTATAGAAAAAATACCATTTCGGCTGTTTTTCCGATGGTCCAAAAAAAATTTTTTTTTTATTTTGGAATCCATTCGAGGTCAGCTTTGAAATATGGGATGGTTTTTTCAAACTTTTTTTTTGACTCTACTGTACAGGCGTAATATATGAATGAATTGAACATCTTCCGATCTTTACGGGAATTTATTTATGTTTATATTTAAACCCTTATTACGACCCTCAATCTATCTATCAAAAAACATTTATCCTATCATTTTACTCAGTAAGTGTAAAAGTATTTTGTTTTTTTAACTTGGAGCTCTTCCAACGTAGTCGGCTTGTTGGTATAGATCAATGACTTGACTTACTCCAAAGAAAAGAGTCTAGAGGCGTTAGTTAAATCGCACGAACGAGGTCGCCAATAGACTGGCCCATTTCTTGAGAGAACACGCTCACCAAACTTACAATTCGGGTCAAAAATAATCGGTAATCATGGCGCGATAACGATGGCCATTTAAAGTAACGTTACGATCGTTATCGTATACGATAAAATATGGTCCAATGACGCCACCGGCGTGCAAACCGCACCAAACAGTTATTTTTTGTGGATAAAGTGGTGATTCATGAATCACATGTGGTTTTTCACCCGGCCAATAATGCATATTTTGCTTATTGATGAACCCATTGAGCCAAAAATTAGCTTTGTCAGTGAAAATGATTTTGCGATGAAATTCATCATCTTGACGCATCTTTCCCAGAGCCCATTCGGAAAACTTCAAATGGTCCATAGGCTTCAATTCTTGAGTCAGCTTGATTTTGTATGTTTGTAAACCAAGATCCTTACGCAAAATTTGCCAGAAATTGGTCTGGGCGATGCTCCAGAAGGCCATGGAATTGACTGTTTTGTATCGTTCGCTACGTTCGACCAAACCGTTGTCTCACTGGCACGGCAACATCATTAACTATTAATGAAAGAAATTAATAGTAATTTCAAAAATTACTAAAATGATGCAAGATTAACACTTTCGCACAAATTGAAAAAATCAAAAAAAAAAAATAGTTTGCTCTCAAAGATTTATTATAATTTTCTAATCGCTTCTTTTTGACGTGGCAAGGTTACGATTTTATTTTATGTTTCTTTATCTAGCTTTTGTAGTCATTGAACAAGTTGCTTGCTTTGAATTAACACAAAAACCTCACAAAAAAAGGGCCATGAGCTATTATAACAAATGTAATCTCTTGAAGCAGTATTGGACACAATAGTAACTCATGTCATATGATCCTGACTTCTACACAAATCCATGCGAAACATTACGAAATCAAAAAATGTTTCTGGGGAAAAGAAATACCCTGAAAATACTTCAAATCAAAATCATTGGTTATTTTTATTTTTGCTTTACTTTTCTTTGACTGTTACCTGTCCGAAAACTTTACGTGCTATAGTACTACAGATATACAGGCAATAAAAGTAATGCATACAAGCTATGTATACATCTGTTGCTGTATGGCACACATGCTGGAACATAACGCAACATTTTGCTGAGCACATAAAAGAATTACTTAACTTTTGAACTCATAGAATTTTACTCGACTACGACTTCGACTTTTCCTTGGGGATATACATTGAGACCATGCAACGAAGGTATCCTTAAGAAAAATAAAATATCCTGTATTTTTTTTTCCTTTTTTCCTTTTATTTCTATTTACAGCTTTTTGTGTGTGTGTTCTAGCTGTATTGAGCAAAAAGTCTTGAATATAAAAAAGGAAAACGATATTGTTACCTATGATAATGTTGCCATCATTGGTGATGATGATGATTTGATGATTATTATGGCAGTTTTATCATGGTTTTTGTGTGTGTTGTTGGTTGGTGTTTTTTTTCTAGTTTGATTGGCATTAACTTTTTCCCATTGCATACTATGCTGATGTCAGCTACTTTTTATAGAATCATGAAGAACATTGAATTGTTTTATTGTCTAAATATAATTTTTCTACGGTAACGCACCTACACAAAAAAGTTGCAAAAGTCAAGAGTGACGGTGCTTAACGGTTTCCTATTCAAGAAATATTCAAAGTAAAGACCAAATTAGTAAATAATCATATCTTTTTATCAGATAATGCAATATTTTGGATAATTTTTGAAAATTATGGAATTCTGTTAAAAGGTTTTGGTAGAGTAGGCAAAAAAAGTTACACGTGTTTTTGCGTTTTAAAAGTTAACGTCTAAATAACTTTTAAAATGTGTTTATAGTTGATAGAGTTGATTTTAAAGCAATTGAGAAATTGAAATCTTTAAAAAACTTAATATTGTTATGCTTAGTGACTTCAGTGAAGAAAATTCGTTGCGTTATATTTTTGGTGTTTATTAACTTTTTTCAATCAAGCATTTTAACATCAATTGGCAAGCAAAATTTCACAAATATCCGCCAAAGACAAGAATAAGCTGCGATAAAATACAAAGGCATACAAATAAAACACAAAAAATCATTTCAATTTCATCCTCATGCTAACACCAATACAAATCGAATATCATTGATCGAATACTTTTTCCTTATGTAGCGTTCTTCCATCGGAAGGCACATTTGGTGAAAGCGTTCACCTTGCTCATTACATTCTGTTGGTAGCTGCTTTTCGAAAAAGTCCATATGTTGATGCAAAACGTTGCAAAATCTTGGTTGACATATCGCACTCTTTCTTCAAAATAGGCACAGCTCGAAGTTTCAAAATGTTCAAGTAAAACAAAGAACCAGTGTGTTTTTCAAAGAATAAATTTTCAAATTAAAACAAAATTATTAATCCGTACAAAACAAGGAAACAAAACGTAAAAGTTAAAGAGTAAAAAGATGAGTGCAAAATTTTGGTAGTTGATGGAGGTTATTACTACGAATAGTTTAACATTAAAAAGTAAAAATTTGTACATTTTGAGTTGTGCCTGTTTTGAAGATGGAGTGCGATATGGACCTATATCTTTTTAATAATTTGGTTGAAATCTGGGGAGCTAGTTTTTTCAAGAAAATTATTGATGTTAAAAAATGTTTGTCAATATATTTAATATATGTTGTAAAATTTTTCTTGATACACAATTATACTTTTAAAAAATTAACAGATTGATTAAATTTGTTTATCTTCTTTAATCACGTCGCATCAATAACTTTTGGAAACAACATTTTAAGGTACTGCATTGCTAAGCCGTTTACATCCAGCCACTCATTTACATGGCTCGCCCATTGCAATTATTTTTTTGACTCATAATACAATTTAATATGATACATTTTTATAAACTATTCGAAAACTCAATGCATTCAAAGTTATATAGTTTTTACACTTTTTAGTGAAAGCAACAACGTGAAAGATGGTTTACATAGCTTTAACAGAGCATAACAGAGAACACAACAGAACACAAAACAAAGGCTGATGATAGGGTATGGGCACCACTACATTTAAAGCTTCTGTGTTGTTTCTGTGTTTGTCTTTGCTTTGTTGTTGCGTTTTGCTTTGTTTGCTTTGTTGTTGCTACATAAGCCTTTGCTCTCAATTGCTCTCAGCTGGCTCCGCAGTTTTCTCCGTGCCCATAGCTGCTGATGATCTTTGTCGTGAGAGCTACTCTCAATACACTACGGCTGCCATGTTGTTTGGAGAGTTGCTCTCGATGAAACTTGTGATGCCATGCAGTGTTGCCAAATATCCGATTAATCGAATTTTTTAAAATTTTTATTTTGAATCTAATGATTCGATACAATGTCAAAATTTTTCGAAATGCTTCGATTTATGATAAAAAAAAAGAACGTCGGATTCTACTGATAATTTTTAGAAACAATAAATGTTACCAGAAAAAAAAATTGTCAAAATTAATTTTTTCAATTCAATTCATTCAAAATTCCCATTGAATGAAGTAAAATGCCTAACAAAAGAGTTGTAAGTGGCTTAAAAAATTGTTTGGGATAAAATAAATAGTCCTATATTAAATGGGATAAATATATTTTTTTTTAAAACGTTTTTAATAGCTTCACTTCATTTGTCTGTCCAGTACAAATCTTGGAATCCATTTTTAACCAACTTCCCGATGAGCTAGAGTTTTGAAACTTAAAATGTGGCTCAGAACTGGATGACAACACAATACTAACTTATTTTCTTGGCTGTACGTTTATTTTTATGGCTAAAATGCGAAATTATTTGATACATCCATACATTCATATTAAAAATTAAGAAAAAAAAAAATTAACATCTCATTGACATTTTTTATTTCAAAAATTCACAACTGAAGTTTATTACCTCCCAGCAATTATTTTGAAGTCAATTGAAAAAGTGAACTAGTTCATTTCTAGCGCAGTTCCCAGTAGCTCTGAAAAAGTACAAAAGGCGTTCAGTTTAGAACAGTTATCTTTGCTTTTGTTTTCTAAAGTATTGCTGACAAAAATAAACGCGTTCTGGCTACTTTTTAAAATTTGCTGCGCACAAGAAAAAAATAATAAAAAAAAAAAATGTTTATAGACAAAACGTTTTCTGGATTGTGGATGGAAAAGATGGTACAAATGAGATCTTTAGGACCTTTCCATTGCACTAAATTCTTACACTTTTGATATGTTCACTTTAAAACTAGTTAAAAAAGAACCACTTTCAGGCTACTGCGAAAGCAACCAGTTTAAAAATGTTCCTAATGCAACTAGTTCAAATATAGGGAAAAAGGAGTGTTTCTGGGGACAATTGTCTTTTCCTATGACATTAACCCACAAAAAGCGTCGGTTCGTTCAATGTTAAAGGGTATTGTAGTGCCGTAAACGAAAGGCGTTTGTGTCTGGAGCGAGATTTATGCCAATCTGGGGTGCTTTTTCACCCCACGATACAGTTCTAGGGTTAAGGTATATTTATTTAGAGTATACGTCAATGCCCTCTAGCGGCGCCAAAAATAATTAAAAAAAACAAATTTTTCACTTATTCGAGAAAGTTGTATTAATGTATTAAGAAATAAAAATCAAGATAATTATTTAAGTACCACGTAAGTAAGAGAAAAAAATATTAAAAAAGTGTATTTGTTCGCCTTATAAAGTGCACTAGTACGAATATGAAATAAAAATAAATAAATTGGAACATGGGCGTCCGAAGGAATTTGTCGAGGGGGGGGCAAAGGTATGTATTGGTGTGCGAGTTTATGAAAATGAGCCTGGAATGTTACCTTTGAAATTTTATTGCCTGAGATTTTCTGTGCAAACTTTGTATACACTGTTATTATATGAAAATTTATATTTTTTAATTTAACTTCCAGTATAACGAACTTTTGGTTTACAAAATCATATTTACATTTATTAAATGTATTTAAAAATATTTAAAATAATTGTCGTTCGTTTTTAGATATAGTTAAAGATCCGTGCAGACTGAAAAAGATATTTTCAAGGTATTTATTTTATTTTATTATCATTTAAAATAGCTTTTTTGATTTTTTCTTTTGTTCGTATGAATGTGTGTGTGTGTGTGTATAATTTATAAAAAGAGTGTATGATTATCTTGTGTTTGTATTTGAAAAATTTTTTTATATTCGTTTTTCTTGAATGCTGGTTCAGTTATGAACAGATCAACATGCTTAATGTTTTTTAAGGTACTATTACCGTCTAGAAATTTAAAAAAATTCATTTTTGTTTTTTTATATTTTTAGATTCCTTATACCTTCAATAATAACTGTCGAAATTCGAAGCCAGTGCCGAGATATAACGACTCAATTGAAGCGCGCTCTCGGCCCGCAGGAGTAAAAAAAACTTTACACGCATTTTTCCCGAGTATAGGTTTTTTAACTGGCGGACAGTTAATCTCCAGATCTACTAGGCCGTTATTAATAATTTTGTAGCATTTTGTTTGTTTTTATATCCTGTGTGATAGTTTACCACAATTTGACCACAAAAAAAAAATATATAAAATTTTTGAATTTGAAAAAAGGTTGAAAAAAGGCGCTTTTTGAAAAACATTTTCAAATGTCCGCCATTTTTTTAGCAGCAGTGTTTTTTCGAAAAGAACAATTTCAGCGCCCTTTATTAAATGTACAATTAATAGAAAATAAAAATAAAAAAATTTTTTCGTAATCTTCAAGAACTGTTTAATACTGTAATATATAATATATATATATATAATAATATATAATAATATAATATATATTATTAATATCTATATAATATAGTAATATATATATATAACTAGCCTTTTCCCGGCGCGCTTTGCTGCACCCTGCAACTATATGGGAACATAATATGTGTATTCAAAACTTTTCTTAGACTCATAGTTTGACACCACTGTTATTTTCCACTGCCCATTACAGTTTCCCAGTAGCAGGAGATCACCAAATAGTAACTCCATTTTGAGTTTATATGTAAGTATTGCTACTTTTACTTTCAAAGCTATTTGATAATACAAATTTTAACTGTATGGGCGGAGCCACAGCCTCTTATATAATGCTCATCCCAGTTTTCTAGTAGATGGACACTACCCAGTTTTAGTACAGTTGCCGACAGTAAGCATACAGACTAAATTACCAAAATGTAGCCTAATCGACGAAAACCGTAGGAAATATAGCATTTTTATTGATTTGTGGGCGGTAAAAGGGGGTGTGACAAAAATTTAAGCCATCTCGTACTTGAAAAAAATGTTCTGCCAAAAATTTCAGCTCTATCGGCTCAGTAATTTTGAAGTTTCCAGCCATCACACAGACAGCGTTTTGCTTTTTGTATATATATTTTGGATAAAGATTATTCACTATAACTTTTGATTGGTAAGAGATACTAAGATAATTTTTTCAAATAAATTAATTTTTTAGCTTGTATATTTTTTCAAAAATATGAAAACACAATATTGGAAAAAAACTTATTGTTTGAAAAATTCAAGGGGTACCCTTGCTTTTTGAATCACAAAAATGGTTTTTAATTTTTGCGTAAAATTGAAATAACTTTTGCCTATAAATGTTATATTTATTAAATAGAGTTGAAAATTTGCGAATTTGAATTTAAATTATTTTTACAACAAAAATAAATTTTGAGCCTTTTTTTGAGGGAAAACTCCAAAATTTCAGACCTTTTTTGAAAAAAAAAATTTAAACTATATATACTCAACTAACGGTATTTTTGCAATAAGGTTTTCATAGTTTTTTGATGAAGCTTTAAGACAAAAAAAATTTAACACAATATTTAAAAAAGCAGCGGAGATATTTGAATCGAAAGTCACAAAATTGAATATCTGATTGTTTTTTTCGTAATTTTGTGTACGATGTTGCATTAAATATATCGTTGTAGTAAAATTTTTCATAGTTTTCAAGATATGTTCATGTTTTTGATATCAAAATAACGGAAATTTTTTTAATTTTACTAAATTTAAGAAATATTTTATATTTTGTAAATATTCGCACATGTAACCTAAGAAAACAACTAAAAATATGCGATTTTGTAAAATAATTGTACTACAGCTCCATCTGGTGTCCAAGGTGGGTCAAAGAAGATAGTGCTGAAAAACTCATCGTACCTGAAAACTACTATATACCAATTTTTATTCTAATCGCATGAGCGGTTTGGGAGTTTTAGGTGGTTTTGTAAAAAATTTGTACTAAAGCGCCCTCTGGTGTTCAAGATAGGTCAAAAACGATAGCAACAGAACACTCAACGTACATGAAACCCACAGTATACCACTTTTCATTATAATCGCAAAAGCAGTTTATGAGTTTTAGGCAGTTTTGTTAAAAATTTGTACTACAGCGCCCTCTGGTGTTCAAGGTAGATCAAAATTGATAGCCCACAAACACGCACCGTACCAAAAACTTTCTATTCACAAATTTTCATGCTAATCGGATGAGTAGTTTAGGAGTCTATTGCGGCCTTACAAACATAAGCTCCTTTTTTATATATATAGATAGATATAGGTGTAGATAATATCTATTAGATATAGATAGATAGATGGCACTTCGGACATGACAATATGACTGTTTTCGTTATCCGTCGCTCGCTGGTCAGTGTGGTTTAGACGTGTATTAGCTCGCCGTGCATTTGACTTCGTAGACCTATGCCCGGCTCGTCCTCTCCTTGGATTTGTAATGAACACTGTACTATACGAAAAATTACCAATTTCAATTCTTTCGATTTTTTTCGTTTTGGGTTCTTCCTAATTTTCTTTCTTCCTACACTACATCCGCATTTCCGAGTATATAAATATTCAGAAGATAGAAAGATAGAAGATAAGAATAAGATGAAAAACACGATTGGTTTTTGTCTAAGAAAAATATAATAGGTGCGTTTCTTGTAAAGGGGCGGAAAAGGCTTGGTCAAAACTAAGTATGCCATAACCTAATCTAGGCTTCAAGTAATGTGTGTGCCGAATCTGAGCTAAATTCGTCCAGCCGTTAAGTTTTGTTGCCTATTTAAAGTAGTCTGATACTTTATACTGTGGCAATTTCCATACAAAATTACCAATTTCGATTTTTTCGATTTTTCCGCTGTTCCTTCGAGTTTTTTGTAATTTTTTTTTTTGCTAAACCACATCTGTATTAAGGCAAAGAATACAAAAAAAGAATTATTAAAATCGGCCGAGCCGTTTCTGAGCCTTAGCAGGACTAACGCACACGCATTTCATTTTTATATATAAGAAGATAAAGAAAGTGAAAAAAAAGTTGTTGAATATATGTTAATTTTTAGCATTCTAGACGGTAATAGTACCTTAATTAGACATGAATGTTTATTATAATTTTAAAAATTTCTTTTGATTAGCCTTAGTTTTTTCGAATGTGTAACATTCAGTCTATAGAGAGTCGGTAGAATAATTTTTATTTTTAAATCCTTCTGATGAGCTTACTTGGTGGTGAGCGAAAAGAATTCTTAAAGGAAACACACGCGCCTACACGGCTTTAACCAGGCATTAGGTAATAGGTCGTTTTCCACTTTTTTCATCGTGTTGAATATCTTTTTATATTTTTTCGGCTTCCTTCGTTCCTATTGTTAAGCTCCCACTTAGCAATGGGAAAATCCTATCCTAATATCCAACTTTTTATTCATTAAACCTCATTCTCTTTTTTAGATGAGCTAGGTTTTTGTTAATATTTATTCAAACAATTTTTTTATTTCAGATAGTAAATTATCTGTTTAATTTTTATTTTTATTCATTATTATTATTTATTATACAGTGTTTATCTATTTATAGTAAATTATATATTATTTCTCGTAAGTTTCTTCTTTATTTGTTTTTAATCAATACTTATTTCTTATCATACAGTTATTAATTAAAAATTATTTTGTGTATTACTTTTGCCTATTTTTGGTATTTTTTATTTTATTATATATTTTTTAACTGGCGCCAGCAAGCGCAAAATAGAAATGGCTGGCGCAATTTCTTATACGAGGCCAAAACCGACCTTCGGTTGTAAGCGCCAGATAAGTAAGTAAGTATATATTTTTATTTATTATATATTTTATTACTATTTTTAATTATTTTATTAATTAAAACTATATGCAGAATTATATATGACAACAGAATAGATTTTGATAAGTAAAAATAATTGACAATAGCTAGACTTGGGATGAGAATGATTTAATTCTCATTTCAAGTAAACTAATAATCGGTGAGAGTAAGTTATTTTTGCTCTCACTTTGAGTGTAGTTAGATAAGGACTCAGACATCGTTAGACTCAGACGACTAGACAACGGACTCAGACAGGACTGAGTGGCTTTTTTGAAACCAACACGTCTCTAGCTCCCTTTGGCAAAGTGCGTTGACACTTCGTTTAAAATTATTAATATTGTTTTTAACAAAGGTTGCGGGCCGTCTCGCAACTTTTGGGAGGAACAAAGTATTGATACACTTTGCCATTCACACATCAAAGAACTTCGTGTTGATTTCTCAAATAATATTTAGACTCCACATATACAAGGCAATTAATAAAAACAAAAGTTGCACAACAGACGATAACTAGAGGACAAATCGGTTGTTGATCGTTACTCAGGCCTGGTTATGCAAACGTAACGGACCGTGCCGTAGCGCTACTCAAATTTGCTATATGAACAATGCCCATATGTAGTTAATGAAATTTTAACAAAAAGTGACAAAACTCAGATAAACCTAAGTTTCGTACCACCTAATATCATGTTTACATTACACATTTAACTATGCAGTTTGACTTTAATAGTTTGGTAACTGTTTCTGGTGTTTACACTGCCAGTAGCGTAGTTAACTTTGTTATTACTTGACGTCAGTTTTTCGTTGATTCACATAATTTTGAGACATATTGAAAATTTAATTTTCATGCAAAAAAAAAAAAATTAAAAATATTAAAATATGTGTGATAAAATCCTTGTAGGATTTTTGTTCATCATCAGCAGGAAGTGTTTTCTAAACTGGTGGTCTTTGACCGAATCATCAAAAGAAAAATAATTGTTTTCAAATATTGTTTGCTTTTTTTTATGTGATATTTCCTTTCTTTAATTTCCTTTTGTTCTTGATGAAAACACAGTGTTGCATAGAAAAATGTGATGGTTTAGGTCGCAGTTTTAACTTAACTGCTTTGCGAGATAGTTAAGATTTTGTATGGGAAACTATGCAGTTAAGTATCCAGTTTCAAAATTAACTGTGTAGTTTCGAGGTAATGTAAACATAGTATAAGAAATCAGAACTTAAGAGCTTAAAACTTTGTAACATATAAACAAAAATGTAACATATATACATAGGAAATAAAAATATATAAAATTTTTAGCCCTGTGGACGCCCTTGAATTGGGATACTTATGCAGCTATATCACTAAGAACAAAGAAAACATTGTCAGCAAAGTTTAGGTAATTAATTCACAAAAAAGAAATTCTAACCTCAAACCTTGTCATTACTTTTTTGTTCTTGAGTTTTCTCACTTTTCATTCGAGAGTGCAAAGCTTTGGGCAGCAATATTAGCAATAACATTAACACCAACAACTGTAAAGTGGCTAAATTTCAACATAAACAATACAGATGTGCATAAACATACTCACACACTTACACACACTCATACACACACACACATAGAAAGCACTATGCAGCGCACATAGCAGATACTTGTCTATCTGCTTTTAATATTTTATGAGTGCTTTTATGTCTTTCATGTCTGCTATTTAAGATGTTAACATTTTGCCTTTATTCTTCACTCGGTCTGAACCTGCCATTTTTCTCAGACCTTTAACGACAACTCATATGTTGCAGATATTTCATCATGGAAGTGAAGTTAAAACAACGCATGCATCTTTATTTTAATAGCTTTCTTTTATATATTTGTATTCAGTGTGACTGCTATAAAAAAAAAACACTCTAACTGTTAAACAACTCTGACTCTTGGTATTAGCTTAATTATCACAAAACTCACACATTTCGTAAAACAAAAGTAGTTAAAAAAATGCTAATGATGTTGATATAAATTACGATTTTTTTTTTTTTTTTTGTCTTGAAATTATTTTTAAATTAACTCTTTGTTTGTTTTCTCACAACTTTATTAGTTTAAAATGTACTCTTTTTTAAACAAGTTTTAAGTTTGCGAAGCGAATCATTTGTTCGTATTTGTTTAGCTCCTTGTATTAAAATTTACCCCTTTCAGTACTCATACGAGGGCTGCCTTTTAAGTATTGCGCCTCGGAAAGACTATGCCAGAAGCCAGATGCCAGATTTTCCAGATGAATTTTGACAGTTTGACAGTGATAAGTTATTGGAAACTTATTTCCAAAGTGAGTGCTGTGTAGCCCAAACAGTGCGTTATTTGAAAAGAAGTTTTGGCCGAAATGAAGCACCCACCGAAATGAAGCCTGCTGTACGCAATACTACATACGAGAGACTTTGAAATTGAGGGCTGGGAACAACGTTTTGGTCAACGGTGGGCGTTACAGAGACATGTTAACCGACTTATTTTTTTTACTGAAATTGGAGACTTGACTTTGGACGACCTCTGAATCATGCAGAATGGGGCGCCATGCCACACAGCCAGTGCCACAATTGATCTTTTGCGCACCTAATTCCCAAATCCCAAAAGTGTTATCAGCCGTCTTGGCGATGTGAATTGACCGCCTCGGAGCTGCAATTTGACCGCTTTGAACTTTTTTTTTTGGAATAGTGAAGGTCCGATGTTATGCCAATAATCCGGAAACGATTCAAGCACTTAAGACCTATATCATTTAAGCAATCCGCGAAGTACAGCCCGAAACTATCAACAAGGTCTTGGAAAATTGGAGTGACAGAATGCGCTACTGCCAGCCGAGGCAGCCACTTGAACAACATTGTGTTCCATACTTAAGGGGAATTTTTGCTCTTACTAATAAAGCCATAACCCATGAAAAAAATTTAATATTGTTCATTTTATTGCATTTAAAAGAAATAAACTTTTATTTGGTGCTCCCTGTATTTTGTGGGCGGACGAGTCTAAAATCATTTTTTAAAGTGACACTGGCTTCCGGTAGTATGTCCTTCGACCACCCGATACTGCCTGTCAACCAAAGTACACGGCAAAAACGGTTAAGCACGGTGGCTCCAAATTAATGGTATGGGGATGC
This sequence comes from Pherbina coryleti, assembly GCA_943735915.1. Classification (NCBI taxonomy): domain Eukaryota; kingdom Metazoa; phylum Arthropoda; class Insecta; order Diptera; family Sciomyzidae; genus Pherbina; species Pherbina coryleti. The sequence goes on along the minus strand of OX030949.1, from coordinate 65,555,652 downwards.
TTTTCCTTCAATGGAGTATGCCCTATACACGAAATTGAGGGCACTTTGGATCTACGTGTTTAGGTAGAAACATTAGAGAATATTATGCTGCCTTATAGCTGAGAAGAAATGCCAATAAAGTGGATCTTTCAGCTGGACAACGACCCAAAGCATGCGAATAGAAAAGCCAAGGAGTAGTTTCGTGTCAATAGGGTTGAGGTTATGGCGGGGCCAGCTCAGTCTCCCAACCTAAACCCTATAGAGCATCTTTGTGGATATATAAAGAAATCTGTGAATGATACGAAACCAACCAATAACAATCAGCTTTGGGAAGTTCTCCGGAATGCGTAGCTCGCTATACCAACAGTACGATGTCAACACCTGTTGGATTATATGCCCCGTGGTTGTGACGCCGTAATCAAAAAATGGAGAATGCAACAAAATACTGACTATTGGTTTATATTATCCATATTAGGACTTGACTTAATTAGTTTTTTCTTTTTACTAAATTAAATTAAATATGTAACCTCCTTAGGTACTGCCAGAAGTGGATTTCGCTTCTTTCTAATAATTTTTGGTTTTCTTCAGTATTTTATGAATATAGCATTTTTTTAAGATACGTAATATAATATTGCTCTGAAATATAAATGAAAAGGAGTGACCTCATTTTAAAATTAAATATACAGGGTTTTCCAAAAGGGACTTGACAACTTTGAATTAAATTTCTGAAAGCAGCCTTTCACTAATCATCAAACTGTCACTGTCACTTTATTCAGTTAACTCCACATTTTTATCATGGTAAAGTTTATGAATGAACAACGTTCAATGTATCAAAATTTACTACCGAAATTCGGAGTCAGTGATCGCAACTTTAAGAGCGCTAACTGCAATTTTCGGTCGTACTAGTAGACAGACAATAACAAGTTTAGTGCAAAAATTTGAGTCTACATATTCGTTGTGTGATGTTTCTGTGCCAGTGAGACACGGGTTGGTCGTAGTGTCGAAAATACCGCTGCCGTTCAGGCGTTCGTAGTAAACGATACAAAACAGTCAATTCCACGGCGTTCTCAAGAATTGGGCATCGCCCAGACCACCCTATGGCAAATTTTGCGTAAGGATCTTGATTTACTACCATACAAAATCAAGCTGACTCAAGAATTGAAGCCGATGGACCATTTGAAGCGACGTACGTTCTCCGATTGGGCTCTGGAAAAGATACGTCAAGATGATGAATTTCATCGCAAAATCATTTTCAGTGACAAAGCTCATTTTTGGCTCAATGGGTTCGTCAATAAGCAAAATATGCGTTATTGGTCGGGTGAAAATCCACATGTGATTCATGAATCACCACTTCATCTACAAAAAATAACTGTTTGGTGCGGTTTGCATGCCGGCGGCGTCATTGGACCATATATTTTCGGCGACGATTACGATCGTAACGTAACTGTGAATGGCCATCATTATCGTGCCATGATTACCGATTATTTTTGGCCCGAATTGGAAGATATGCACTTGGAGGACATGTGGTTTCAACAAAACGGTGCCACAAGCCACACAGCACACGTTACAATCGATTTACTGAAGAGAAAGTTTGATGAGCGTGTTATCTCAAGAAATGGGCCAGTCGATTGGATGCCTCGTTCGTGCGATTTAACGCCTCTAGACTATTTTCTTTGGGGTTACTTCAAGTCATTGGTCTAAGCCAACAAGCCAACGACGTTGGAAGAGCTCAGAGCCAATATTGAACGTGAAATAGCGGCCGTTTCGGCCGAAATGTGTGGCGAGTCATCGAAAATTGGGTCCAATGAATCGACCACTGCATACGTACCCACGGTGGCCATATGAACGAAGTCGAGTTCCATTCATAAATGTTTTGATTGTACTTCAAGCCGATAATAAAGTTTTTCAAACACCTCAAATAGTTTGCATTCATTTAAAAAAAAATTGTCAAGTCCTTAATGGAAAACCCTTTATTATGATCATTTTTAAAATATTTTAATACTGCCATTTTTGTGTTCGCAACTGTAGGTCATGATATGAAATCCAATTCATAAATTGTCATGATAGTCATTTGTATTTTATTTCTAACACGCCCACAGTTTGAATAATAATTTAAAGTTCACGTGCCATCGTTTGCACAAATGTTTTTTATTTATCTGTATGTCGTTTGTTTGATATATTTTCTGTTTTTGTTGTTGTCTTTCTAAGCAACTTTCCTAAACAACTTTCCCCGGTGCTATTCTTTAGCATATTATTTGAGTGATATCATCTCTTGTTTAGCATTAAAACGTGAGCAATTTGTTTGCTCTAAACAGCAAATACAGGAGAACAGCAACAACTTCAACAGCAACCACAACAATAACAACAAAAACTACAACAACAACAAGTAGTTGGTGTAGAAAAAAAGTTAAAATATTACCTATTTTTATGCACAGCAGGATTCGCTTGGTGTACCTTGTCGATGGTTCGGTTGTGCTTAAGGTACTCTGATTGGGTTGGGTGGGTTGTATTGAGTTGGATTGGGCTGCATTGGGCTCATAGGCTGTGGCTAAAAATGGATTTATTGATTTTACGTGCGCCAAAAAGCAACAAATAAATTATTTCTAAGTGAAAAAATGAAATACGAGCGGAATGTAGGAAATATTTCTATTATTTTTCTTTATCGATTCGCAGAAAATTTGCAAGAAAAATTTAGGATATAAAAAAGAACATGAAAAATTAATGTGCGTTTTTCTTTTGGATAAACACGTAAATGTCATTTATTATTAATGGTTGCTGTTGGGTACCACAAAATGGCGTTTTTTCGAAAGCCCATTCCAACATGCATATGTCTTATCGTAGGATTTGAACCAAATTTTGCGTAAGCACCAAATTAGAGCTTTTATTAGGTTTTATCATGTTGTTGAACACTAAATGAAGAAGAGTTACCAGATGGACTGTGACGTTTTGTAGCCTCAATATGTCAGCTTGAACCATATCAAATGGATCAACCAATGGGCTTAGCTCCATCCTTCTAAAGCAACTTGAATCAAATTTAATTAAAAATCAGTTTTATTTCAACAAAAACCAGATGCCAGCAGAAAAATAACAGGGTAAGGCAACCCCACAAGCACATAATTCGCCGCAAAAATGCGCCTTATGGAGGAAAACGGCATAAATGATGGAAGGGAATAACTTTTTACCTCAGCAAATGAAGGAATCTATTACTATGCAATGCGTTGGTTGTTTTATCCCAATTCGTAAGTTGGGCAAAGCTCTCAACATCTTGACTAGCTGTTTCTTGGTTTCGGCTGTTTAAAATAAAAATGAAAAAATTAAAGAAAAAAAAAAGCACAGGCGATGCTTTATTTACAGAAATGCTGAACGTCAAAAGCGGAGCGCAATGAAGACCACAAAACAAAACAAAACAAAATATATAAAAATAAAGTTGACACAAAAACAAAAAGTTTTTATTTTTCTTTTCTCTTGGCCACAATCTAAATTTTAAATTTTGCGCTTCATTTTAAAAATTTGCTGCTGCACAAAATGAAGGCAAAAAATTGTGTAGCTAAAAAAAATAAACCGAATGTCCTTTCCATTTAGGACGCACTGCTTATTTTGCGCAATATGATGATTTTCTGAATGCGAAACGAGGAAGAGAAGTTTTCATTTTTTTTTTTGTTTTTTTTTTAGTATTTATAACGATTATGCTAAAGGAAAGCTGTTGGGTTTGCTTAACGCTGAAAGCTTTTTGGCATTATTTCGAATTGTTGTTGGCATTGTTATCTTCTTTTTTTATTTCCGTTTTTTTCGTTGCGTTTTTTTTTTTTTTTTGTTTTTTACTTACCAGTGAAATTAAGTCGCACGCACTTAGTTTAAGAAGCTGTTAAAGCTGTACGAATAATTTTATAAGTAACTGTTGCGTGAGAGTTTTTATTGTTGTTCTTACTGCTGTTGTTGCTCTTAAGTGAACTGTGAACTTTGTCATATTTCCGTATTTGAATTCCATAAATATTTTTTTTTTTTTAAATCTAAAAGTAGGATTCTTAAGTAAGTAGCTTGGGTTCAAGTCCCTTTGGGTTAGAATTAAATTTTGAAAAGTTTTTGTGCTTTGCTTTGGAACTAATTTGCGATTGAGAAAGGAGTACAAAGGAGACTAACAAAAAGAAAAAAAAAAGTATTTTAGCAACAGCAATTGTTCTTGCTTGCAGAAGTTGTTGAATATATTTTAAAATACTGATAAATTTAGAGATCTGAAGAGTTTAATTTAACTCATTTAAGTGTTTAAGGTTGGTTAAATCAGAGTTATACTGAACAAACATTGATTATGACATGTCCTTCCAAGGCTACTGGATAAAATTTTAGGACTTTAAAGATAGGAATGTAGCATGCCACATAATAAAACTAGTAAGGAATGAATTATCTTTAGCTTGGCCAAAGGCAAAATATGCCCAAAATCAAACTAAATGCTATTTAAATAAAATAAATTTAAGATAAATGTTTAAATTATTTGATATCGAAAGTGGTTAAATGATTTGTTGTGGAATTTTTGAAAATTTTACCAATTTGATGACGTCACTTTTTACGGGTGTAAGCGTTTGATTTTGACAAATTTCAAACTTTTGAATGCATATTTGGAATTGAAGCTTAAATCCAAAATTTCAAGCATTAAAATTTATATTTGAGGAATCTTAATATATTCTCACCATAATGATATTTCAAAATGGAGTGATAGATTAGTAGCAATGGAGGAGGAATTAATTGAAACCTATATAGGATGTTCTACCGAGTGCGCCAATTATCAATATGCCTTTACCTCAGACAATCACATCCAAAAACTTCTTTACCACTAACTACAAATTTTAAGTCACAAATATTGAAGAATATTCAATTTAAGTAGATGAGAAATGAGAAATGAGGACTGAAATGCAGAAAAGTTAAAGCGTAGGACCCATGACCTGGAGGCGACTCGAACCCATGGCTCCTCCGGTGGCAGTCAAGCGTGCTTCTTACGTAACTACCGAGGCTGCCATCGTTAAGACCGCATCGCTAAATTGACTTAGGGGGTGATGTTGGTCCATTTATAAATACTTTTTCATACTTTCCACACCTCCTTATGGACGTTAAAATCGGAGTGACAAAGTTAATAGAACACTTATGCAGTTAAGGTAAATAATCTTCTTGAATGAAAAATAAATCTTCTTAAAATAATTAAATGTTTTTTATTTTCTTGCGTCGTTTGAATTAGCGGGTGGGTTCATTAAACGTTATAATCCTCTTACAAAGCCTATATAAGAAAAATATCAAAAAACATTATTCATAAACGTTCAACAAGGACAAAAAGCCCTTTTAGAGGCTTAATGAGAGAAGTTTAACAATAGTTGAAACCTTTTTAAGCCCTTGATAGCTCAATTTTCAAATTTTGAACTCTCATTCGAACACAAATATTGCAGTTTATTTTCAAAATTGCAAAAATATTTCAAATGATTTCAATATCTTCCCAGCAAACATTATGATACTTAAAAGACTCATATAAATGAGCTTTTATCATCATAATGCGCTCAAAAAATACTCTTTTATGGGTACGTTTTCGTAGGTTATGGACTTCAAAATATGATTCATAATAATTAGTGCTTTATGTCTCATTTTGGACTCAAAATTAAGACTCTTTTAAGACTCATATTTAATACTCTTTTAAGACTAATAATATAGACTCTTTAAAGACTCATAATAAAGACTCTTTTAGAATTAATATAAATTAGTCTTTTTGGGCTCAAAATTAAGACTCATATTTAATACTCTTTTATGAGTAGAATTTAATGCACTTTTAAGACTCATAATAAAGACTCTTTAAATATTCATAATAAATAATCTTTTAGAACTCATATAAATTATTCTTTTGGACTTCAAAGGATTAAAATTAAATTTTTGAAAGGCATTGGTTTGTTTCAATGGTTGCTTGAAAGGTTCAATGCATGCTTGTGGCAACAATATTTATATAAATATTGGCTTTTGACATTATTATTATAAGCTTCACTAATAAAGTGGCCTTGAATATATTCATCTAAATTGAAAACGTTACACATCGTCACGACTAAAGAGACCTTATAATTTCACTCGCCGCCAAAGAAGTTTCACTTCAAAAATTAAGCAGTTGCCTGATTGAAAGACTGAACAAAGAAAAATTGGGTGTTTTCTCTCGCGGGCTCCTGTCTATATTAATGTAAAAAAAAAACACAGTTGCGTCACTGGACACACGAGAGAAGCTAAGCATTTTCGCAATTTCATAGATTTGATAATTTAATGGCTTTTTTCGATTAAAATAATTTTTAAATTTAAAACTTTAAAATAACAAAGTTTTGCGTTTTTATATGGGAGCACCCGTAAGGAGTGGTCGGAGGGGATAGGTCCTCAAGGGAAAAATGTTCCTTTTGCAAAAATAGTGGGGTGTATAAAAATCTGGGTCTCCTTTTTTAGCTCGTAAATCCGAGATGGCACTTTTCCGCTAGAAAGCCATCGTACTGCTGCTCCCTTATCTGCTCCCATTTCCTGAAACACTTGATTAAACAGACGAGAGTTCAGCGGTCGCGACTTTATCTAATTAACAATTTGTAGAACAGACAACAATTCATCAGGTAGAGACTTCGTCAACAGTGTAAAAAAACAATGTACATTTATTTTTAGAGTGTTCTTGAGAAGCCCTGGTCACAAATCCCCTAATTTTTAGGTGTATTAACGTAGAATACGTTATACGGGGGTGTTGATCTGGAGCACAAAATTTTGAGAAAATGTTTGTCACTTTCATTATAAGTTTTTAATACTTTATGCATGCATTGAAGAAAATTCAAGTATGGTCGTAACATATTTAATATGTCTTCTTTTGATTTGTATTTAAATAATCATATTGCTACATATAATTTTTTTGATTCTATAAATAAATCAAAATTTAACTCCTTCAAATGTTGTATTAATTTTCATATGCTTTGTATTTTATGTATTATAACATCATGTGTAAGAGCAGTACGATTATCTGTGTGTTCATCACAGAACCAGTGTGAGAAAGAGAAGAAATATAATGACCAAGTAGCGAACGATGTGTACATACACAGCATTGATAAGCGAAGAGAAACAAAATTGTGCTTACCCAGTTGGCCACGTCTTTAAGACATCCTCAATGTCTTACAGCCTTATTCATAAACACATTTTAGAGGCAGCGTAACTTTAAACGGGCTTTAAACAAGAAAACGTTATTCATAAACATTTTTCGTAGTTATTTAAGAGCTGCATAACTTAAACGCCGAAATTGGCGTTTAAAGGTTACGTAAATACAACCATGATTTTTGTTTGTCTTTTCTTTTAATATCAAAGACATGCTCCATATGCGCCCTTTGCAGCATTTTTTTTATGCGGCGGCCATTGTAAATCCATAGGAATTCTTAATTTTTGTAGAGATTTTCTATAGTTCAGACACAAACCTTACAATCATAAGCAGAATCAAATGAATAACAATGTTGCATAGAAGCTGCGTAAAGCCTTAAACATTATTAACATTAGCAGTACTTAGTAATAAACTCAAATAAAAAGATAAATTCTTCATATAAAAAAATTCTGTCTTTGAATAAACTTATGCCACTATGGCCCAACGTTGCCTACAAGCAACTCTCTCTACAACCCAAACGGAGGGGCGTGAATACATACAATTTGGCGCAAACGCTCCTTAAGTATGTAAATCATGGTTCAAATACCAAAATAATTTCTTGAACAACAGGAAAAAATTTTGGTTCGAAAGGGTTAACAGAAGCTTGCAATTTGAAGTATGTTTTACTTTAACCACGCTCGAAGAATAATAAGTTAATTGGCACACGACCTTGCTATTAGTCAACAATAGTTCTAACATACTGACCGTTCACATAGCAACTCATTAAGAGAAAAAAGCGCTCACAAAGCTAACTAAAGCTCCCACGACTTCGACAATGGTTGAATTCGCCGAATGCACTCAATAACTAAGCTTGTTATTAACATGACAGAATAGTGAAGAATAGTAAAAAGCAAGAATATAAAAGCATAGGAATATTCTTGTCATGCATACGAAAAATTCTAGTATATTTAATTCTATTTTCCAGATTGAAGTTCCAAACACAAAATCATGTAAAATGTAATTCGTAAATTTTAAGTAGAGTGCTATTCGGGAAAAAAGAAATCTGGCAAATGTGCCTCTTTCGACAAGCAAACAACAAAAAAAGAAGTCATGACTTTTATTATTGAAATTAAAATACATCAGAGGCTACGAATAATTCTGCATACTATTTAGCAGACAAGATTTACAAATAAATTCAGCAAAATTTCACCTTTTCTTCAGTATAATTCGCTTCATTTTCCAACAAATTAAATTTATATACTTTAAGCTCTTAATATAGAAATAAATTTAAGAAGAAAAAGGAAAAAGAAAAGAGGAGAAAAAAATGTCATGACAAAAATGTTGACACTTATGTATACAGGTGAATATATGTACATATTTGAGTAAGAAATAAAACCTAAACACACAAGAATTCTAAGGAAAAAAAAAACGGTATATTTTTCTTACTTTGACATCAAGTTAAATTTTCATTTTTTATTACAAGCAATGCCGATATTTACACGGAAGCAATCGGAAGTTGGGACAGAAATCAAGCCAATAAAACAGTGCGCAAGCAAGTACAACAACAACAAAAACATTCATAGTAAAAATATCAAAATTTATGGAACGAAGCAGAATTGAAAACTTGCCTGAAATCACAAAATAATATCTGTAAAGAGCATAAAAAAGGCTTTCGAATTGTCAGCGGCCTGATGTCTAAGTTAAGCTGGGGTTGTATGAAAAGGATACGAAAGATTTGCATACATAAATATTTAATGTACGTATGTCAAAAATCGCGCGAAAAAGAAAACACATAAAATACAAAAAAAAAAAAAAATAATAAAAAAAAAACCAGCTAACATATAATAAGCTGTCAATAAGGTATATCGCGTCATTTCAGGCCAACATGTCAGATTTTCTAGGATTTTACTCCATACTTGACAAACATTTATAACAAGAAATTTATTGAAAACTCAAAAGTTCCGTCAACTTTAAATAACGGTATTGAATTTATAAAAAGCTGAATGTTTTCTCTCTCTCTCTCTCTACCTCCCTGACTATCTCTCGTTCTCAGTGACTGTATAAAAGAATGACAACAACAAAAATAACACTTTGTTGTGTACTGATGAATTGTTTTGTTGTTGTTAAATTACCGGTTGTAAAAAAGTAGTTGGAGTGTTTATCATTTATGTATCTTTTAGATGCTTTTTATGTCGAGAGCCTATTTTTATACGTTTTTGACAGATAGCTACAACAACGGCTCTTTGTTATGACTCTATAATAAAATATTTATACTATTCGGCGCACAATACTCGCAGTGGGCTAGGGTGGGTGTAACATTTTTTGTGATTTTCAAGCACAGTCAAATATTTACAGTTATTGATTGTTTATAACATGTTGTGTAAATTTCAATATTATTTTATTGCCATTTATTGCATTTTTTTTTTTTATATATATTTACATATATTTGTAAATATTTGCTAACGCACAACGGCCATGACATAATAAAAAAAAATGTCACATTTCCATTCCACGAAAAAGGTTTGATGACTTTTTTGAATATGTTGTTTTTGTATTTGATTTGTTCCATCAGAAAATTAAATATTAATTTGATCTTTAAATATTTAATCAATTAAATTATTTTTTATTCGAAAATGTTAACTTTAATGCGGTCATCCGAACCCTATTTGAACTTTTTAATAGTCTCAATTTGCATATAATGTGTATGTTTATATTTTATATTGTTTTAAGGTAACTCATCACAAATATGATATCAATAAAGTAATCATATGCTTTCAACGCATAAACCCCAGTTATTGTAAAGCAGAATCAATTTAAATTCTGAAAAAATTGAGAAAAAAAACCGCTATGAAGTGAGTGCTCTTCAATTCACATTTACCACCCGGTTTTACCCTTAAAAATATTCATTATTTATTTAAATATTCTTATCTAAATTTTATTATTCGGTGATTTTTTATAATAGTTAATAACGCATCTGAAGTCAGAGGTTGAATATTCTCAAATCCAAAATAGCAGACCATAGAGGATGTAACAGCAAGAGGTTTAAGGCTGTAAAGCAGTGGTGTTCACACGCACACTACTACAATTTTCCACTTTTGTGCTTGTGTTTGTAGCTCTCTTGCTCTCTGCACTGACAAAAATTTTTGTGCAGGTATCAAGCAAGAATTGTGTTATAATTATCATTGTCATCATCATTATCATTATCAGTATCAATATCATTATCACTATCACTATCGTTGTCACTATCATTATCATAATTATTATTCTTATTCTGCAAATAACGCATTTTCATATGACTCAAACATTTCGTGCAGTGCAAAACAGGCGACCAAGTGGCACGAACCATACAGCTTGCAGTTTCAGCGCCAACTGATTCAGAGAACTTAGTGCATTCGATCGTGTACGTGTTTCGATTTTCGAATAAAGCTTTCGAGTCTCACCACGCGTTGTACTACGTCATGATCATGATCACGGTTGCCACTTTGGTACAATTGTACCAAAATTGGTACATTTATTTTCGCTTGGTACATACATAGGTACATTATTTTCTGATTTGGTACATTTTGTAAAAGTTTAGAAATTTTACAAACATCGAAATTTGGCAGCACTGTTGGCGTAATGTTCAGTGCACGAAGTTATGTTCAGTGGAAACTTGTTTTGCATAAAGTTCTACCTTTATTCTGAGGGAAAGAAAGAGACAAAAGTACAAGATCATAATTGAAAGGAAGATGAACAACCTGGATTTTTGCGTCAATTTTTGTATAAATTACAAAATGTTATTTACAATTGTTCAAGTGTGTGGAAGTGGAAGGAAAAACGCTTCTAATGGAAAGGTATTTATAAACACTCGATATTCAATATCATATTAAATATAATAATATTTTGCTTGCAGATATCTCTTATGAAAAAAATAAAATCTGATGCCAATGATTGGGTAGATTTAAGGGAAGCGTCCACTTCTGCTGCGAAAGTGAAGCTGAATGCAGCAGGTAGTTGTTTAATTTTTATTAAAAATTGTAAAATTTTATTTTATAGTGTTGATGTTCCTTCCCAATCAATGACTGACTTCAAAAACAATTTTCGTCCAGAATGGTTGCAAAAATTTTCTTGGCTGCAAAAAAAAAATGAGAATACATTTTGTATCATCTGCGAGAAATCGTTCGTGAACCACTTGCCACACTTGCACAGACATGCAAGGAATACTTTGCACTGCCAAAATAATGAAAAAAAAAAGAGATCACGATGGATGTATTCTTGAAAGCTGAAAATACATTTTTAGAAAAGCAAGTTCGGCAGGTGGAACTTGCGCTTGTAATGTTCTCTATTATGCATAATATACCATTCTTTTAATGGACTTTCTTTCAAATTTGTGATTGGTATGCTGTCTAGACTCACAAATTGCTAAAACTTTAAAATGTGGTAGAAACAAATCGACGCCACTGGCGAATATAAAATAGATATAAAATTTTATAAATATTATATGAAATAACTTGATATTTTTGTTTTGTTCACATACATACAAATATACACGAATGAATGTTATAAAACTTTTTTATTACAAAAAATTGGTACATTTTATTCCTTTTTGGTACATTTTTACGGAAAATTTGGTACGAAAAATAATAGGCTAGTGGCAACCGTGATCATGATACAATTACAAGGTAGGCGCATTTTAAAATGGCTGCTCAATCGTGAAATTTTGCAACAACACAGCTGTAGGAGCTACAAACGTCAAACGACAAAAGCAACAACAGCAATTAGAACAACTCAAAATTATCAGCTGATTTTGACAACTAGCGTACCCTGCTCTCCAATATGAGCCTACCTTGTAATTGTATCATGGTCAGAATCAAAAATCGTTGCGGCAGCCGATCTTTGTTGTTGGAAAATACATGCAAAATGTAGAAAAAAACGCAGCTCTTTTTCCGCAACGATAAATCGCACAATTAGAACCCGAACAGAACCAAAGCGGCAGTCGGTTGTCGGATGCGCTGTGCAACAAAATACATGAAAATATATGCAGCCGCCAAAAATTAAATGGCCGTAGAAATCCGCGACGGAAAAACGCCAGAATAGAATCTATTCTATTTCTTTTGTTGCGACCGACGATTCTCTCTCTGAGTGCCATTAGTGTTGCCATATTTTTGCTAGGAATTAGCTGTGTTTAATGAAATGTGCTTAGTTTTTTGTTGTCTTCTGACATTTCTTGTTTGTGTGTGTTGTATTCACACAATTGAAGAGACCAATACATTGAAATGAAATAGAAAAAATAAATAAAAAATACTAAATAAAAGCAACTTTGAATCGTTAATCGCAATCGCATCATTCTGGACACATTCTCTGCGATCGAAAACCAGAGAGGGTCATCGGACGCAACGATTTTTGATTCTGTTCAGGCTCTAAGCCACAGAATGATGTTTGCACATTCGAGTAAATTTCAACATAATCAAAAAATTTCCAAGAGACTGAGTCAGTGCAAGGTCTGAAGACACCAAAACAACTTTGCCGCAGAAATTTGAGCGAAAATAAATATCATGCAGTGAATGAAAGTATTAAAAACGACCCAAGTACCTCAACTTTTCACCGTGCTCAAGAGCTCAACTACTCCACGTCCACACTTCAGTGAATATTGATGAAAGATTTTCCTCTTCATACGTACAGGGTCCAATTGACTCTAGAACTGCAGCCGGTGGACTAAAAGTAGCGACGTAAGTTATCTCACTAGGTCTTAAAAAACATGAATGCTGACGATGATTTTTTGACGATGAAAAAAAAAAGACCTGTTTTCTAACAAAAAACATTTTCACATTGGAGACTTCACATTGTTAATAAGCAATATTTCCCATTTTATGACTCGAAACTCGCGAGTGATTGCTTATGAACTCACAACGAGTTACTGTTTGGTGCGGAGTGTGGGCCGGAGTCGTCAATGGGTCGTATTTTTACGAAAATAATGAAGAAAAAGCCATTACAATGAAATGAGTGCCCTACAGAGACATGATAAACAATTTCTTGTGGTCGGAGATGAAGACAGACGACTTCACTTTTCAACAGAATACTGCTATGTATGTGCACCACAAGTCGCAAAATAATCGAGCTATCGCACATGAAGTTATTAAGACAATTATATAGGCGTGTTCTTGGGGAGCTGTTCGAGTAGACCTGGGAAACGTAAGAGCTGATGGCGTCAATTGATGTATCTCACTTGAGCATATCCGATTGTATTAAGGAAACCTATACAGAACTCTTTCGAAACCCTTTCAGATAAAAGCTCCAAATAAGATCTTAGAACCATTGGCTAAATATGGGAATAAAAGTAAGAAGAAGGCATCGTTTCGCACCGTTTCGAAATCGCGGATGAATCATGAATCAATCACACCACATCAGGGACCGACCAAGAAACAATCGATAGAGTAGATTTGTTCTGACAAACCGATGCCGAAAAAGTCCAAAAAGCTTTTATTAGCCAACAAAGTGATGAAGACAGTTTTTTCGAGATATACACGGTATCGTTCATATCAGTGCCGTAGGCACGAATGGGTAGGGTGGTGAGTGTTGAACCTCTAATAGGGTTAAAAAATACACAAAATTAAAAGTCTTTCAACAAGAGGTTTTATTTTAAATTTGCCACTATTTTTCCATGTGGCAACAACAACTGCCATTTGATGACGCATAACAAAAAAAAAAGCTCAAGCCTGTGTTAGATAACACGGGCGCATAGGTCAGACATAGAATACGTTAGTCATTAACAGCCTTCTTCAATAGATTTCCTTAAACAACCTTTAAACGCTTGTTTAGTTACGCACTGTTTAAGGCTTTACGCAGCTTCTATGCAACCTTGCTAACATTGTTATTCATAAACATTTTTTCATTTTCTGCTTAAGCCCAGTATGCTGTAGAAGCGGAAAGAAACTTTCCATATGGAATGCATTGAGTTTTTGACAGCGAAAAGGCAGAGGAATTTTTTTTTCGCTACTTAGTACGCTGTAGAGGTGAAAAATGTGTTCAATGCTAGCAAGTACAACAACCATGTGGAGAGTTGAAATGTCAAAATTTCGCTGTCGATTATATGTCCGGGCATTTAATTGGCACCAGAATTTTGACATTGAAATAAGAAAACAGTTCGACCTCGCTTTACGCAACACTCGATAATCGCAATACTCAAAAATTTACATTGTTGACTCAGTAAACGCAACTTAAAAAAAAATGCACAATTATCGCAACTTCCATTTGCGTACACTTCCATAAACTTTTATATTATTTACTTTGAGTTCTTCTTTTCTTGTAAAATACATTTTTGATGTACGAAAAATCTCTTAAACCAATATTTAAGGAAACAAAGTGCATATCTTAATACATAAAACCACAATATCTAGGATTCAGAGCCATAAAGCTTTATGTTTAGAAGTTTAATTGCGTTTCTTCAACATTAACTACGTCAACTGGCCGAATTTCTATTAGTTGCATTGAGCTAGGTCGTACTGTAGTTGCTTTTTTCTCCACACAAACATTTTTGACTCTACACTAATATTTCGGGTGTAGAATTATATGCCAAGAAATTTTCGTTTCTACAGCATACTAGGCTTTATGATTGTAAGGTTTGTGTCTAAACTATAGAAAATCTCTACAAAAATTAAGAATTACTATGGATTTACAATGGCCGCTGCAAAGGTCGCATAAAAAAATGCTGCAAAGGGCGCATATGGAGCATGTCTTTGATATTAAAAGAAAAGACAAACAAAAATCATAGTTGTATTTATCATGGTTGTCGTTCGCTACTTGGTCATTATACTTCTTCTCTTTCTCACACTGGTTCTGTGATGAACACACAGATAATCGTACTGCTCTTACACATGATGTTATAATACATAAAATACAAAGCATATGAAAATTAATACAAAATTTGAAGGAGTTAAATTTTGATTTACTTATAGAATCAAAAAAATTATATGTAGCAATATGATTATTTAAATACAAATCAACAGAAGACATATTAAATATGTTACGACCATACTTGAATTTTCTTCAATGCATGCATAAAGTATTAAAAACTTATAATGAAAGTGACAAACATTTTCTCAAAATTTTGTGCTCCAGATTAACACCCCCGTATAACGTATTCTACGTTAAAACAAAATACTAGGAGATCAGATATGTATCCCAATCGGACAATGCATTCAGATAGTGAAAATTCACTTAAAAAACGTCGAAAATATCGCGAACACGATTCGTAAAGATCGTATTGTTTTTGGCCGTCTTCTCGCACAGCTATAGTGAATTTAATCAATAAATTCGAACGTTTCGGACAAGTTTGTGGTGTAAAGACTGCCCAATTCATGCTACTTCGACTGTGCGATTTTGTGCGTTACCGGTAACAGCAATATTGTTACCGAAACTTGTTACCGGTCTTATAAATTGGTATCCTGTGCACTCAGTAATGCTTTCAACAGTCCTAAATTCACCTTATTGAAATGAAGCTCTCTCTTTTGTGTGGTGAAATATGAACGATGGAAAGTGAGAAGTAAATACATAGAATTAATTGCATTATGTTAACTTTTTATATATTTGTTTTTCTTGGCAGGAAATATGCACGCACTACGCCGGAGCAGCTGCGGTGTTATCTATATTTAATTTATATATTAATTTTATGTGCATTAATATTACACAGTGAATTGCTATAAATTTTTGTTCATTGAAAAGTGTGAAGAAGCAGCAACAGTGAATTTGACATGATTTTTATTTTTATTTGCTCCGATTTCGATTTGACGTTTTTAAAATGAAATTAATTACTGAAAATACGAGCACTTTTTTAATGCAAGCTAAAAAATGTCTTCTGTTTTGCTTGTTACCGCCTAAAGAGATGGTAACAATATTCACCGGTAACGCTTTGTTGCAGAATACCAACAGAGTGTTCAAGTTACTAAAACGTCAATTTCTACGGTAACAAGATTAACGTTACCGCGACAGAATTGATCTGTAAAAATATCACAGCTGAGAATGTGACTGAAACCCCTAGTTTGTCCATTTTGAGATGAGCACAGGAATTGGGCCTATCCACAGCCGCTTTGCAACGTATTTTGCATAAAGATCTTAGCCTACATGCTTATAAAGTACATGTTGACACAAGAAGCCTTTGTCCAGACCATGAAAACGGAGTATATTCGCTGAATGGGTGCTGGAAATATACATGAACAAGATCATGATTTCTCAAACAAATTCTGAGTGATGAGGCTCATTTTCATCTGTCAGGGTATGTGAATAAGCAAAACTGTCGTATCTGAGGCTCCAAAAGAGAAACCCAAGAGAAATAGTCGAACAACCTCTCCATCCACAACGATTGACAGTTTGGTACTGTTTTTGGAGTGGCGAAGTCATTGGGCCATATTTTTTCGAAAATTATGCTGGTGCGAGCTTTGTTTCAGTGAATGGATTGCGTTACGAAACGCTATTGACTGACTGACTGATTGTTTTTTTTATTTTGGCCTGAAATTGATGCTATAGACGGGAACGGCGTTGATTTTCATCAGGACGGCGCACAGTACTTTGAGCCCATACAAAAGTGAGGAAAAAATACAAGGATTCGTTCGATTGTTATAAAATTCTGCATGTTTATGAATTTGTGGTTGCTGATTTCAAATATTGAATCAGATTTTACGTATGTCAAGTATGTGCGCCAAAAATTAGGTTTTAATAAAAAAAAAACAAAATTTTCCTGTATTAAATTTAATATTAAAGTTATTAGAACTGGTAAAAAAAACAAAAAAAAAAAATTAATTTACAACGATTATGGCTTTAACTTTTTAATACTCAAAACCATTTGGCAATATCTTTTTTTTTAAAAAAAGATAGGCATATAGTTTCCTATGCACTTTTTCGACAAAAATGCTACTATATATACATGTAAAATAATGTTTTGCAAAAAAACAAAAGAAAAAAATATTCGTATTGG
The DNA here is from genome assembly GCA_943735915.1 of Pherbina coryleti. NCBI lineage: Eukaryota > Metazoa > Arthropoda > Insecta > Diptera > Sciomyzidae > Pherbina > Pherbina coryleti. Next base: position 65,538,607 of record OX030949.1, on the reverse strand, counting down.
TATTTTTTTTTTAATCAAGTTAATATGAGTAAATAAAACTAAATAAAAAAAAATATTTTAAGGGGACATATAGGTTACAAATTTAAAAAAAAAATTTTCGGGAATTTTGTTTTCATATCGTTTTTAAATTTTGCACATATATTTATTAACATTTAAAAAATACAAAAAAAATTTTTTCAGCATTTTTGAAGCGGTTTTTGACGTTATTTGATTTTTTTTAAAAACGCCAAAAAATTAACGGTGTGCAGGATATCACCAGTCTGAAACATTTGAGGAAAAAATAAAATAAAACGAATTAATCCTTGTTTAAGTGGCCACCGCCTGAACTAAGATAATTTTTATCCGCCGAAAAAAAAAACAAAATGGCGGCCGTTTGAAAAAAAAATCGATTTTCGGTGTTACAAAATCGGTCCATTTAAAAAGAGTATTTTAAGGAAACATAATCTTAATTTTAATTTTTGTTTTTTGTCTAAAATAACATCAGAATTTTATTTTATTTGATAAGAAACATTTTTTTTTAAAAAAATTCTTTAAAAATTGTAAACAAACTCCAGCAGATTGTAAGAAATATGGTAACAAAATAAAGAATAATTTTTGAGAAAACATCAATTTAGACCATTTTTCAAAAAACGATTACTCAAAGAATCGGAAGAAGTCGGATAAAGTGAAAACAGTTTCTGAAAGAACAAAAACAAAAAAAAAATTAAAATATAAAAATGAAATTGGAATTAAGTGGAACTTTTTCTTTCTTGTCTGCTAAAAAACGAATATTTTTCAAAATATTTTTTAAATTTTTTTATAAATTTAAGTAATTTTTTCAAAATAATTTCCAATTTTTTTTTAACAAAATATAAAAACCAAATTCGTTTATAGATTTTTTGAAAATTAAAAAAACAAACACTCGAATTGTTTAAAAAATGTGCTCACAATATTTTTTTCTTTGAATGATGCGCAAAATATAAATGTTCATTAATTAGAGGATAAATACATGTAAAACAATATGTTAGAAAATGGAAAAGATTTTTTTTATGTTTTTTTTTTTAATTTGCTCTCAAAAATTGCAAAGTTTTGGAAAATATTTAAATAATTTTTATTTTTTTGGAAACTTTTCAATTTATTTTCTTAAGCTAAATTGAAAACATATTAAAAGTCATTTATTTATACAATATTTTTCTTGAAATAAAATCAAAAATCAAATGAATTCGGCAAAAATTGCGCTTACAGTAATTTTTTCTTTGCAAGATGTGCAAAATCAAATATTCCACAACAAGAAAAATACATAAAAATGGTTGACTTTAAAGATGTATAGTGGCTACAAAAATTGTTCAATTGCAATAAAAATTTGGATTTTTCTTAGTGAAAGTACTATCTAAAAAACGGTACCAAATTTGTTAGGTTCTGCTACAACAAAAATGTTGATTTATTCCTATGGGACACAGTACTGTGCGGCGCCACATGACATAAGCTGGTAAATCAAACGGATCTATTGCGTTAAAAATTATCTTATTGTGTGATTTCTCGAAGAGGAGACATTGATTCCCTGCCGAGATCGTGTGACTTAACACCATGAGACTTTTTTCTTTGGGGCTACTTAAAGAAAAATTCTACGCCAATGTTCGAGCAAATATTTAAGCACTTAAAAGTAATATAAGAGCTCCTATTCGCAAGATACAGCCAAAATTATCTTGTTGAAATTCCTGTGCCAAACAAATCAGATCATTAATCTAAAGTGCGATATTTAGCTCGATATCCAACCCCACAAAAAGAAAAATCTTAGCTACGGGTCTCGTTCATATCGATTATCTTGAAAATAGAAAAAACGATCACCGATGTACAAACCCCGTGTCAAAATTATAGACGCACAAAAGTTTTACTAATAACTTTTGTTGTGTTTACGTCAACATATCTTAACTTATACTGTGTCACAAGTGAATTGAGAGAGACAAGTGCACATAACAAACTACAACAACAACAACAACACCTAGAGGAAGCATAAAGAGACTAGGCAAATGTTACTGTTTGTATCCTTCTGGAACCCTGGGTATCATATGCAATTAGAACTTCGTGGCAACGCCATCTATTGAGTAATAGTGGAGCTTTCTTGTTGAGGGCATAGAATAGACCTATAAGGTTAAATAATTACAGCTTTCGTCATTTAATTTAACTTATTTGTACGTATATGTAAATAAATTGATAACATTGAAATAGCCCGTTATTTTCTCTTCTGTGACCCAAAGTTTCATATGTAATACCACCTGAAAATCCTGAAGCAGAAACTTATTTTACATTTAATCGATAAATTTGCATATTGTTACATCAAATCACTTAAAACTGCTTGAAATGAAAAATTTATTGCTCGGATCCTTGTAGGATATACAAACATAACATTGAAATAGCCTGTTATTTTCCCTTCTGTGACCTAAAGTATCATATATGATACCACCGAAAATTCTGAAATTATTTCACATTTAATCGATAAATTTGCATTATTATAACCAGGGCTGCGGAGTCGGTTCAAAAAATCATGACTCCGACTCCTCCAAATATTGAAGCACCGACTCCGACTCCAACTCCGACTCCGACTCCGACCATAATACAAGGTGGCGCAAAAATAACCTTCCGATGTTTTTTGGCTGTAATTTAAAAAAAAAATGAAAAACTTTGATTCTTCTTGTGGATTATTTTTATTTGGTCTTTTAATTTGTTTACATCAAGTCGAGAATATGATGTCATTTAAATAGCCGCCGCCACAGTTGATTGTCATTTGAGCCCTTTTTATGGCATTTTCCATCACTTCGGCCAAAACTTCCGGCGATAGGTCCTCACATTCTTGACGGATATTGTCTTTAAGAGCTGCAAGAGTCTGAGGCTTGTTGACATAAGCCCGCGACTTCAAAAAGCCCCACAAAAATAAGTCTGGAGCGGTCAAATCAGGCGATCTTGCTGGCCAGTGCAAATCGCCAAATCGGGAGATTAGGCGCCCGGGAAATGCATCCTTCAGCATATTGGTTGTGGCACGTGCAGTGTTGCCGTTGCACCGTCCTGTTGGAACCACATGTTTTCCAATCCCAATTCATCAAGTTGCGGCAAAAAGAACTCGTTGATCATTGCTCTGTAGCGCTCACCATTCACAGTAACCGTTTGGCCCGCGACGTCTTCAAAGAAAAAAGGTCCGATGACTCCTCCAGCGAAAACAGCACACCATACAGTGACTTTGAGCGGGTGTAATGGCTCTTCGTGGGTTACACGCGGATTTTCAGTGCCCCAGAAGCTTAAATTTTGCTTATTCACGTACCCGCTAAGATGGAAATGGGCCTCATTACTCATGATTATTTTTGATGAAAAATCATCTTCCTCTTGGTGGTCAGCAATGTTCTGGAGCAGTGTAGCGTAACATTGTTTATTAACGTGTATTTCGCATGTGTTTACTACACAAATGTCAAAACAGAACTGACATTAGGGGCCAATCGCAAAATTTATAGCATTTTCTGATAGGAGGATTACTTTTGCGCCACCTTGTATTAAAAATCATTTAATTTTTTTTTCATGCATATAATTTGTATGATGTGTCTTTTTAATAAGGAAGTTAAAAATATAAGTAAAGTCATTCAAATTCAATTAAATTTAAAATAAAATAAAGGGTGATTTATGAGAAATGTTTTCCCCAAATTACGTCCGTTTTATGGTTGTCATAATCGACCCACCGAACAGACTATTCAAGGTATTGTGACCAAATTTTGCACCAGTTTCACTTTATTGGACATTAACCCACCAACCCCTATGCGGAGAGTGCGTACTAAAGGGCTGCACAAATCCATTTGAATCGCTTTACAAATCATTTGTGTGGTGCGCAATTACTTTCGCTCCTTTACTCTCAATTGCGGATAGTGTTGGCGTGAGCGCAAATACTTGGTAGTGTGCGTAAATAAAAAACTAGTTGAAGGCAAAACAAATGAGTTATTGACTCTCACTCAATATTTTTGTAAATAAAAAGAACTTGCAAGAGGAGTACAAGTAAACAAGTAGTATAAGTATTAGAGTATTTTAGAAGATATATTTTCATTGCATGTGTGGTTATAAGGGAGGGCAGGAGAGGGATAATATGTATGACCAACCGCCATTACTTTTGCAAGAGGAATATATTTTTCTTTTGGGACCCTGTTCAAGTGTAAGTGTAGGGTATAAATATACAAAAATCATAAAATTTGTATGGGAACCCACCTAAGGAGAGGTCGGAGTGGATAGGTCCCAAAGGGAAAAATGTCCCTATTAAAAAAGTAGCGGGGGGATAATTGTAACTGGTTAAGCACACTGACAATGCCTTTTGATTTTAACATACGCAAGTATTTGGAGTACAAGGTATGTAGAACTCATAGCTGTTAAGTAATGATTACTCGTCGTAATCATTACTTATTCGATTCTTTTTTTCAAAAAGGTAAAATAATTGATTAAGTACGATTCTTTTCTATTTGTAATCGTAATCATGTGATCAATCATGTGAATCAAAAAATAATAACGATTACTTGAGATTACGCAAAATAATCAAAAAGAATCAAAAGTAATCAAAAAAATAATCCGATTACTTTTCGAGATTATTTTTGATTCTTTTTTGATTATTTTAAGAATTTTAGTCTTAGGTACAAAAAATTTTACTCTAAAAATACTAATTTAAATGTACTTTTTACTCTAAATTACTATTTCAATTACAATTGCATTCATAAGAACTAATTTTTCAAAAGAAAAATCAGACAATGATTGCCGTCTTGGAGTGTTTACTATGCCGGCAAAAAAAAAATTGTCTCTCAACTGGCGCTGAGGGCTTTAAAGGAGTATTGAATGAAAGAAATGGTTCCTTCAACAAGCCATACTTTTGCCAAATCATTTCAGCACTTGAATTGTCATGCAAGTAACAGAAGAGTTAGTCTGTTGGGATCACTAATCGGGTTTAACGGTGTCCTGTGAAGAACCAGTTGTGTCAATTTCATCATCACTTTCACAAAATATTCCGTACTATAGATTGAAATTCTTAAAATAATCAAAAAAGAATCAAAGATAATCTTTAAAAGAAATCGAATTATTTTTTTGATTACTTTTGATTATTTTTGATTATTTTGCGTAATCTCAAGTAATCGTTATTATTTTTTGATTATTTGTAATCGTAATCAATTACTAATCATAAAATTCTTGCTTAAGGATTATATAATCATTACAATTCTTTTTAAAAAATAATGTAATTGATTACTAATCGTAATCGCAATTTAACAACTATGGTAGAACTATATAGTTATTTTTGCATTTGCCCTGATAGCGGACGATAACTTTTATAATTGACAAGAGCAGTACTCTGAGCAACAAGTAACGCGCTTACGCTATCTCTTTGCTGAATTATTCTACAAGTGAATTGCTTAACTTAAAGTACTTGGTGTAATCAAAGAAGCAAATGCATTTGTGCAGCCCTTTAGTGCGTACAGAGGAGAATATTACTGCTGTAACGGGCAATGTCAATGAAGATCGCGATATGTCAAACGTCGCCATTCTCAACAATTGGGCTTGTTTTATTTAACCACCTGGAACATTTTACGCAAGGACGTCGGTATGAAACCATACAAAATACAAGTGTGCAAGAAACGAAGCCCGGTAACTTACCCTCACTTCGTTTGTTTAGTGAATGGGCCTTAGACAGTTGGATGAAGATCCACTTTTTTATCGAAAAATTGTCTTTAGTCCCGAAGCTCATTCTTGGCTCAATGTGTACATCAACAAACAGAATTGCCGAATTTGGTCTGAAGAGCAGCCAGAGGCAGTTCAAGAGCTGACAATGCACCCTGAAAAATGCACTGTTTGGTGCGGTTTGCTGGCCGGTGGTATCATTGTAACGTTTTTTTTTAAAAATAATGAAAATCACAACGTTACAATCAAAATGGAAAAATTGGACGGTGCCACATGCCACATGGTACGCGAACCATGGACCTATTAAGAAGCGAGTTTGGTGAGCAATTAATCTCACGTTTTGGAGCAGTCCAATGGCTGCCACGACCATGATATTTATTTTTGATCGACTATTAGACTATTTTTTTTATATTAAGTGAAGTCTCTCATGTACAGGGACAAACCAGCCACAATTGCAGCCCTGGAAGAAAACATTACAGATGCCTTTGGTGAGATACTGGCCAAAATGCTGGCAAAAGTATGCCATAAATTGGGGCTTACGCATGGACCACCTCAGAAGTAGCCTCGGGCAACATTTACATGAAATAATCTTTAAAAAGTAAATGACAGGTATTGATATATCGCTTAAAATAAATATTTGACTCACTTAAGCAAATTTTGTTTTTTTTTTTCAATTTTCAAAAACCAAACTTGCTACAAACTTATCAACTAGATCAACAACTGTTTGATGTCAAACCGCAAAAAATCAAAACTTCTTGATATTTGACAACGGATTGATAAACTGGTTGAAAAACTAGATATGATACCTCTGAGTACCAACAGACGACTAATTATTAACAACCAGCAACCATTTTATCAACTATTTTTACGATTAGTTGTTCGTCTATGTTATATAGAGCTGTTTACAAATTAATGTTAAAAATTTATAATTTTTCTATAAGATTTTGTGCTATTGCGATATTTGTTATACTATGTATTGATTTCTTTTATCGGAGTCGGAGTCGGTGCATATTTTAAGACTCCGACTCCGACTCCTTAACCCAAAAATCCTTACCGACTCCGACTCCGACTCCTCGACTCCGACTCCACAGCCCTGATTATAACATCAAATCACTGAGTTATTCCAAAAAAACTGCTTGAATTAAAAAATTTATTGCTCGGGTCCCAGGAGGTTATGTCGGTTTAATATGAATTCATGAAAAAACGAAAAAGTCCCAATGCCTTGCAATTTGTGTCTCGATGCCATACGAGGTAAATAATAGATATTTTTTTCATTGAACTGGCCTAAAGATTATAAATCTATATTATGAAGGGGTAATGCTTAACACAAAATTCGTGAAAAAACTTTTATTTGTAAATATATCCAAAACGTAAAAAATTGTGTTATAAAATGTAATCTCACAAAAAACAAAATCTCCGACGTAATTAGTTCTATTGTTGAAAAAAATTAAAAAAAAAAATATTCCACAAATATCCCTGAACTTAAATGTATTTTCATTTGCAAAATATGTACTCCAAATGTCACAATGCCTTATTTGGAATGAGCGACATACATTAATATATTATAAAAACTTTAATTTTGAATTTAAAAACTCAGTGTTCAACAGATAAGCCCTCCACAAATTAAACCATATAGACAATGCATTTTCAACAACCGAACTAATCCCTTAACACTTATCTAATTTCATTTTCTTAGAATTACTTGAAATGTTTAAAAATAGCTTTTGCTGCTTAAATGTTTATATTCTTCAATTTGATTATCTAAACGAAAAAATTTAATGTAACATTATCATCCTGGCTCAAAATTTTATTTGCATAAAAACGTGTTAATATCGACAGAAAAATTACATCTTGAAGGTAGCAGACAAAAGTCTCTAAATAAAAAATTGACTACCAATTAGTATGATTTTATGAAACTGTGCTTACATTCTGTCAATATAATTTGACAGTTTGGCTCCCATTTTAAAACAAGGGTACCAATTTTATTTTTTGGAAGAAGGCGTCAAATATCTGGATAACCTTATATGATTGATGAGTACCCTTTTGATGAAACAGTCGACTGGTCTAGACTGAGATTGTATTTCTCTCCTCTTATAGTTTTTTTTTTTGTTTTTTTTTTTTTTGTTTTTCACTCAATCATTACTACTACCCCCTCATCAACAGCTTACTTGCGCTCTTCATAAACTCACTTGGATATAAAATAAATCAATTCTATCTCATTCTTCACTCAGTTCACCCCGTCAACTACTACCAAATATACTAATTGTGAGTTATTTGATTGTTTTGCTGTTCTTGCTGGTTTTGTCACGTTCCAACCTTTAGACATAACTTCCGCTGTAGACAGTGCAAAACAAGTAAAAACATTTTACAAGGCAACCTTCTCGTATCTAGTTTGATTTGTTGACCAAAGTGAAAAATTGTTATAAAAAAAAAACAATTACACTGTGCAACAGACAAAAAATATCAAGATACTCGCAAAGATTTTCTGAAGTACTTTTGTCTGATGATCTCCAATACAGTTTATTCGGGTCACGTTAGAATTTTGTTGTACTCATAAGCTATATGGTTACTTTACGCTGTCTTCATGACAATAAAACCACAGAAAAACAAGTGTATCTTGGATTTTTAGACTCTAAAACGGAATAAAATAAAGTCCAAAACGCCACTTGGCACACAAAACACGAAAATCTTTGAACTGAGCTGCGTAGTATCTTAGTTGGTGCAATTTTTATTTTTTTTTTTTTTATTTTATTTTAGCGCTATACTGACACTCAGGTACCCTTCAAGCAAAAGGTAAGCAAAACTAAATCATTGACTTCCATTTCAAAAAAAATATTGTTTTACTTCTAAGCTTGTCTGAAACTTCTTAAATCCTTTATAGATGGTTTTTAGAGAGACATAATGGTACAGCAAGAACAAGGAGAGAGAAAGTTAAGAAAAGTACAGAAAGTGCTTTAGTTCGGTTTCAGAACTATAAGGTAGTGAATACCACGATCTTACAACGCGAACGAAAAACAATCTACTAGAGTTAGTGGCTTAGATAGCTTTTTGCAATGGTAGGGAATGAAATTTATTTTCATGAATAACATAAATAAATAAAAAGAAAAATTATGCAGAAATCGTATTAAAAAAAATAAAAACTTTTATTTTTATATTGTTGTTGCTTGTATTATATTGTTTGTTAATATTTTTCAAGCGAAAAATCCAGCCGGCTTGGATTTTAAATCTTTAAAGCCAAAAAGATGCTTGTTTTTGCCCAAAATTATTCGGGCAATTATATAATGCTTCTAAAGTACGCTTAGGCATTTTAGTTCACCACAAAGATCGCTCTTTTTAGTTCAATCGTATGTAATGAACTAGTTCGTTCATTTAGTTCTTTTAGTTCGTTCGTTCTTTTTATTCGCTGCATGTCATACTTCGTTCGTTCTTTTAGTTCGTTAGTTCTTTTAGTTCATTCGTTCTTGTAGTTAGCTTGGTCTTTTAGTTCATTTGGACAAACCAAGGACTCAAACCATAGCTTGGTAAATTAAGTTATTTTTGCTTTCGTTCGTTTTGTTTCTACTCGCTGCAAAATCAATTTAACTAAAAGGAACTACAAGAGTGCGAAACACTGAACTAGTTTATATATAGTTCGTGAGTGGGAATCGTTCAATTGAAGTAATTCGTTTATGAACTACCCAAGCCTATTCTAGAGCATTTAGAGGCTGAATGGAACCTTTATGGTTCAATTATTACTTCCATATTTCCAATTCTTTATTTAAAGTTTTTAAAAACTTTAGAAGCACTAACGTTAAGAAAATGCCCGCAAAAGTTAACGGTTTTTTTAAATTCTACAGCATACTTGTCAATTTTTGTTACTTGAAAGAGGGATACAAATCCTTAAATATATTTAAAAACCTTGAGAAAAGACCAATATTGCGTTCTTCTAGTTGTCGAATTTTATTTTGACAAATGCTCCTATTGCTTGAGACATTTGTTCACCACCTTTAGCAAACAATACAAAAGCAATGCAAATAGTCAAGCAATCAAGCCAGAAATATGCAACCAACCATTGCATGGAAAAATTTAAGCAGCGATTCCTCAAATTTTGCCAGAAGATAAAATTTATAATGTGGATTCCGCCCAGATGGTACTTCTTCCAAGTCTTCTACATACGACTTTATTGAAATCAGTGCAATAAATTCTATCGAAGAAGAATTTCTATCTATCCCCTAAATCGCCCCCTATCTACACCACTGATTGGAGTTAGCGAAATTGTATCTAGGGATCATGCGGTTCATGTTTCTACTTGTCCTGCAAAAATTCATTTGTTTAAAAAGATGCATAGGACTTTGAGTGTAAATGATCTGGGATCTGGTGAAGAAAAAATGCAATTTTTAGCTACAAGGTAACTTGGTAAACAACAACCAAGTATATTTTTCCTATAGACGGATATACTATGATCAAACTTCCTCAGTTCATAGAGGAGGAAACAAAATTTTAAACAATATTGAACAAAAATATCGTGACAGATTGACACAAACAATGGACATGACTCATGCGTATCTCTCATAAAATCTCTACTGAAGAAAGTAGTTATATAGCTCTCAACGAATCACTCTGCTATGCTACTCAATTAGTGCTCGGTCAGACACATATGTAGATGACCTGATCTCTAGATTAAAACTAAAATTCGGATTTAGTTTTTGATTTAATATTTTTCAAAATATGACTTTAAAACATTCAACCAGTTTCACGCCGCACAGTGAAAAATTTGAAATCGAATTTGTACATTCTGAACATGTACAACTGTTAAGAAATGTCCATTGATCTTATGATTATGTTTTTTAATTACTTGCGCTTTCCACAAAAAATAAAAAAATTCTTGAAAGTTGACCCAAAAAGTGATATTTTTTCATTTTTATTCATGGATTCCGTTGTTATACTTTATTATATTTTTGATATATCTCCCAATATCCAAAAGAGTTAAAAATCAGCATAGTTTATGACTAGCTGAGAAGGAAAAGTGTTAGACGCCGCTTTGAATGATTTTCGAACATGTGTTAGAGAATCAAATTCTAAGGTTGATGTATTTTTTCATATGTGCTCAACGAATGTTTTGGGTTTCAAAATGGCATTTCAAAATCAACAAAATTTCGTTTTTTTACCATAACTCTGCTATTTGCTATAAAAACACATACAAATTTGGTATCAAACGAAAGGTATTAGAAAGACGCAAATAACGGTATCCAATTCGTTGATCTTATAGTAGTTGCAATTTTGTTGTTGCAATTTTCAAGTTTTTAGTCGATATCATGGGTAGCACGTAGACGCAATTATTTCATATAAATTTATGTTTGAGCGCAAACAGTTTTGAAAGTTACCTTTTATTTATTTTTTTAAATTTTTAAGTTTTTGTAATGAATTTTTTTTTTCTTAAATGTACTAATAACTTATAATTTTTTTTGTTTTATCAGGTAAAGTACACAATATGGGTGTCAAAAATCATTCAAATTGGCGTCTGACACTTGGGACCTTTCCTTGCAAGATATGTTCTTTCGAAATAAAATGAATTCAATAACATATCTTTTAAAATGTTGGCGCTATAAAACGGTATTTAAGGATATAAATGCGGAAAAACGGAAAATTTGGTGAAATATTTTGGAAAATAAAAAAAGTGCCACCTCATATTTGCAAGTTTTTTATTTATTAAATAAATATTATGACTTCTTTAAGTTCTGGAAGTGCCAAGGAGCGCAACTTTTTATAAAAATTTTTTTCTAATCTGTATAATGGTCTCGAAAATGCCTGTATGAAACAGACTCTGACCGTTTTGTATGAAATGTATTGAATTTGAGGTCGAAGAGACTGTGTGCGGGTTTTGAATATTCTTAACATGTCACACAATAGTTTTACTCTGAAAACAAAAAATTCATAATGTATTAAATAAAAAAAAAATTATTTTAGCGGAGGTTTTTTTTTTGTAAAAACGCAAAATTGGCTGAGTTTTTATAATTTTCAAATAATCAACTCTCTCTCCATTATGGATTCTAGAATTGATTATTTTTAACATGCTGGTGTCCTACAAAAAGTAGTACATTCTTTTCTTGCTTCAACTTGAATCGCTACAGAAATCGATTCTTTTATTCACTTTTTAGATGGAATCTTTTAATAATTAAGTATTAATTCTACGGAAAAAAGAAAACAAATCAAAACAGATTGATTCTTTTCTAGTTTATAGCAAAATTTATTTTAGAATCAATTTGTTTTTGACTTACCAAAAACAGCAAGCAAGGAATCTAAAAGCATTTTCTATAGTAGAAATTATTATATAGGTCGTAATCGATTCTAAATGGAATAAAAACGAACAAGTAAACTTTTGGTTGATAGATTCCAATTCATAGGTTTTGCTTTAAATTTATGTATTCTTTGGAACACGTTCTAAAATGTAAGCAAAAGAATCATTCTATTGACGATTTTTTTTTTAGAATCAGTTCTCATTTTTCTGGTGGGTAGTTAAATTTACCTGAGTTGTCCAAAACAGTCTGATTCTCATATTTTAGTCTTTTTGCTCTGCCTGCTCATGTAAATAGTTTGGTTATATATAACATTTATTGTTTTTTTGATTTTTTCAAAAATGGACAAAAAAAAAGAGTTATTTTTAAACGCTTACCTGAAAAGGTAAAACTAGGAAACTTTAAAAATTCCTTTTTTTCTGAATTTTAATTTGATCAAACCTAGTTTATATGCAAAGAGTTTGAAAAAATCTTGGATATCTTTTTCAGAAATTAATTTAAAAGTACGTGGTCAAAAAATCGACCAGTGGACTAAAAGGGGCTAATATAATATTGTAACAAAAAAAAATTACTTTAAAACATTTTACCATCTAAATATTAATTTTGGAGTATAGTTTTAACCTTATTATGAAAATAGTAAAAAAAACACATGTAAAAGGTAGTTAGAGGATTTAAATATTTTACAAAAATTATTCTCTTAAGATTTTACTATACATAGATCTAGGAACAAAACAATTATGTTGAATTCTTGAATTAAGAAGTTATCATGTAACTTTTTTTAGTAACTTCTTAATAAAAATGTTAACTTATAACCCATATTTCAAATTGCTCATACGTAGAACGATACTCCTGCAATTTCATTTTTTGCCTCTTTTATCAGAATCCATTGATAGAAGTGTAGAATTTTGGAAAAAGGTTCAAAATTGTCGAACAATGTCGTTATAATTTAAAAAGATAAGCAAGCACAATCTTTCATTTTCAAAAATAAATTAAAAAAAAATAAAAACATTAAAAACATTCAAAAACATTAAACATAAACATAAACATAAACATAAACATAAACATAAACATAAACATAAACATAAACATAAACATAAACATAAACATAAACATAAACATAAACATAAACATAAACATAAACATAAACATAAACATAAACATAAACATAAACATAAACATAAACATAAAACATAGAACAAAAACAAAAACAATTAAATGCTTGAAAATAAGGTATCGTTTGGAGAAATATTACGTGTCAAAATAGCATTAAAGCGATCACTTTAGGAAACTCCTTAAGTATCGTTTCAAGTGCACTATGATCAAATACAACAACAAACGCAACAAACAACACAACCATTACAAAAGACCAAAAAAAAAAATTGGTTGCAAAAAACTAGTGCTACGGGTTACACTAAAATTTTATCACCACCTAAAAACAGCAAAAAAAAACAAAAATAAAGAAAAATAAAATCTATAGGAAACAACAAATGCAGAAAATATTATCCTTTGTACATTTATAGGACTAAAATAAACAGTGAAAAAACAAGAAGAAATAAATAAAACAACAGAAGAAAAAAAAAACAAACATTACAACAAGTCGCTAGGGCCAAGTTGCCTGATTCTTGTGCTGCTTGAGCAGGCGTTGCGACAAAAACCGGATGAAGAAGAAAGCAAAAAAACAAAAAAAGAAATCAGAAAGAAAAAATAAAGTCTAACAACAACATAAGACGGAAGAGGAGGAAAACCAAAAAAAAATTGTTCACTACAACACAGCATGATGCAAAACTTGCAACAACAACAACAGCAAAAAAAAAACCAGAACAACATGAGCCAGAAGTACCAACAACAAGTTTATTGAAGCGCAGCTGTACACAGCTGAGACTGAGACTGAGGCGAGACGCTGACTGCTGCTGCCACAATTTTTTTTTCTTTTCTTTTTATAACGGAGTCCTTGCAAGCGCTTCTAGTCCATAAACCATATCCTGTTTGTGAGTTGTGAGCAAAAGTTTGTATCGCTGTTTTTTTTTTTTTTTTTTTTAGCTTTGAACCAAGGATTTCAGGTGGAATACCTATTCAGTCAAGTCTGCCTTGGTTCGAAATGGGGTGATAGATTAGTGGGAAGGAAAGGGCAATCAAGTGAAACATATGTAGGATGTTCTAAGTGTGGTGGAAAGCCAAAGAAACATGTGAATTTGAATCAGAGGCAAGTGTTATGCCTTTACCTCAGTCAATTCAAGTTATAAAGGCAATCTCATCCACAAACTTCTCTACCGTCAACTACAACTTCAAGTCGTAAATATTGATGAATTTTTAATTTCAGTTGATTAGAAATGAGGATAGAAAATTTAGAAAGGTTTTAAAGCGAAGGACCATGGCCTAGCCGGGAATCGAACCCGGGACCTCTGGGGTGGCAGTCGAGCACGCTACAAACTCGACTACCGAGGCCGCCTAAATGATTATGTTTTTGTTGTTTTTGTTGTTGTTGTTGTTATTCCAGCTGTTATTTCAGCACGTAAAAAGCACATTATATTTTTATACCGTGCACACAAAAAATCTGGCAGCATTTCTGACGGAAGCAATGCGGTTGCCTCAAACTACACACTCGTACAGACACACACACACCCACGCAAGCATAGAAGTTTTTGTGAAACCTTACTATTACGCACACACCTTCGAAAATCACAGTCTCACACACACACACACATTCGGCAAAACTTTTCCAATTATTACACTTTTTTAGTTGCCACAAAAATTTTCACTGCAACATATACTTGGACGAATAAAAAAAAATAACGCTTGGTGCCAGGCAGAATGTCGTTAAAAATGTCATGTCTGGCTAACGCTGTTGTTGTTGGTGTTTAAGAGTTGGTAAATTTCAAAAGCATTATTCTTAGCTTTCAGCGTTTGGAAGTGCCAGAAAATGTTAAAATTTTTATATTAAAAAATTTTATTTTATGCAACGTAAAGTGCCAGAGTTTGTTGTTGTTGTTGTGTTGATATTTCAAAAATGTAAACACATAATAACACAAATAAATATATGCATTTATTTTTTAATACTCACAGATTCTTAATAGTTTTTTTTTATCCTTTCTCTAAAGCTACTTTGATATGCTTGTGATCAAAAAACTTCAATCCATTCATTTATTTTGATGCAGTTAAAACACTTTATATCTTGTTTACACACACACACAGAAATTTTATTTTTTTTTTTATATTTTTTGTTTAATTTATATATAAAATTGTTGAATTTCTGAATATTTTCTCATAACTTTCTAATAACACAATAAAAAATAAAATAAAATTGGGGCAGAGCTTAAACTTTTCCCAAACTTTTAACTTAGTTGGTAATCGACACAGTGTAATCCACTCCACAAAAGTAATGCAACTAAAACTGTTTCGATTTAGCATGCAAGCGCATTGATTCTTATCACTTCGTTTTTCTGTATTCCACTTTGCGCCTAAAAGTTGGCTTCAACACTCACACACATAGAATATCTTCCACTATCGCAACAAAAACTAACGAAAACTTTTAAATTTAATATTGAAAGTAATGCTAAATTTCGTTTCAAGTTTTAAATTTATACAATATATATATATGAATATTTTTTTTCTTAAAAACTATCGCGCTTTTTCCTTGCGTTATCCTTTAAGTGCCGCTTTACCGTCACAAAGCACATTCAACGTAAGACTGTCGCTTTTCGCCAAGTTTTTTGATATTTTAAAAGCGTTCTTTAGCTTGTCTACGAGACAAGCATGTTAGAGTCCTTTTCTCACATACATATACATGTTTTTGTGTGTCGTAGAGAATTTGCCAAAACATGCCTGGCATAATCAGAGAGCATTCTACTAAAACCAGACGGCGCATGTTTGAATTGCTCTTGCTCTCATCATGCTCTTAAATTATTTTAGTACTACGCTAGTAATGCCAGGACATTACATGATATCTCTAACAGGTTACATTGACCTAATTGGAAAATTATGGGGCACAATATAAGCACAATTGAGTAGGACTATTTATTATTTTTGGTGGGTGTTTTTTGATTTATCATACGTTTAAATTTCCTGCTTTGGAATTTCGCGCGCTATGTTAGTCCGATTGACACGATTTTTTGCTGTCGTTGTGTTGAAAAGCATTTGTAGTGAGTTGTTTACTTTTTTGTCAGCTGTTGAAAGAATAACGCGTGTTTTGGTACCGTTGACGATTTTTCATTTACGAGGATAGTCTGAGAAGTACCCGATCTAAGGCATAGTACTCCGAAAAGACAAAAGTTCAAAAATTTTATGTTCTCAATAACCAAGTATTTGGTATTTTTGGAAAGTTAATACTTCCACTGCAAAAACTATAGTAACATTTTTTGGATTAATTGATTATTGTTCGATCAGGAGCTTTTCAATCTGAATTTTTCTGAGCAATCAATTTAAACTAGCATTTTTAGGTTGTCTTCAAAATAAATTATTTATAATTTTTTTTAAAAATATATTTTGTAGTGGTAGTGGAAGTGGTAGTGGTAGTGATTGTGAAAGTGGTAGTGGTAGTGCAAGTGGTAGTGGTAGTGAAAGTGGTAGTGGTAGTACAAGTGGTAGTGATAGTGATAGTGCAAGTGGTAGTGGTAGTAGAAGTGGTAGTGGTAGTAGTAGTGGTAGTGGTAGTGGTAGTGGTAGTGGTAGTGGTAGTGGTAGTGGTAGTGGTAGTGGTAGTGGTAGTGGTAGTGGTAGTGGTAGTGGTAGTGGTAGCGTAGTGTAGTGTAGTGGTAGTGGTAGTGGTAGTGGTAGTGGTGGTGGTAGTGGTATCGGTAGTGGTAGAGGTAGTGGTAGTGGTAGTGTAAGTGGAAGTGGTAGTGGTATTGATAGCGGTAGGGGTAATGGTAGTGTAAGTGGTAGTGGAAGTGGAAGTGGTAGTGCAAGTGGTAGTGCAAGTGGTAGTGGTAGTGGTAGTGAAAGTATAAATGGTAGTGGTAGTGGTAGTGGTAGTGGTAGTGTAAGTGTAAGTGGAAGTGGTAGTGGTAGTGCAAGTGGTAGTGGTAAGAAAAACTCAATGATTTCATTAAACACAAAAAATGTTTAAGTTGGATGAAAAAAATTAAA
The DNA here is from genome assembly GCA_943735915.1 of Pherbina coryleti. NCBI lineage: Eukaryota > Metazoa > Arthropoda > Insecta > Diptera > Sciomyzidae > Pherbina > Pherbina coryleti. The sequence goes on along the minus strand of OX030949.1, from coordinate 65,521,577 downwards.
AAAAAAAGGAGTTGGCTGTGCCGTGGACACACCCGTAGGTTTTGACGTGACGAAGTTTCTTGCTGTTGTTGTTGTTGTTGATGTTGATGTTGATGTTGATGTTGATGTTGATGTTGATGTTGATGTTGATGTTGATGTTGATGTTGATGTTGATGTTGATGTTGATGTTGATGTTGATGTTGATGTTGATGTTGATGTTGATGTTGATGTTGATGTTGATGTTGATGTTGATGTTGATGTTGATGTTGATGTTGATGTTGATGTTGATGTTGATGTTGATGTTGATGTTGATGTTGATGTTGATGTTGATGTTGATGTTGATGTTGATGTTGATATTGATGTTGATGTTGTTGGTATTGATGTTGATGTTGATGTTGATGTTGATGTTGATGTTGATGTTGATGTTGATGTTGATGTTGATGTTGATGTTGATGTTGATGTTGATGTTGATGTTGATGTTGATGTTGATGTTGATGTTGATGTTGATGTTGATGTTGATGTTGATGTTGATGTTGATGTTGATGTTGATGTTGATGTTGATGTTGATGTTGATGTTGATGTTGATGTTGATGTTGATGTTGGTGTTGATGTTGATGTTGATGTTGATGTTGATGTTGATGTTGATGTTGATGTTGATGTTGATGTTTATGTTGATGTTGATGTTGATGTTGATGTTGATGTTGATGTTGATGTTGATGTTGATGTTGATGTTGATGTTGATGTTGATGTTGATGTTGATGTTGATGTTGATGTTGATGTTGATGTTGATGTTGATGTTGATGTTGATGTTGATGTTGATGTTGATGTTGATGTTGATGTTGATGTTGATGTTGATGTTGATGTTGGTGTTGGTGTTGGTGTTGGTGTTGGTGTTGGTGTTGGTGTTGGTGTTGGTGTTGGTGTTGGTGTTGGTGTTGGTGTTGGTGTTGGTGTTGGTGTTGGTGTTGGTGTTGGTGTTGGTGTTGGTGTTGGTGTTGGTGTTGGTGTTGGTGTTGGTGTTGGTGTTGGTGTTGGTGTTGGTGTTGGTGTTGGTGTTGGTGTTGGTGTTGGAGTTGGTGTTGCAGTTGAAGTTGTTGTTGGATTTGGTGCTTTTCTTTTAGCTTTTTTTTTGCTTCCCCATTGTTTGTGCTCTAATTTCAATTAATCCAGCAAAAGTGATGCATATGCGTCACATTAGGCGGTTCCCTTAGGGTCTTTGACACGCCGTCAATTTTTTTTTATTTTTGTCATATGCCCGAAGACCTCACCTTTGTTTTCGTTCCTTAAAATTTACCGTTGCACCAGTAGTCACAGAGTTAAAAATCCATGCAACGTTTTCTCATGGCTGTAGCATTTTTACTGCATTATGTGATTGCATCCCTGAAATCATGACAACAAATTTTGTTTTGTAATTTAGTTTTGAATCGTAATAACACATCCCTGTTGTCGTAAAACAAAATTTACTGTAGCACTCCTCCTGAGTGAGTAATAATTCCATGCAACGATATTATATTTCTGTTACATAAGTTGCTATATTCACGACCTTACGACGCCGTAATTTTTTTTTTATTTTTGTCGTAAAGCCATGTATAAAAACATTATTTTCCTTTTTAAACTTTTATCTTACATTATATACTCATTGAGTAAAAATTCAATGCAACGCCGATGCATGAATGTTGCGTTATCGATCTTTGAGCGGCTCTCTCAGCGTCCCCATGATGTCAGAAATTTTTTGTCTAATTTTGTTGTGAGGGCTTCCAGTAGGCCTTTATTGGCGTATCATATTTTTAATCCTAGCACTAATACTCAGCGAGTAATAATTCCATGTAACAAATTTTCAGTTGCGTTGCTTACGCAGCTCCCACTACGTCCCTATGCTGTATTAAATTTTTTTTTTGTTTTTTTAATATAGTCAAAGAATTAACCTTTATGGTCATACCATTCTTTTAATCATAGCTCTTATACTCAACGAGTACCAATTCAATGCAACGCAGATGAATTTTTAAAAAATTCATTTTTCAACTTTTTTGGAAACGTGATCTGTACAACGTAACTTCGTCACGTCAAAACTAATTTCGAGGAAATAACGTTTGAAGTTTTTTGTTTGTTGTATGGAGCTTAGACATAGGTTAACGAAAACCGTTATAACTTCTGTGTTTTTTTAAATATCGATTTAAAAATGTATATGTTTATTCTTAAAACTATAAAGAACGCATTAAACAAAAAAAGTTTTTTTCGAAAAGTACCTTAAATACCTTAAAGAATATAATTTTAAAGATAAAAAAAAAATAATTAAAATATGTTGTTTATACTATTTATTTACTTGCCGTGACCCATGGGTCTTTCGTGTCAAGAAAAAATTTCAATAGCTTGGCAGTCTATTCAACTCTTGTCAGCAAGTCACTGCAGTCCCAAACTTTTTCCGCTTGACTCCGAGCCTCATCTATAAAAAAACTCATCCAAAAAAAAATGTAAAAAACTACAGTCAAAATAAAAAAAACGTTTGGACACGAAGGACCACATGTGTCACGCAAAGGGTTAATAAGTGCAATAATAAAAATATAAATATTAATTTGAATCAACGAAACATGAACGAATTCTGTTCGATTCTATTCAATGACGAATTCCATTTTAAAAAAAAAATTGAGTTTTAGTACCAAAGAGTGAATTTTAAAGAGCAAATATATTTTTAAGAAAAATCGTTCTTAAATCTCACGGCTGTGTTATACTCTCTGTTTCGTGTGTTGCACTCTCAGCTTTGCTCTCATTTCGAACTGGTACCATTTTGTTCTCTCAATAAATCAGTAATAAAGGAGGACCAACAATGTTTTGTTTTGTTTTTCATACAAAATATTTCTGTTGCGCTCTCTGTTATGCTCTCTTTGAGTATTTTTTTTTTTTTTTTTTAGAGTTTAACATGCTTAGTACTTCATTCGAACTTTTGTTTGTTTTATTTATTTATTCGATTTTCATGCTCACCGAGAGACAACATGAAGCGCATTGTAACAGGACAATGGCCAGCTTCAAGAATTTTAAACTTGTTCGATTTTAGACATTTTTAAAAATTTTTAAATTATTTGTTTTGACTGCTGAGTAAGATTTAAGACGTTTGGAGAATTTTTAAAAAGATTTGTGAAGAAAAAGCTTCTTTAATTCATGTAGATTTTAAATATAAGTCTGCGAATAGTGAAAAGTTATTGCAAAGAAATGCTTGAATTTTAATTTTTGATGGTCAAATTTTTGTTTTTTATTTCAAAAATTTACTCTTGAAAAATGAAAACTTGCTGCTTGTTTTCTCCTCAATTCTTTTAAAAAGTTTCCCAAAAACTTTGCATTTTTAATGTACTTTTTCATATGAAACTATAAAGAACTAGAAAGATTCCTTTTTTTTCTTATAGAGTTTATAAAGAACTTTGATAGAATTTAAAAAAAAGCAAAATTATGGATATTTACAACATCACGTGACCTCAACTTCTGCTTACATTCACATAAAGTCAAAAACTTTTGCTATCTAAAAACGAAAAAAAAATTTCGTAGCACAAAAAAGTTGTTGTTTCTTAATCAATATAAACCAAACGCAAAAACAACAAGCTAACTGCTGATGTAAAGCAAACTAATACAAAAGCATTTTTTTGGGCACGCATTTGTAGCACGCATGTGAACAGACTTACACACGTACACAAACTCAAGCACACAAACACAGCACACTCAGCGTACATTCATATACATATGACGAAATTTTTGTAGCAGCTTTTTTGGCGCATTTCAAATGCGAAAAAAATCATAGCATGGAGCTCCATAAATTTTTAAGCTGACTTTTTTTTCGCCACTTCGATATTGAAGTTGAAGCAGCTCGTATTTTGAATAATGCACAGCACTTGGATAATAAAATAAAGCAATAAAATTTTTAAAAATTCCGTGTTTGCGTGTATGTGTGTGTCTGTCGAATTGATTTTGTTATATGGCCCGCAAGTTATGCATGTTTGTATATTAGCTTGCTTGTATGTATTTGTGATATCAAATATTAATGCCCTTCATGCAAAGACTTACTTTTTTTTTGTTCTTTTATTTTTCATTTCCTCTATGAAAGAAGTTCAATGTTGCGTATACGCCCCGGTTGGCTAGAAACATGCAAGAACAAAAATGACAAAACAGCGCACAAGTACCTACACGCTCTTATAAACACAAGCACAATCAAAACACACACACACAGCCTCACTCACACACAGCCACATACATGCAGTCATGCACGCATGTTGCTTTATTTTCTCATGTATGACGGCACTACAATTGATGATTGTTTCAGAGCTAGGACAGGGCAGGAGAAAGTAATTCTATCAATGACGAATTTATTAATGTTCCAATGATTTGTTGCCCGTAGCATCTTGGGTGCACGTGCCGGGGAATAAATGAATGAATTTCAAAACAGATTTGCTAGGCTATAGACCCGCCGCAGCCGAAGTGAATTGGGCAGAATGTAAGCGGAGAAATCAACAGTTTGCTTAAAACTACTGCATGCCTGCTGACTTTTGTTTTAAATTTGTTTAATAAAACTCGTCTTTTTTTAAAAATATTGCCCAGATTGAGCACACCTTCAATACTTGCCAATTCTAATATATTTCATTTTTATTTTTATATTTTTTTTAATCTAACACTTTCCTTAATTTCCTTCACTGTTGCCAATAGCACATCAAATTAATCCCCTTTCGACAAGCTTCCTCATCTTTGATGTCAGCTTCATGCTACAATGCGTGGTGTTCTCATTTCCAGCAACATTTCAACACAGATAATTAAGGACATTACAACAAATATCCCAAAATATTTGGTTTAAATTTCAGCACATCGCTGTTTGATGTGTTTCAGGATATGCATGTGAATTTCTCTCAGCTGGGATATTGAGGACATATCCCCTCAATGCGTGATAATATAATTATTGCCTTTGCATAAATCATTTAATGTAAATAATTCAACAAGATAATCCGTGGTTGGCAAAAATACCAAAATACTTCAATTAATGTGTCAATTTGTTAATAATGGAATTCATAAAAGCTAACATGTGTGCGTGTGTGTCCATTTTTTTACACGTAATACAAATACGTGAAGTTTCTGCACAAAATGCCGATGTTGCAAAATAATTCTTGGTTATATATATATCTATATATATAAAAATAAGTTGCATTGTGTATAAAATTGATGTTCTCTGTAATGCGTGAACCGATTTCGTTTCTGAAATTTCCCATGAAAGGTGACGTCAATACGAAGGTTTTTATGTATAAACGTATGGCTGGGTATTGAACCCAAAACTTCTGAAGTAGCACTAAAGCGCGCTACCACTCACCTACCGAGGCCGCCTATTCACTCACTATCGCACGGCATACTACAAGTTAGAAGTTTTTGATGTATTATATTTCAATTATTAAATAACTTTTATACTGAAGAAAAAAAATCTACATCTATACTATTATATAAAAGAAGACTCACGTATGTTCGGCTGCGAAAAGCTTGAGAATGGCAGGCGCTATTTCAAAAATTCTTTTATTCTAGGATAGCTATGGTGCCCAGTTAGGACATGGGTTATATAAATTTAATAACCATTGTTTAAATAATTAATTAAAATTCAAAATAAATTTCAAAGATTTTTTTTTACAATTTGTTTATTCTTATTCTCAGAGAGAAAAAATTTTCTCATTAAAACTCTGTGCATCTCAAAAAAAGGTTGTGCCCAAAGCTAATAAGGTAGAACATATGTATATGTAATACTTCTGTATTCCAACTCTAAAATCGAAGAGAGACAGCCATAACAACATAAGATGTTGCTGTTTGTGTTAGTATATTTGAATATATGAAAATTACTACACAAAAAATAAAAAGTCAAACCGTCACAGGGGCGGTTGTTATGAAAACGCTTGCCCCAAACATATAAGAAAACAAATAATATCTGTTTTTCCTAAATCACAGGTACGCACCATTATAAAACAATTATAAGAATGCCTGCAATATGATTAAATTTAAACAAACAAAATTTTAATCAAAAAATTCAAACAACAAAAATTTCAAATAAATATTATTGACAATGGAAGCACCGCTCCTGAGTTTTTTTATTTTGAAATTTAATTTCCTCTATATATTTTCTCGCTCATATAACAATATATTAGCACTCTAATGTTGACGAATATATGAGATAGAACAATATGTCAAAATCGCTGTGAGGCAAAAGCTCTATTTTCAAACCCTTATTGAGCATCATATATAAAAGTCAACAACCCAGCGGGAAAATGAGAATTTATTAAAAAAAAAAATCGTAAATGGAATAGATTCGTTTGCTTACATTTTAGAACGCATTCCAAAGAATATATAAATTAAAGCAAAACATATGAATTGGAATATATCAATCAAAAGTTTATATCAACCAATATATCAACGAATATATCAACCAAACAAATTTTGGCATAAGTGAGAAAAGCAACAGTCTGTTTTAATTTGTTTTCTCATTTCCGAAAATGAATACTTTTTATTTAAAAGAATACATTAAAAAAGTGAATAAAAGAATCGATTTCTGTAGCTATTCATATGGAAGCGAGAAAAGAATGTACTACTATTTGTAGGACGTCAGCGTCCCACCGGCAAAATGAAAATGGATTCTAGAAACAAAAATCGTAAATAGAATGAATTCTATTCCTAACATTGTAGAATGTATTCCAAAGAATATATACATTTATAGCAAAACCTATGAATTGAAATCTATCAAACAAAAGTTTACTGATTCGTTTTTATTCCAGCCATAATCGATTACGACCCATATAATTATTTCTAATATATAAAATGTTTTTAGATTCCTTGCTTGCTTTTTTGATAAGCGAAAAACGAACTGATTCTAAAACAAATTCTGGTATAAGTGAGAAAAGCATCAGTCTGTTTTGATTTTTTTTCTTATTTCCGAAAGTTAATACATTTTATTTAAAATAATCATATATGTAATACTTCTATATTGGCAGTACACTGTACTGTGAATGTACCCGAAATTGTGGCGTCCGTGGCGTAGTTGGTTAAAAGTCCGTGGCCTCTATGTCAACAAACCTGGAGACCCGGGTTCTAATCCCAGCAGCGACAAAAAATGATTTGAATTAAAATGATTTTTTTGTACGGCCGCCACCTCTCTGCTGACAATGGCAAACCTCAGAGAGTAATCAAAATGCCATGCAAAGCTAATTGAAAATAAGAACATTCCGTTCATCGCCGTTCGGAGTCGGCGTTAAGCCTGTAGGTCCGGTTCTCGGTCAATTGTGTACAAACTTAATAACATGCACAACACAATTGATCATAAGAAGCTAGGTCAAAGTCCTTTCAATAGCTAAAATGACCAGTTATTTATTTATTTTTGGTTTTTTTTTATGTACTCGAAATTTAATTTTATAACAAAAAAACTCAGGAGCGGTGCTTTCATTGTCAAAAATTTCATTTAAAATTTCTGTTGTTTCAATTTTTATGGTTTAAATTTTGTTTGCTTGAATTTTTCTTTTTAAATTTTTATCATATTTCACGCGTTGGTCTTATAATTGTTTTATAATGGTGCGTACCTATGATTTATGCAAAACAAATATGTATGCTTTGTTTTGTTTTATGTTTGGGTAGACATTTTTCTTAACAACCGCCCCGTTGACGTATAGTAGTAGTATATTTAATATACTAATACAAACAACAAAATCTTATGTAGGCTATCTCTCTTTGATTTCGTAGTTGAAACTCATGAAAAATTTAGTTTGCTGCCAATATTGAAGTATTACATACATGGTTTAATAAATAAGGTTGTCGCATGGGTGAGAGCGAGTTCCAATAAAAGTCGAATCGAAGTTGACAACTCATACAAAATCTGAATGCGTAAATTGATAACATGCAAAGCCGATGAAGTTGTTGTTGTAGCTTTTCATTGATTTTGACAATTATGTGTACTGAGAAGAGAGTACGATCAGCTACGAGACAACCTAATTTATTCAACCATGATTACATATATGAAAAGAATCTATATAAAAAGTGAAAAAAAACGATTCTGTAGCGATTCCACTTAAAGCGAGAAAATAATGTACTATTTTTTGTAGGACATCAGCATGTTAAAAATAATCAATTCTAGAATCTATACTGGAGAAGAGAATTGATTCTTTTTTTATATAAAATTGCATCTTTTTCCCGATGGGGTGTTAAAATAATCAATTCTAGAATCTATATTGGAGAAGAGAATTGATTTTTTTTCCCGGTGGGAAGGTCCACAAAAAAGAAAAAAAAGACAGCAACATGTATTGAGTGCGGTACCATTGCTGCCACCTTTTTGAATGTAAAAATACTGCAACTTTTATAAAAGCATCGACAAAAATTCCGTGTCGATGTTTTGTTGAAATGTTTTGATGAAATTTATCAGCTTAAACGAAAGATATATTTAATTTTAAAATAACAATTCTCTAAGGCCGTCATATATTTTTCTTACCTCAGAGCTGATATTTTTACGTATAAACGAGATTTTTATATATATAGGGTATTTACAGATCCCTTCTAAAGTTGATATATATATATACTATATATACTATAGTAACTTTAAAACGATACTTCAATCAAATTGTGAGAACCCTTACACGTAGTTCATTCTAAAATTGACACGCCTTTTGAAAAGAGAAGCTTTCTTTAATTTATTGATTTTTCAATAAAATAAAAATAACAAAAGAAGATTTCTTTGATTTATTTATTTTTCAATAAAATAAAAATACCTTTCAGAAATGCCAGTTTGCTACGAAAAACAAACATGTTGGAAAGCAAGGCAATTTTACCAGTTTGTGTTATATCTTTTTTACATGCAAACCAAAATCAAAAATAGTTACCACATGGCAAAATGTTTTAGAGTTAACAGACGGCGTAGTTAATACACCAGATAAAACAAAACTGTGAGTACCCCAATAGTCACAGCGCTAGGAAAAGTGAACCAATGCATGAAAAAAAATGATCAGGAAGATACAGAAAGTTTATTACTTTAGTTATTTTTTATTACATTAGTTAGCTGGTTACTTTATTCGGATGGAACTACTAAGTCGCTCCAACACAAATATAGAATTTTACCGAAATTCAAACGGCTGTATTCATAAAAAATTATGAGCCTCTTACAAAGCCTTCATAAGAAAAAAATCGAAAAAAATTTAAAAACATTTTTCATGTTGAACGTTTCAACAGCTTTTAAAAGCTCTTTTAAATGTTTGATAAATAAGAGAATTTTAAAAATGGTTGAAACCTTCAATAAACCCTCGATAAAGCATTTAAAAAATTTGTTTGTTCTCATCTGAGCACAACAAATATTGTCAAAACGTATCAAATTATTTCAAAATGTATCAAAAACAAACAAAATGTCAAAAAGTGTTTGAAAATGTTTGTTTATAAATTAGAGGATTTTTAAATATGGTTGAAATTTAAATTTTTTTTTAAGGTTTATAACACATCTCTCATAAAGCAGTTTTTAAATTATTTGCTCTCATTTGAGCACAAATATTGTCAAAAATAATTAAAATTCTTCAAAATATTTTAAACATTTGGAAAATATGTCAAGAAAATTCAAAATATATAAAAAATTTCCAAAAAAAGAAAATAAAAACAAGAAAATTTGTCAAAGATTGAAAATGACAATTATTTCAGTGCGGATGGCTTAGAAAAACTATTGATTTTAAATATCAAAATCTTGACGAAATTGCGACAAATAAATAACAAGTCACTGAATTTATCTAATACACAAACCATTATTTACACTCTTCCCACTTCAATATGAATACGGCTGTTAAATTTTAAGATTTAAAGTTTTTAATGATATTTAATATTTTTATCGCCGGCGAAGCAGCGGGTATTTGCTAGTATACATATAAAAAAGGAGCTTATGTTTGTAACTATGCAATAGACTCCTAAACTACTCATCCGATTAGCATGAAAATTTGTGTAAGGAAGTTTTTTGGTACGGTGCGTGTTTGTGAGATATCAATTTTGATCCACCTTGAACACCAGAAGGCGCTGTAGTACAAATTTTTTACAAAACCACCTAAAACTCCCAAACCGCTCATTCGATTAGAATGAAAATTGGTATATAGTAGTTTCCAGGTACGATGAGTTTTTTAGCAATATCTTCTTTGATCTTTAGCAATATCTTCTTCAAAATATTAAATATTTCTTAAATTTAGTAAAATGAAAATAATTTCCGTTATTTTCTCATCCAACTATGAAAAATTTTACTACAACGATATATTTAATGCAACATCGTGCTCAAAAATGAGAAAAACACAATCAGAAATTTAATTGTGTGACTTTCGATTCAAATATCTCCGCTGCTTTTGTATACATTTTGTTAAATTTTTATTTTGTCTTAAAGCTTCATCAAAATACTATGAAAACCTTATTGCAAAAATACCGTTAGTTGAGTATATATATTTTAAATATTTTTTTCAAAGAGGTCTGAAATTTTGGAGTTTTCCTCACAAAAAGGCTCAAAATTTGTTTTTGTTGTAAAAATAATTTAAATTCAAATTCGAAAATTTTCATATCTATTTAAAAGTTATAACATTTATAAGGAAAAATTATTTAAATTTTACGCAAAAATTAAAAAACCATTTTTATGATTCAAAAAGCAAGGCCTACCCCTTGATTTTTCGAACAAAATTTTTTTTTCCAATATTGTGTTTTTATAATTTTGAAAAAAATATACAAACTAAAAAATTAATTCATTAGAAAAAATTATCATTACAATCAAAAGTTATAGCCAATAATGTTTATCCAAAATATATATACAAAAAGCAAAACGCTGTCTGTGTGATGGCTGGAAACTTCAAAATTACGGAGCCGATAGAGCTGAAAAGTACATTTTTTTCAAGTACGAGATGGCTTACATTTCTTTCACACCCCCTTTTACTGCCCACAAATCAATAAAAATGCTTTATTTCCTACGGTTTCCGCCTATTTGGCTACAATTTTGTAATTTAGTTTGTATGCTCACTGTCGGCAACTGTACTAAATCAGGGTAATGTCCATCTACTAGAAAACAGGGATGAGCATTATATAAGAGGGTGTGGCTCCACCCATACAGTTAAAATTTGTATTATCGAATAGATTTGAAAGTAAAAGTAGCAATACTTACATACAAACTCAAAATGGAGTTACTATTTGGTGATCTCCTGATATTGGGAAACTGTAACGGGAAGTGGAAAATAACAGTGGTGTCAAGCTGTGAGTCTAAGAAGAGTCTAAGAAAAGTTTTGAATACACCTATTATGTTCCCATATAGCTGCAGGGTGCAGCAACGCGCGCCGGGAAAAGGCTAGTAATTTATATAAATTAAAATTGTAAATATTGCAAACATTTAAATATTTCTGTTCCAATACATAAACTTTTTCTTGCATGCCAAAATCTTCAATGCAGCACATGGAACGCAAAGCTTTGAAATAAATAACTTTCTGCTACATAAAATGTAAGCTCCATTCAGATTTTATGCTTAACGTCGTGATGTTCTCCCGAGGCTTGACATTCGTCAAATTAGAGCGGCTGTTACAGTAAAAGCCTTAATAATAACAGCATTACACTGAAAGTAGCAGCAACAAGAACAACAACAATTAAGTATTTCTACAATATTTCTTTTTTTTTATTCTACTCATCATTCTAGTGTAATGTTTGACGTTAAGTTAACAAAACAGTGTTGAAAGCGTAGGAAAGCAGGACAAATGAACTGCAAATGAAGATGCTCAGTTGTAAGGATGTGTATGCATAAGTAAGTGCATGAATATAAAAGGTGATTTTTTAAGTGCCTGATAACTTTTTTTTTAAAAAAAACGCATAAAATTTGCAAAATCTCATCGGTTCTTTATTTGAAACGTTAGATTGGTCCATGACATTTACTTTTTGAAGATAATTTCATTTAAATGTTGACCGCGGCTGCGTCTTAGGTGGTCCATTCGGAAAGTCCAATTTTGGGCAACTTTTATCGACAAATTTTGTTCAGCGATGAGGCTCATTTCTGGTTGAATGGCTACGTAAATAAGCAAAATTTCCGCATTTGGAGTGAAGAGCAACCAGAAGCCGTTCAAGAACTGGCCATGCATCCCGAAAAATGCACTGTTTGGTGTGGTTTGTACGCTGGTGGAATCATTGGACCGTATTTTTTCAAAGATGCTGTTGGACGCAACGTTACGGTGAATGGTGATCGCTATCGTTCGATGCTAACAAACTTTTTGTTGCCAAAAATGGAAGAACTGAACTTGGTTGACATGTGGTTTCAACAAGATGGCGCTACATGCCACACATCTCGCGATTCTATGGCCATTTTGAGGGAAAACTTCGGAGAACAATTAATCTCAAGAAATGGACCGGTAAGTTGGCCACCAAGATCATGCGATTTGACGCCTTTAGACTATTTTTTGTGGGGCTACGTCAAGTCTAAAGTCTACAGAAATAAGCCAGCAACTATTCCAGCTTTGGAAGACAACATTTCCGAAGAAATTCGGGCTATTCCGGCCGAAATGCTCGAAAAAGTTGCCCAAAATTGGACTTTCCGAATGGACCACCTAAGACGCAGCCGCGGTCAACATTTAAATGAAATTATCTTCAAAAAGTAAATGTCATGGACCAATCTAACGTTTCAAATAAAGAACCGATGAGATTTTGCAAATTTTATGCGTTTTTTTTAAAAAAAAAGTTATCAGGCACTTAAAAAATCACTCTTTATTTAGCTTATTGTGGGTGTGTGTGTGTGTGTGTGTGTGTGTTGGTGTGTGTGAAGCTAAGTCCCTTTTTTAAAGTAGACTTCATCATGTAGTTAAATTAAAATGTTGCGCTAAATGTTATCGTGTGTAATTTGCTCATGTTTGCCAGAGTTGCCATATTGTAGCAGTTTTTATTGTTCTTAGCCTTCTTTTGTTAAAAACTAACTTGTTGTGTCACTTTGTTTTGTTGTGTCCCTTTGTGTGTATTGTTGTTTTATGTCACTGCCTTAGAAATAAAGACTTTTATTTTTTTTTTTTTTTTGTTTTTGTTTGTCCTTGTATTTCACCTTTGTATACATGTTATTCGCTAGATTTGCTCCACCATTGCGATGTATTTTGCCTGTGTATCCTTGCACTGTGATTGTTGGATGCCACACTTTTTGTTGTCATAGAACTGGACACATTGACATGCTACTGTAGCCTAAATAGCATTTTTTTTTCTCATGCTTGCCTGAGAGAAAGTCTGTTTGTGTGTGTGTGTGTTTGTGTGTGTGTGTGTTAATTTGTGTTGGCATTCTTGACTGATGTTTGTCTAGCATCTAATTCGATGTGCTTAACTAATTAAACATTGGTCAGAATAATATTTTTTTTCTGTTATTCATTTATACACCATCAAGTTCATTTGAAAAATTTCAATATTTAAAATTAACACTATTTAAGTTGAAGTTTGTTACGTTTGTTACGACCGAAGGAAATTATTATTGTAATGAAGGAATTATTTTAAACAATTTTTTGTGATAGTAATTTTTCGAACATATAAAAAAAATCAGTGAATTTAATTAATAATCGATAAATTTTCGATTAAAATCAAATCTATCAATCAATTTTTGATATTTATTAGATCAAAAGTAATTGAGAAAATATTAATCAATTATCGTTTTTTACTTTTGGTCAAAAAATTATCGATCAATAATTGGTTTTTATTTTTTATCGAAATAATTACAAAAAGTGAATGATTTTGATTTTTTATAGAAAATAATTGCTTAAGATCGATTATAAATTTAATTAGTAAAATATCTATTTTATTTTCATTTAATTACTGAAATAATCCCGTTTATAGATTGATTTTGACTTGTATCGAAAATGTTTCGAACACTGATTCATTTTTTATTTTCATTGAAATCATAACAAACATTCATTGATTTCTGCATTTGATCAATAAAATACGGATTGATGATTGATTCTTATTTTTCTATTTTTTTTTTATATATATATATATTTAAGATCAATACTAAATTTTTTTTAATCAAAAAATATCGATAGGGTTTATTGATTTTTTTTTTGCGATTGAAAAAAATGTCTCTCTTTTTTCTTTATATTCATCTATTTACCTATCAATGATTGCATTTTTTATCCATCGAAATTATAACTATTAATTTAATAAAATTAATTATATTAATTAATCATTAATTAGTCAAAACATATTGAGAAATGAATGATTTTTATTTTTATCAAAAAAAACAATATCGATCACTTATTGATTTATTATTTATCAAAAAATATTGTTCAAATGATTATAATTTTTGAACAAAAAAATATCTTTAATTTTTTAATGTTAGTTCTGATTCCAATGATACCGATACATTATTGACTTTGCATTGAAAAATATCGATTGATTGATTTATTAATTTTAGTATGTGATCGAGAAAATATTTTTTAAAATATTGATTTATCAGTGAACAAAATATCTACTATTATTTTAAATTTATTTCTGATCGAAATAATACCGATAATTGATCGAGTCTTACTCTTGAATGAAAAATGTCGGTATATGTGGGTTTTTGGTCGAATAAAATATGTACCAAGTATTTTTCATTTTTTTGTTCTTTTAAGAAAAACATCCAATAATTATCAATTTTTACTTTTAATTGAAATCATGCCGTTTAATGATTAAGTTTGGTTTTTGACCGAAAATTATAGTTTATTGATTGATTTTTATATCGATTGGAACTATTTCTATTTATGATTTATACTGTTTTTTTTAATAGAGAAAATGTTGATTGATGATTGATTTTTGTTTTTATTAATATCAATGAATGTTTTTCTTTTTAACTGAAAAATATCGATAAAAGATTTTTTTTTTCTTTGGAAAAATATTCGTCAATGATTGATTTTTATATTTGAATAAAATCATGCAAACCAAAAATAGAACTCATATGCTTCCGCTTGAGAAAATGTCGATCAATTTTTGCGTCTATTGAAAAAAATATCGGTCAATGATTGATTTATATTTCTAATAAAAATATATCGATCAATGATTGTTAGTTTTATCTTTCTAAACGGCAAAATATGGGTCATTTTTTGATTTTTATTTTTATCGAAAAATGTTGATAATTTTTAAAATTATATTTCTGACTGGAATAAAACCATCAATGTTTGACTTTTTTATCGAATAATATCGATCTTGCTTTAGTATTTTTTTTTTTTTTGTAGAAAACATTGATCAATGATTGAATGAAACAATTTTTCATTCATAAGAGTATGATTTTTTTATTGAAACCCATAATTGAGTTTTATTTTTTAACGCAAAAATATCGAAAATTTATCACTAATTGGTGAATAAATTTTTATTTTTATTTCAATTTGAGATCGGGAAAACATCGATCAATAATTAATTTATATATTTTATAGAAAAAATATATCTATTAGTATTTGATTTTTATTTTCATTGTTATATTAAAGATTAATGGTTATTGTATTGATGTACAGTAGACCGTCTCGCCTTATAGAAAAAAAAATGTCGCCGCACACCAGCTAATCTAAAGCATTATTGAAAGAAAGTTTCGAAAAAAGATTTTTTTATTTTGACCGAACGTAGGGGTCGCGCATTGACATATTTCTTTTTAACTTAGGTATTTACCGTCCAATCTTAAAGAATGCTATGGCTATGTTTTTTTCTCAGTAAGACCAATTTTTTGTCTCTAGGACTCATTGACCTCAGTTGACCCCTTATAGTACTGACCCATCAGACCTCAGTTTCAACCATCTAAAGGAACCATTTTGAATTCAGAAATAGAAAGCCCGTAAAAAACATTAAACTCTTAGCAAAAAAATTTTTCGCTATGTGCATTAGAAATATTAAAATTTTATTTTTAATATTTTTGCAAAACGTAGTGCAAAATTTTTTGTCATATCATATTCTTGTCCGAATCATATTTTCAAAAAAATTAAAAAATAAAGAAAAAAAATTGACAAAAAAAAAATTTTTTTCGAACGGGTAAACGGTTTTTTCCGCGCATCGACAAATTTCTTTATAACTTCGGTGTTTACCGTCCGATCTTAAACAATTATATGTTTATGTTGTTGTCTCAGGAAGTCCTACTTTTTATTTTGATGATTTATTGACCTCATTTGATCCCTTATAGTACTGACACATCGGACCTCAGTTTCTACCATCTTAAGGTACCATTTTGATTTCAGAAATGGAAAGTCCGCAAAAAATCATTGAACCTTGAGAAAAAAAAAATTTCGCTATTTCCACTAGAAATAACTTCTTCAAAAGAGTCTTCTTTAGGTCATGCTTGTTGGAAATTTTATGTTTTCGAATTTTTGTTTCGAACTGATGCCAAAGATGCTCAATAACATTCATATCTGGGGACTGAGTAGGAGTTTTCAATACATTCGAGCATTGTGCGAGCTGTGTTTGGGGTCGTTGTTTGCATAAAGCTTAAAAATTGTTCGTATGGTTTGAGAATATCTATATAGCCATCCCCACACTATCACGGATCCACCTCCAAGTTTGACGGTTGGACGTAAATTGGCTATATCCATCTCCTTATTCGGTTTTCTCCACACATTTTGCTTGTCATCTGATGCAAATATGTTAAATTTCGACTCATCTGTAAAAATAACATCATACTCCTTCGGTTTGGATTCTCCACTCTTCTTAAAGTTGAATCACTGACGTTAGCAGTCAGCTTCTTTTTCGAACGAGTTTGACTTTATTAAAAATTCTATTGCATTCCCTATGCCTTTTTATAATGTACTGAATGGTGCTGCGTGACCCATTCAGTAGTTCTGCTATTTCTGCATAGTTTTTTCCTTTGCTGTAATGGTGAAATACCAATTCGCGCTCTTCCGCAGATGTTTGCTCCATTTTTTAAAATTATAATACTATTACCTTTTAAAACTCTAAACAAATCACACTGCAGACAACTCAAGCGGCAATTCCATAACGATCAAATTGAAACTTATTGCGTTTCCCGAAATCTAATTCAAATGATCAGCTGTACGATTTTAAGCGACGCCACATTTTCATCAGCGTGCTGCCAGATTTTTAAAAAACACAGAAGTATTTGCCAACTTTCTTTTTACATATTTTGAAATTATTTGCAATATCATCGTTTTAAACCATTATTTGTGTAAAAATATTTTTTTCGATTGTTTCGTTTTCTCGATTTTTATTAATATTTTGATATTAATAAACAAATTGTTTTTCCACAATTGCTGTACGATTTTAAATGACACTCACTGTATTTATTATATTGCAATTGGGGACCTCTTGGATAGACAGTCACGCTGCGAGGGTGCCAATTTAAAAAATATTTTGTTATTAAATGTTAATGTGGTTATTAGTTTTTTGTATTAGTTTTTTATTTTAAACTAATTTAACTTGCTAGGGTTCTCAATTTTTAAGTGTTTCTTATAATCTTATAAGTATCAATCAAGAAATCACAATAGTTTTTAATTACAATTCATCTAATTGCCTTTTTCTTGCAATTTCACCAACTTCATCGCATTTATTACTGTTATGAGTTCACTCAGCATTTTTCAAATATGCGAGAGTTTACACAAATATATGAGAGCAAGTGTAAACACTTTTTTGAAGTCTCTTTATATTATTTTTTTTTTTCACTCTTTATGGGTAATTATTTCCAACAGGCACTTATTTTAAGTGAATAGCTTAGAAACAGAGCCGCGGTGCTTCAAAGGTAAATTTAAAAGAAACAATTATTAAATACACAACAATTTGACACAACTTTTGTCATGTGCTTTTTTTATTGTTTTAAATTGTTACTTCTGTAACAAGTTTTTTTTTTTTTCATTTGTATCATTCTGACCTATTCTCCTTTAGATTGCTTTATTTGCTCAACCCCACTGGTAAAAACTTGCCGCAATAAGGTTGAGGCAATTTTGATTCGATTGAAATATATAAAATATACATGAAATTTTGGTTTTGAAATATAGGTATATCATGATTTTCTAACTATTTTCCCTTAAATTTTAGATATTCAACCAACATTTTTTCAACACAACTTTTTACTAAGTTTTATTTGCGCTTTTCCTATATATAGTGGCGTCTGTGGCGTAGTTGGTTAAAGTGCGTGGCCGCTATGTCAACGAACCTGGAGACCAAGGTTCGAACCCCAGCAGCGACAGAAAATTATTTGAATTAAAATAATTTTTCTGTACGGCCGCCACCTCTCTGCAGACAATGGCAAACCTCAGAGAGTAATCAACATGCCATGTAAAGCTTCTTGAGAACGAGAACACTCCGTTCATCGCCGTTCGAAGTCGGTGTTAAACCTGTAGGTCCGGTTCTCGGTCAATTGTGTACAAACTTAATAACACGCACAATACAATTGATCATAAGAAGCTAGGTCAAAGTCCTTTCAAGGGGCTGAAATGGCAAGTTAGTTTTTTTTTTTATTTTATTCCTATATATAAAAAGAAGATGTCCTTGTGTTTGTGACAAGTATTATCTAATTGGTACATTAGGTCAGAGGCTACCGGCATTAAGATGTAAAGTTTTTTTAAGGTGAAAAATTACCAAAAAATTGAAAGAAGCCAACACTTCTGAATTATGTACATAAAAGTAGGGTTTAGATCAGTGGTGTTCACACACATACTACTACAATTTTCGAATTTTGTGCTTGTCTTTGTAGCTCTCTTGCACTCTGCACTGACAAAAATTGTTGTGCAGGTATTAAGCAAGAATTGTGTTATAATGATCATTGTCATCATCATTATCAGTATCATTATCACTATCATTATCATCATCACTCTCATCATCACTATCATTATCATTATTAATATTATTATTCTGCAAATAATATGCTTTCCATATGCCTCAAACATTTCCTGCAGTGCAAAACACACAACCAAGTGGCGTGAACTTTCTTGCTTGAAGTTTCAGCGCCAACTGATTGAGAGAACTTCGTGAATTCGATCGTGTACGTGTTTCGATTCTCGAACAAAGCCGTCGAGTCTCACCACGCGTGGTACTACGTGAACATCACTGGTTTAGATATTTGTCCTTCGAAATGATGTCTTAGAAAATATCTGTTATTCAGCAACTTTTGCTTGCAATTCATAAAATCTCCAAAAAACCTAATATAAGGGTAAATCCAATTAACGCGACCTTTATTTAAACTTCTACCAAAAAATCTGAAAAAAATCTCAAAAGTACTTTACCCTATAAGCTTTTAAGCAAAGATGGAGCAACTATGAAGTTCGAAAAAAAAATTTCATTTGGGATACCCTATTAAATATCCATTAAGGCGCCTCACTCTCTATGGAGGAAAAAAAAGTTTTGCCGCCCCCCACCCCCTCAAAATAAACTCTGGTTTATTTTATGGGGATTCCCAAATATTTCGGCTCTAACGATAGCCGTCAGTTAGCTAGAATGGTTCGAAAAAACCTCTAAAAATCGCGTTTTTCTTGGATAACCTTTTTGCCATGATATTTCTAGCACAAAAAATTTTCACAAATAGTGATAATCAAAGAACTACAAAGTGTTGCATCAAAAATTTTGGGAAATTTTCCCTAACACAGAAGATATTTACTTTTTGCAGTGATTTTTTATATATTCTTTTATTTGCAAGTTCATTAAAATATGTATAACTTCTCCATCATTTGTCGGATTTTCAATTCCGGGGTATCATTGGAAAGTTGCTAACTTCTGCTTTTCATTCTTGTCAATAATTTAAACTTAGGGGCCTTTTTTATGCTGTCAGATATTAGCCAGATTGAATGAATTTGTTCACATTTAAGAGTAAAAGTATTGAAATCGTATAGATGGAGATTGCACCGACAGAATAAAAAGGAATATAAGGGTAAATAAGTTAACAAAAACTTTAACAAAAACTTTATCGTAGTTATCCCCCCAGATCCAATTGGGAACACGAGAAACTAAGCCCGTCCGAAAACGACCTTGTGTGGTACACAGATGGATCAAAAATGGAGAAAGGCACGGGATCAGGGGTCTTTGGAGAACACTCCAATGAGATCCACTTCTTCAGTGCAGGTCTATTTACCACAATCTTTCAAGCGGAAATCCTTGCCATTAACAGATGTATCAGACTGAACTGTCTGAACAACGTTAGGGGCAAATCAATTTTCGTCTTCTCTGATAGTTAAGCTGCCCTTATAGCTCTGACATCACCCATTATAAAATCCAAGCTAGTGTTGGAGACTGTCAACATCCTCAACGACCTGGCTGCGCAAAACAACAAAATTACTCTACAGTGGATTTCTGCCCACTGTGGTTTTGACGGGAATGAAAGAGCAGACTCCCTAGCCAAACAGGGAGCAGCATCACCACTCATAGGACCAGAACCATTCTGTGGGGTTGGTAAGAATCTCTTTAAGCAACACGTCAAAACAACCTCATTCCGCGAATCTCAAGACATCTGGAAGAACTGCATAGGACAGATGTGCACTAAGCTAATATTTCCAGAACTTTCTCCCAAGAAATCGAAATTTCTTGTCAACTTAGGGAAGAAAGACCTAAAGATGATGACCGGAATTATAACTGGACACTGTAAGCACCTACACAAAATTAATCTCGCTACTGATTCATTATGTAGATTATGCCTTGAGGATGAAGAAACCTCCAGACATATTCTCACTGAATGTCCAGCTCTTCTCCATACAAGAAAGAGAATCCTAAATAGCGAATTAGTCTCACATGGACACCTTGCGATTCTCAACCTCGAAAACATACTATGTTTTCTGAAAAAAAACTAAAGCAAACGAACTGCTTTAAGCAAAGAAAAGGTATGGCACAATAGGCATCACAGATGCTGCAGTGCCACAGCTGAATTAGCTTGCCGCAAATATATCTATCTATCTATCTATCTATCTATATCAGTGGGGCCCAAGAAATTTTAAGCGAGTGTCAATGCTTAAAAAACAAAAAACAAACACAAAATATTGCTCATCATTGCTTTTGAGAAAAAATCAAACAAAACAAAAAAACAATTACAATGCAATAAAAGGACATGTCATGAAGTACACTGCCAGTGCACTGCAACAAGACTTAATTTCTAATTTCAATTTCAATTTCAATTTATAGAGCAAATATGTTAGCATATAAGAACATATTCTTTTGCATGCCGCAAGTTGAATAGAT
This sequence comes from Pherbina coryleti, assembly GCA_943735915.1. Classification (NCBI taxonomy): domain Eukaryota; kingdom Metazoa; phylum Arthropoda; class Insecta; order Diptera; family Sciomyzidae; genus Pherbina; species Pherbina coryleti. The sequence goes on along the minus strand of OX030949.1, from coordinate 65,500,475 downwards.
TAAATAAAATAAAAGTAAAATTTAACAAGATTAACAGATAAATAAATAAATAAATAAATAAATGAGATAACAACAATTTAGATATGAATTAAAAACTTAAAATTATGAAAAACAAAAATTAATGAATATTTTTAAAATTATACAAATACCACAGTTTTGAGATATATGGAACATTCTTAGAATAATAACTTTAAAAGAATATTAAAAATTGAATATTAAAAATTTAAAAGAATAAAACATATTAAAAAAAGTAACCAATTTATGAAAAAGAAGAAGAAGAACAGTAGAAGAGAAAAGTGGATAGAGTTAAGAGAAATATTGAAAGGTTAAACGCTTAAAGGCTTTTTGGTTAGAAACGAACCTATTACAATAACAATGGTTGCATGAAAAATAAATCGGAACACAAGTAACGGGACAATCACCTTTAGCATCGACATCATCGAGTGTGCCTTTTTTATTTTGGCTTTGCATGCAATTGTTTTTGTAAAGTTCGCTGGAAAATGTGCTGAACACTGAACGAGTGCGGTTTGTGTTGTTGCTTTTTTCCACTGTTCTTTGATTTTGGATCATCGCAAAGACAAAATTAAGATAGAAAACAATTTGTATGAAGGGCCACGCGGGCCAAAAGGGCAACTACGTGGGCATGTTTGATCTATATGATAATTATAAAATATATTCACAACATAAGCTGTGACAAATAATTTTACTATCATTAGCCAATTTTAATATAAATAATAATAACACAGTACAACATGAAAAAAAACCCCTCAAACTTTCTGAATGGTTTCTCATATTTTTATGTACACAGATCACGAATATGTAATTATTTTTTTCGAGACACCTCTAGTTTGATCTCTATAGGACTTTGAAATTTTCCGTGGAGTCCGTGGCTTAAGGAGAAAGTGCGAATAATAAGCGTTAAATTGTTGTACAGTGTACTATTTCTCCTTGTACTGTACAGAAAAATCTATACCTAATACTAAAAATGATTTGTATTTAATCATACTACCTTTTGATTTATGAAATTATATTGCCTGTCTGTTACTAATATATCATACTAGCTTTTTCCCGGCGCACGTTGCTGCACCCAGCAATTATATCGCAACATAATAACTATATTCGAAACTTTTCTAAGACCCATTGATAAACACCACTGTCATTTTCCACTGCCTGTTACAGTTTCCCAATAGCAGGAGATTACCGTAACTCCGTTTTGAGTTTGTATGTAAATACTGCTACTTTTACTATCAAAGCTATTCGATAATACAAATTTTAATTGTATGGGCGGAGCCTTATATAATGCCCATCCCAGTTTTCTAGTAGATGGACATTATCCAGTTTTAGTACAGTTGCCGACAGTGAGCAAACAAAATAAATTACCAAATTGCAGCCTAATACGGCCAAAACCATCGGAAATATAGCATTTGTATTTATTTGTGGACGATAAAAGGGGGTGTGGCAACCTATATATAGTACACTTTCCGACAGCTAGCAAAAAAAATGAATAACCAAATTTTGGTATACTACCACCAAAATCATTTGATATATAGAATTTTTTTGATTTGTGGGCGGTAAAACGGGGTGTGACAGAAATTTCAACCATATCGTGCATGAAAAAAATGTACTGCCAAAATTTCAGCTCTATCGGCTCAGTAATTTTGAAGTTTCCAGCCATCACACAGACAACTTTTTGCTTTTTGTTTATATAGATTATTGGCTATAACTTTTGATTGGTAAGAGATACTAAGATAATTTTCACTAAAAAATTAATTTTTTAGCTTGTATATTTTTCCAAAATATAAAAACACAATATTGGAAAAAAAATGTTGATCGAAAAAATCAAGGGTTAGTTAAAAATAAAAAACCTTGCTTTTTGAATCACAAAAATGGTTTTTAATTTTTGCTTGAAATTGAAATAAATTTTGCTTATAAATGTCATAGTTTTTAAATATAGTTGAAAATTTTCGAATTTGAATTTAAATTATTTTTACAACAAAAACGAACTTCGAGCCTTTTTTTGAGGAAAACTCCAAAATTTGAGACCTTTTTTGAAAAAAATATTTAAAATATATATACTCAACTAACGGTATTTTTGCAATAAGGTTTTCATAGTACTTTAAGGAAGCTTTAAGACGAAGAAAAAAATTAACAAAGTGTATAAAAAAGCAGCGGAGATATTTGAATCCAAAGTCACAAAATTAAATTTCCGATTGTGTTTTTCTCATTTTTGAGCAACGATGTTGCTTAAATATATCGTCGTAGTAACATTTTTCATAATTTTCAAGATATGTTCATTTTTTTGATGTCAAAATAACGGAAATTTTACTAAATTGAAGAAATATTTTATATTTTGTAAATATTTGCATATGTAATAACTAAAAATATGCGATTTTGTAAAAAATTTGTACTACAGCACCATCTGGTGTCCAAGGTGGTTCAAAGAAGATACTGTCAAAAAATCATCGTACCTGAGAACTACTATACACCAATTTTTATTCTAATCGCATGAGCGGTTTGAGAGTTTTAGGTGGTTTTGCAAAAAATTTGTACTACAGTGCCCTCTGGTGTTCAGTATAGGTCAAAAAAGATTGTAAAAAAACACTTAACCTACATGAAAATCACTGTATTCCACTTTTCATTCTAATCGCATTAGCGGTTTGTGAGTTTTAGGCAGTTTTGTGAAAAATTTGTCCTACAGTGCCCTCTGGTGTTCAAGATATGTCTAAAAAGATTGCAGCAAAACACTCAACCTACACGAAAACGACTGTATACCACTTTTCATTCTAATCGCATAAGCGGTTTGTGAGTTTTAGGCAGTTTTGTAAAAAATTTGTACTACAGCACCATCTGGTGTCCAAGGTGGTTCAAAGAAGATACTGTCGACAAACTCATCGTACCTGAGAACTACTATATACCAATTTTTATTCTAATCGCATGAGCGGTTTGAGAGTTTTAGGTGGTTTTGCAAAAAATTTGTACTACAGTGCCCTCTGGTGTTCAAGGTGGATAAAAATTGATAGCCCACTATCATGCACCGTACCAAAAAACTTCTATACACAAATTTTCATGCTAATCGGATGAGTAGTTTAGGAGTCTATTGCACGACATTTAATTCCAAAGCAATGTACAATAGGGCGTATCGAATTGCCTGTGTGGCCAAATTCCCCCTTGTCTAATGGTCGCTCAAGTATATAGTAATGGCCTCTTGGGCCCATAACATCTACATATTAAGTTTCACTATCAAAACATGTACAACTCAGGAATAATAACGATTTCTAAAAAGTGAGCGTATATATGGTTAGACCACGCCCAGTTTTAGTATAGTTGCCGACAGTAACCATACGAACTTATTTACCAAATTTTGGTCTAATACGACCAAAAAAGTCTTAAATATAGCATTTGTATTGATTTTTAGGCGGTAAAAGGGTTTATAGAAAAAAAAGGGTATGGAAAATTTTTACAATGCCTATATTTTTCGCGCAAATGCAAACTAAAGTGAGACTTGCCAAATTATTCCAATATTCCATTTATTTCCAATTTCCCTTGCATATATTTCCCATATTTCCATATACACCATATGTGCGCATTTTTTTTTTTGACACCTGTATTTTGTAAAAGTTCACTAAAATGCCTATAATTCATGAACCAATACACACACAAAGACCGTTTATATGTACATAAAAACCTTCGTATTGACGTCACCTTTCATGGGAACCAGAAACGAAATCGGTTCACGCATTACAGAGAACATCAATTTCATACACAATGCAACTAATTTTTATATATATAGATTTTAATTTATATTATATATTTAATTTTAATATAAATTAAAATAACACAGTACAACACGAAAAAACCCCGCCCACTTTCTGAATGGTTTCTCATATTTTTGTGTACGCAGATTACGAATATGTAATTATTTTTTCAATACATCTCTAGTTTGGTCTCTACAGGACTTTGAAATTTTTTAGGAGTCCGTGGCTTAAGGAGAAAGTGCGTGGTGTTTTTAAAAAGAGTCAAATTGTTGTGCAGTGTACTTAAATTTCTCCTTGTACTGTACACAAAAATCTATAATACTAAAGATGATTTGTATATAATCGCACTACCTTTTGATTTATGAAATTATATTGCCTGTCTGTTACTAATATATAACTAGGTCGTAGCAGTCGCTTAGCAAACACTTAAGCGTTTGCTAGCTAGCCACATAAATTGGTACGTTGTGGAGGCAATTTAGTTGAGTTGCTAGCTCCAATAGATTTTTCTAAAAACTATATAAGCAAAGATATTAAATAGGTTTTCTTATTTCAATTAAATGGGGATTCTACTTTTTGTCAATAAAATTACCAGATCTCAAACATTCAATTACAAAAAAATGTTAATATATTTTAGTTGAAATACAATATTTTATTGTATTCTTGGCGTTTTTGAACCAATCCTTTCTTTTTATTTATTTTCTTATCATAAGGAATAGCCTATCATAAGGAATATAACCTAAATCAGCGATTGCCATCGCCTAACTCTTTCCACTCTATTACAACAACTTCAATATTTCTATGATTGTTGTAATTCGCCGCATCGATCACAGGCGCAGCTGCACCGCAACCATACAGCATGTGTTTGTTGTTGTTTATTCTTGTCCTTGTTGGTATATATAGCGCATGCGATCGCGTACAACTCTTGCTATGCTGAAGGTGTCTTGTTGGTAATTTTGCGTATGGTTTCGTCACCTACTGCTTTTTATTTGTGTTTTTTTTTACTAATTCCTTATTGTTCTACGCATCTAACGATTTGTTGATGTTGTTGTTTTTTTTGTTATAATTGTTGTTGCACTCTTCAAAAATTACTCTTTGGCAATCCCTGACCTAAATTCCCTTTCTCTTATATCGAAAACTGCTTGATTGAGAATTAATCTTTGCAATTTTTAATATTAATGGCATACGCAAGTTATAGTGAAAATTTCTTGCGAGTAAAATTGGTTGATCCTTTTTTGAATGATACCACTACGGATTAAATAAGTAGAACATTTAAATTGTTGTATTTTGGACCAGAATAATTGGGAAACTTGATCATAATGCACAAAGGAAATTCTTCTATAAATCGGCCACTTTCGCAATTGTTATAGAAAATTTCAACAACCTCACCTGTGGCCCATTGCACAGTCCCACTAATAGAAAAAGATTTTGACTCATTAATTTAAGTCTCAATTTTTGGCTTAAACCTCTTGCATCGTCGAAGGAGTCTAACAACGCTCGTGGGTGTGTAAAGCATTGATGATTGTCACAGCATTGCCAACATTTTTCAGCTTTTAATGTTGTATTCTTCAATTTCAGCGCTTTTTGTGATTATTCACGTTAAAAATTTTCAAAAATGTGTCTAAAAATGTACCGGAAGTTTACCGGTTACATACAATTTGGCCACAAAGTGACAAATGGTAACATTGATAACGCAAACGGTAACATGCGTAATCGCAAATGGTAACAAATGCGGTAAATGTGCGTCAAACGTGATCAACTGCCATCCCAGAGGTTCCGGGTTCGAACCCCAGCTAGGACATGATCCTACGCTTTGACCTTTCGCGTTTGCAATTTTCTTTTATTAAGTAATCAGCTGAAATTGAAAACTCATCAATATTTACGACTTGGAGTCGTAGTTTGTGGATGAGATTGCCTTATTACTTGAATTGAATTGAATTGAATTGATGTACCCTTCGCTCACACTAATCTACCACCCCATTTCGAACCAAAGCAGACTTGACTGAATAGGTACTACACCTAAAACCTTGGTTCAAAGCTTAAAAAAAAATGATAAGGTTATGTATGTTATACTCTGAAGTACAAATCATACTCCATTATGTGTGTCAAATTTAGTAAATTAAACAATACAATAGAAAGCTTACGTTTTATTATAAAATTGATGTTATTAATGCTATAGAACTTTCAAAAAATAATAACTTTATATTAGGAAATAATTGTGTACAAATAAATGTACACACTAAAATAATCAAAAGTTATGAATTAAATCATAATATATATCAATCAATACAAGTACAAGTAAGTAACCTGTTCAATAATGCATTATCTACATTAGCGAAGATTTTCAAAAAAATATTCAATAATAATGGACGTATTGGATTACAGGGGGTGCCGAATTACCGGGGGTCCAGTGTAAAAAAAAGATGAACGCTGATTGTTGATTAAAAATTTGATTTGTAGACAGTTCTTCTAATGATACTCTTAATAAACATTCCCTGAAATTTTGTTGTTCTGTCCAATTTGACTCATTATCTGCTTCATTATGAACACTTTCCTTATTTAAATTAGTATTGCTAATTATTGTGTTAAATTGTTGTTTAAAGTAATGTGAACAAAACCAAGACTCGACTATCATCTCTATTCAAATGCTGAGTGCTCCCTCTTGATGCTTCTGAATATACGAAACCGTCTAGTGGAGTTTTAATGAACTAAATGTTGACAATATTTAGAAACATTTCTAAGTCTATATTTCAATTCATGTCGCGATCAATATCACAATATCCTAGATCCTAGGACCTACAAATTAGAATATCGTGATATTGATCGCAACATGGATAGGAATGGAGGCTTAGAATTATTTCTAAATATTGTCGAAAAAATTCATTTTATTAAAACTGCTAAAGACGATTTTATAACATTTATTGGTTTTTTTTTGTTAATTATTTGAATTTAAATCTATTGGTGTTTTCGTTTCTACAAAAAAATGTTGCCCTACCACAGTGCAACATTTTTCAAGTGTTGCACTCAACCCTCAAAAAGTGCAGGTTTTGAACACAAAACACTACCCTGCTTACTCAATCAGCTGATATATTTGTGTGCGCCAAAAATAAAAAATTTGCTTTATTAAAAATATTATTTAAGTGTCAAATTATGAATGCATATATTTAACCTTGTCTAACACACGCATTTCATAATATTTTCGTTTAAAGCAATCAGCTAATTTTCAGGGCAACATTCTCCCCTCAAAAAATTTCGCAGGACAATAAATGTGCCATTTTTGCCCTATATAAATGTAACATTTTAAGAAACGAACACAGATTTTTTTTCGCCCGTTTGCACTTATTTAACAATGGAACACGAAAAAAGAAGAGGGCATTGAAAAGGTAACATTTTCTGGTAGAAACGAAAACACCATAAGTTATAGTCATGAATTGATAGAATCTGATAATGGTTTGATGAGTTGGTGTTAAAATCAGCACATTCTGAGGGGAAGCAATGAAAGCTAATAAGCCTACCAGTCACCAAATAATAAAAAATTAAAAAAAAATTGCAAATTTCTTTTATATTACAGGGTTTACCAACACATGAAAGTAAAAACATTAAACAATTTAATTTGAATGTATTTGCATCCATTTACAAACTTCAGCATAGCAGTTATTTATTTTAGTTAGTAATAAACAGCTGTTGCAGCGAACAACATTTGCTTTAATGTTTTTGTTGTTGTTGTTCCATGCTGTTCGGTTATTTATAGCGAGCGAGCGAAGCGAACGACGTATACATACAGAAGCAGGCAAGCAGCAAACTGAATTAAGCGAATATGTATCAACAAAGAAAGATATGGAAATATTTTTTTCAATAAATTTCTAAACTAAACAGAATTTCCAAATTTGGGCTTCGCAGGCACCTAATTTAAGATCAGTAGAACAGTTTAGAAAAAGAAATATTAAAATCGGTCAACCCATTTCAGAGTTCTGCTCCTTTAAACATTCTTCATGCAAGTTGTTCCATGGGAGCTTCGCTCGCTTCGCTCGCTCGCTCCAATAATAATACTAATAATAATTATACTAATATATAATAATTCTAATTTACAATATCCTAATTACTAATGTATGATTTGCAATAAATTCAAAATGCTTACCACATGATATGTGTGTGTTTTTTTTTTTTTCTATAAGAAGTATGTAACATGAGTGTTATTAACTTATTAATTATCTTTATTTAATTCTACATCTTGTGTTACGACTATTCGAAACTGCTGTGTCTTTATTTTAAGACAATAATAAATACCATGTGCATCACACCCTTCTTCTGTACCTATGCATCATTAGTTTAGCCGGTATGTCTGAACATATGGAAAATGAAGACCTCATAGCTACATTGTATTTACTAAATAGTCGGTTACGCCATGTTTTCATTTACCACTGGGTCATTAGATATTAAAGCTAAGACATTTACTTCAAGAATATCTTCTCAGCTCTGTATTTGCACTTGAACTGTTTTTTGTTTGTTTTTTTTTTTTTGTTTCTTTCTTTTGCTGCTTACTGTAAATATTTTTTCAGCTTAGAAGCAACGGTAATTTTCTACTCTCCTGCATACAGAAGTAGAGAAGTAGAAGAGCAGAGCTTTTAAAGTTTTGCTAGTTTTATATTTTGTTGCTAACAGCGTGCTACACGAACTTCAAGACAAGAAGTTTAAGCAAAGTATTTTTTTTTTCTACCCTCTAAACTCAGAACATTTCTGTTCTAGTTTTTCCAACAATTGATATTTTTGTTTTTTGAAAACTTGCTAAGCTTTAAAAACGAAAAATTCTACTTTGACAATAGTTTTTCACTAATTTTCATTTGAAGTAGAATTTAATAAACTATTCCAATAAACTCCATCCATCCATTTATATATACATCTATCTTAATATCATGTAGTGCTATGTTTCGGGAAACATTTCCTCCCTCAGTTGCGCAAGTGTGGAAAGAGTTTTGAAGTATTTAAAACATAGTTTCGTAGCACATTCGTTCTTAAGCTAGTTCACCTAGTAAGCTACAGACAGACAGACAAACACTTGAACTGAACTTTGAGTAACTTCAAAAAACTTGGAAAATGTTACGGAAATTTCCAACTCCAACTAAATATAAGAGTCTGTATCCACGTGTAGCTCAATTAATTGTAGATAAAAGTTTTGATTTCATTAAAGAAAATTTTTAATTAGAGTATTTAAGGGTGGAAGCTTTTAAATTCTTTGTCGCATTTTATAGGATTTTCATTTCCTCGACTGCCAACTGTTAACATTTTGATTATCCTTAAATTTCCGAATCACAACATTATTAAACACATCAAATCGAGTAGAGTTGAGTTGAGTTCATGCCCCATACACACACACACACACACACACACACACACACATACTACAGTCCCATAACTAAACATTACTCAACATTCAACCATACCACACAACATTGGCTTATATATCCAATTACGAAATGTTGTCCCTTCCTAATACCCTGGCGACATCTATTAACAAAAGTTTTGATTTTCTAATTAAATATGCTAAACATTGTTAACTCGTTGGTCTGTAAATTTTGCAAATTATGCTAGATGATGTCCGTGATGTCCTTGTTTGTCTGTTTGCTTGCTTGTCTGTTTGCTTGTGTGTTTGACAGTTTCTCTGTTTGTTTGTCTGTTTGTTCGTTTGTTATATCGTTTGTTTGTTGTTATTGCAGTTTGTTGACACATGTTGTGAATTAGAATTGCGTTGTTTTGGCTGGCAACACTTAGGTGTGTGTGTGTGTTCTGGAGAGCCATATCAGTGTATACATATGTGTGTTATATAAATTATTACATGCATGTGACAGAGAGGCATCATTCTTGTCAACGGAGCAGAACATTTACTCAACTTGTGTCATTGTGACGTTTGTTCCAGTTACTGCTGATTTGTGTGTCTGTGTGAGTGTGTGTGTATCTTAATTCAAGCATATTGGTCAATGACAGGATATATCTGCATATAATAAACATAAATATTTTCATTTCTGAGGCATATATTTCCTTCTTTTAATGTTTTATGCAAATCTGCTGCTCCCAAATCAATTGCAGCTCCCATTATTTAGAATTGATTCATGGTTTAAATTTTGATTTAATTGCGTTAAAGACGAAGAGAACCAACTATCCATTTCAACATTATTAAATACACTGTGGTATTTTAAATTGTTTTTTCAATAGCTGTAGCTAAAGAATTTAACCCATTGCGAACTGCTTAATGTCTGAAATTTCCTCTCTGTATACTCAGAGGTGACTTCGGCTTAAAACTGTTTTATTTTTAATCTGTACTTTCAACATTTAATTGGGATACCCATTGATATCCACACAAAAACCTAATAAACTTGGACTCATAAGGATTAATAACGAACCTAGATATTATCCACATAATGTGTAAAACTAGAAGATGTTGAAAGCCACAGCGGTAGACAAAAATGTTATAAGTAGGGTTTTATAAATAATGATTAATAAATAAACTGGCTATTTCAGCCCTTGAAAGTAGTCTGACCGAAGAATTTATGATCAAATTGTGTTATGAGTGTTATTAAAGGCTTGTACACAATTGAACGAGAACTGGATCTATTGGTTTTATGTCGTCTCCGAACAGCTAATGTGCATGTTCTCAAGAAGCTTTACATGGCATTATTTACTCTCTAAGGTTTACTCTCTGAGGTTTACTCTCTGAGTCTGCAGAGTTGTGAGTGCCGAACAGAAAAATTAATTTAATTGAAAAAACTTTCTGTGTTAGATGGACATTGAACTAGGGTTCTCCGGGGTATGGGTCACGCACTCTACCCACCGCACCACTATATAGTCCACGCCGCCCACTAGGATTTTAATGGCATTAATTTTAACGTACTACGTACTAAATGGCGTCCGTGGCGTAGTTGGTTAAAGTGCGTGGCCGCTATGTCAAAGAACTTTGGAGACCCAGGTTCGAACCCCAGCAGCGACAGAAAATTATTTGAATTAAAATTAAATTAATTTTTCTGTACGGCCGCCACCTCTCTGCAGACAATGGCAAACCTCAGAGAGTAATCAAAATGCCATGTAAAGCTTCTTGAGAACGAAAAACATTGCGTTCATCGCCGTTCGGAGTCGGCGTTAAACATGTAGGTCCGGTTCTCGGTCAATTGTGTAAAAACTTAATAACACGCACAACACAATTGATCATAAGAAGCTAGGTCAAAGTCCTTTCAAGGGCTGAAATGGCCAGTTATTTATTTATTTTTTTTTACGTACTAAATATGAAATATTGAAAACAAATTTGAGCTTTAGGCCAAGTATGTTGGCCAACAAGACAACACGAAGACAAGGAAGGCAACAACCAACAAAAACAACAACGGCTCTGCAATAGAGCAAATCACACAGCTTGACTATACAGACTGTTTAGTTGGCCGCTAAACCAACTCATCAGTAGTCTTGTATGACTTTTCACTGTGATCCACTCAAACCACAGAGCTCACAACTCGTCAAATTACCATCGAGATTCATGACGTCACGAGGCAGCAGAGAGAGGCCGCTACAAAATCGAATATACATCAATTATACAACGGCGTTGCTTGGAATTATTACACTAATTGTGCTGGACGTCACAAACATTCAATATTGTTGCATGGAAAATACAAAATTTTTCATAAAAATAAAACACAAAACTTTGGAGCCACAACACCATGGAGTCAACCAATTAATAATTGTAAAAATGCAACAACAATGAAAATATGTTGGATTTTCATTTTTTACTCTCAAAACTTTTATTTATACTGTGTCGCTCCGATTGACAACAGGTTTTTTAATATTTGTTTACAAAAAACTGAGAGTATATGTTGCATTAAATAAGAATACATATTGACATTGATGTTCAAATATATACACGCAAATTTTTGTAGAAAAAATAAAATGGCATCTCTACAGCTGCTTAAACTTGACTATACACTAAGGGAAATAACGCATATTAGCATTATCCACGCCTGAGTATAAATTTTATTCAAATATTTACGTGGATAAATCAAATATTTTCCTTACAACTCGTTTTTTTCCCGTATTTGAATTTTATTTATACTCAAGCAGCAACAGCATCGCACACGTACACACATACTCCGACAAGCAGCAACAACATCGCACTCTGTTCCTGCAGTTTATTTCTTGCATTTGCAGGTCTTATAGTTCTCATTTAGTTATTGTTGCAAGGGTAATATAGTATGTATGTTTGGCAAAGAAATGAAATTATGTAGGGTGGAGTGACAACTTGATATTTTCTCGAAATATCTTGCACCGGTCATTTACCTACATATTTTCTTCTATCTGTATGTATTTTGTATATTTATTTTTTCTCCTTCTAGTTTATACTATTTTTGACATTTGGTGCCCTAATATTGCGCCAACTGTCAAAATTAGTATAAATTAGAGAACAAAAAAGTGAAGCGAGAATAAATAATACATGCAAATGCCATTTGATGGACGCAATATGAAGAAAATAATACTATAAAACCATTAATTACATATTCAATTAAAATATGTTGTTTTTTAAATTCAATATTTTTATATAAATTTTCTTTAAATGCGATAGTTTATTTTCAAATAGTAAATATTTGAAAGATATTTTAAAGAAATTCGTGCATAATTTAAATATATTTTTTATTAATTTTATTTTAAATATTTTAATAATTTATTTAATCAAAAAAGTATTTAAATAAATTTTAAATATTTACGTGGTCGATTTAAATAAATGCGTTATTGGTGCAAAAATGACTCGCTTTTTGGATAAATTAAAAAAGTTTGGATAAATTTAATACTTATTTCCCTAAGTGTACTTCAATTTGCGCTGTGCAACAAAAAACACAACTATGAAATCTGTTAGTAGTAAAAAGTTATGATCGATCTTCGAAATGAGCGATAATATTCTTATATTAAATAAATATTTTGCTTGATATAAATAAAAAATAAATAAATAACTGGCCATTTCAGCCCTTGAAAGGACTTTGACCTAGCTTCTTATGATCAATTGTGTTGTGGAATTGTGAACTGGAATGCCCAGTAGACTGGGTCGGTCTCCATACAAAAAAAAAAAGTTGATAAAGTCCGCCCCTAATATGAAAGCTTACCTCGGGAGTGTTTCATTGCTATACAAATTTTTTTCGTAGGCACCCTGTAAAAACCGCCAAAATCGTTTTTTAACCACAACTTTGTATTTTTTTTGTTCAGCCCCCTGTAGTCAACTGTGGTGGGTACAGCAGCTGTCAAGCACAGGATGAATATAAAAAAGAATAGAAAACTGTGCTTTTATTCGTAACCAGTCGATTTTGACAGGTGCTGTCAAAATTCTCACCACAAGAGAGAATTTCAACAACTAACACTACCTTGTTGAATATACCTTGGATTCACTGACATGTAAAACACTCTGCAAGTTTGTTGTTTTTTCATTGTCATTAAGTATTGACAGATGCAAGGTTTCTTTATTATAAAGACATAAAAAATTAAATATACCTATTTCAACTTAAGAAACTCCATTCTGGTAGTTCTGCTCAAAAACACTCAGCAAGAAAATTAAAATAAAGTCAAAGAGATGCAGCAAGTTTTTGTTACTCTCTCATTGAGACTGGAGAAACATAGAGCGCGTAAACTTCATATAAAAAAACTTACAAAAAATGCTGAAGATGATCAGCGAATCCAATTTTATTTATATATGTACCTATTTTTAACGAAAAAAAAAACAACAAATAAACTACAATTTTAAAACAAAACGAAACAAATTACATTTCTTTTTTTTTTTTTTTTTGTAATAAACAAATTCTTAAATTCTAGTAAGAATTAATACCTATTTTTAAGTATAATCAAAGGCAAATACGTTAAACAATATCTGTGCAAATTGTCAAGTTGGTATCTTCATTATTTTTCAAGTTATATTCGTCAGCTCGGAAAAAACATGGTTTAGGGAAAAAACCAAGATTAAAGTTGGACTTCCTCAGCTGACTGTTTGTGGGCGAAAACGCGATTATAGTTAGATTGTATAAAGGCATTCCTCAGCTGACTGTTTGTGGACAAACAAAAAGCGACAGTTAAACACTCCGAATAATCGTCCGAAGTGCCACCTATTATCCAAAAAGTCAAATACAAAACGTATTAAACTAAGAAATTGAAAAGTGTAGGTCGTAAAGGGCGCTGCTCGCTTACCTGCTTATAAGTACTTTGGACGCTTATCACTTCACTGGCTTTCTAGGGACTAAGTTGTAAATGAATTTATATAGAAAAAAAAAAAAAAAAAAAACATTGGAAAATTTGAAAATTCTAGAGGGTATTTCCTCCCTTAATATAAATTAATCAAAAGTTATTTGTGAAATAATCTTCACTTGAAATCTCAGTAAAGTTAATATCATAACTTTTATTAAAACCTTAGTCCCTGTCAGAATAGGACTAAATTTTCTGTTTCAAAAAAAGTTGAAAGGTATCCACACGCATAAGCAAAAGTATGGCTATTTTTTCTTTTTATTTAATTTTCATTTATTTGGACAATTAGTAGTACAATAACAGACAGATCTTTTAGCAGTACAACAGATAAAAAGTATAATCAAAACTTAAAACACAAAATTTTCTAAATATTTCATATACCTCGTATATAAGCAAAGATCTATTGATGACCCTGAGTATTGTTTTTTTTTTTTTTGTTTCCGATAAACATTAAAGAAATAACTTACAAGTCTCCCCACTTGTTCAATACTATATTGATAGCAATCAAAGCGGAAACGAAACGGAAACGAAACGGAAATTTGTAGTTGAGAAGAATTCCAAACTTTTTATCCAGTGCATAACTTATTCACTGCTTATTGAAAATATAAATGATTCAACCTTCTGGTTAGTGATGTGACAAATCGAGTTTTTTACTCGTTAACTCGAGTCAAACTCGAAATTGAGTCGACTCGAATCACTTTTAGCTATGACTGGAGTTGTCAAAAATTAAGCGAGTTTTTCGCATTCGTTGTTTTAAAATGATATGCTTGCGAGTTCGTTTGCTTAGCGCTTGCATATGAAATTATAGTAAAGTTTAAAAACAAAGCAAGCGTTGAAAAATATAGTTTCAAGTATTCTTCACGACTGCGGAACAAACTTTTGAATGTGTTGTGTTGTTGTTATTGCTTTTTTGTAGTTTTGTTGTTAGTTTTATTTGTGTGGGAGCGAGTCTGACTCGAGTTGCGAGTCTGACTCGAGTTGCGAGTCACTTTAAAAAAATAAACGAGTAAGGTAGCATTGAATTTTTTATCAACAGTTTTAAAAATGCCTCGGGAAGATAAAAATCATGTCATAATAGAGCGAATTAATTGAAGTATTCATTTTATTTATTTATGGAAACGTTTCGTATATTATTTGTTTTCTTTTTATCTTTTTTTTTATTTAAATAAAATAAAATTAGCATAACCTTTCTTTTATTTTGAGTAATAATTAACGCAAAATAATTAGTCCTGATAATTAGTTGCTCAAAAGTCAAAATAAAATAATCAAATCGTCAATTTTCATACCAAGTAAAAAATCCCTTACTCGCTTTTGGTAAGATGATTCGTAGATAAAGAATGGCAAACTCGACTTCGAAATGATGACTCGCTGACTCGTCATTTCGAGTTTCTACTCGAGTTAAAATTATTCCGACTCGGGTTGACTCGAGTTGAAAAAAAATTCAACTCGTCATATCACTACTTCTGGTTATTTTTCTGCGTGAGCGGAAAATTTTTTTTGTTTGTTCTTTGATTACAGCGTGCCATAAATATAGTTTTTTTTTTCTTCCAACTCATGAAAAAGTCGTTACATACGCAAAAAATAGAGCTCAAGTTAGTTAGACTCAGTTTATCTCTAGAACATCAGGATATTCCAAGTGAAATCCAACACGCTCCGTTGTAGATACCTAAAATGTTATTGAAGAAAATTAATGCTATGTTCACACAGAGAATTAAATTTCAATTTAACCAAAGCTATTCACACAAAGATGAACCGGCAGAATTGAATTTAGTGAGACATTTCTTTGTTTACTTATGTGTTCTCATATTTTTTTGCAACTCCACCACAAATCGAGATTTTTTATCGACCCATACTGATCGCTGCTGCGCTTTTTTGTTCATTACCTGCAAATAGTAAATTGCACAGTCTTAGAAACAGCTGTTTTTTGACACTTCTCAGCACAAAATCATTCAATACTCTGAACGTACCTTGTGATCTAAAAAATTGCATCAATGTACCTTTTCATCTGAACGTACCTTTTCATCTGAACATTAGCATACTTTTAGGCGTTTCTGATATTTGAGAAATGTAGGTTAAGTTTCATCCTGCATTATTGTACTGCCAACTCAAGAGTTTATTTTAAATTCAATGGAAAAACTGAACTTTGTGCTGGAAACTCAAACTAAGCTCCCTATGTGAAGATAGTATAAGAATGATATATGTAAGTATGACTTTATCTACACAAGGATAAAACTTGGAATGTAGACTAACAAGCATCTCAAAAAAATATTTAAACTATTAAGAAATGATCTTCGACTGGGCTGAAGTTAAAATACCCCCACGTCCGAAAATCTTTGAAATTATCAACGATATTGAAACTAGTGGCTCAAAATAAGTTAATGTGGGAAAAATTTACCCACCAATATATGGTTGGGCTCAAGGACAACACAAGACGTAACGACTAACCATGCAAAGACATAACCATGCAATTACACAATAGTTTTTAATCTACTTTTGAGTTGACCTTTAGACAAGTTAACATCAAAAAAGCTACAATTGTTAACAAATTTACTCATACGGTTTAATGGAGCAGTTAACATATAATTTGTTCTACTAAATGGTAAGTAAATTAAATTGTTAGCATTTCTACTGCTTCTACGATTAGAGTTAAAATGTATAAGAGAAAGAAGTTCTGGAGAATCAAATACACCGGTTATGAGTTGGTGTAAATAGACGATGTCTGCAGACTTCCTTCGCTCACTCAATGATTGCATTTTTAGAAGTTTTAAGCGATCCTCATAAGGAGGAATGTTTAAAATGTCAAATCCACTTAAGCTCCTTAGGGCAAACCGAATAAAGCTTTTTTGGATTCCCTCTATTCGATCAACATGCACATTGTAACTTGGAGACCAGACTTGACTTGCGTACTCCAAGTGAGGACGCACTATTGCATAATACAATGTTGTAGTCGTAATCATGCTATTGAATTCTTTGGCCCAGCGTTTAATAAATCCAAGCATAGAAGATGCTTTTTTACAAATGTTATCAATATGAATGTTAAAGGAAAGCTTAGAATCCATACATACTCCCAGATCTTTAACGATATCCACACGACATAAAGCAGTATCTTTTATCTTATAATCAAAAACTAAATTATTCCTTTTTCGCGAAAAGGTCATAGTTTGGCATTTATCTGGATTAAGAAACATATTATTTTTAGAACACGTAACTTCAAAAGATTTCAGATCGGACTGAAGTAGGGCTGAATTGTCTTGAGAATTTATTTTTCTGTATATTTTCATATCATCCGCATAAATAAGCAGATGAGAGTTTTTAATGATATGGGTCACATCATTAATGGCTAAAATAAACAGAAGTGGACCTAGGTGACTTCCTTGAGGAACACCAGATAACGCAATAAACTCAGCAGACAAAACCCCTCGGAATCGTATTTGATAAGATCGTTCTGTCAAATACGATTTAATCCAGTTTACAAAATATTGTGGAACTTAATGAACCCAATGGACTTAAGTTTAAATAGAATTAAATTGTGTGGTAACTTATCAAATGATTTGCTAAAGTCAGTGTAGATACAGTCGACCTGGCAACCAGATTCAATGGTGTTTAAGCAAAAGGTTGTAAAATCGAGTAGATTAGATACCGTAGATCTGCCATTAACAAAACCATGCTGTCGAGTTGTTATGACTTCACGGCAGTGAATTTTTACCCGATCATACACGATTCGCTCAGCGCTAGAGGTCATGGTAGAGGTAGAGGATTTTCGCAGGTCCAGCGCTAAAATCTTCATCGATCGAACTAATATATTTTAAAATATCCTCTCTTGGATCAGACAATATTCTTAACTTAATATTATCTAAATACTCGTGGTATAATATAGATGACTGATTTTCAAATTCCAGAAACAAACGTTTGTAGGTTTCCAGGTCATTTGAGTCCAAGCTACAGACATATTTCTTCCAGGCCCTGTTCCTATAGTTGCGAAGCGTTTTTAATTCCCTAGTGTACCAGGGATATGCTGAGTTTTTTGCAAATTTGAGGCTAAACGGCACAGACTGAGAAATTATAGCAAAGAGTTCACAATAAAAAAATTAATGGATTCATCAAGGTTGTGTCCATTAATGTTTTCTAAAATATAATTCAGATTACAATCAAGTAAATGATTCAGCTTCAAAAAGTCAGCTTTTTTAAAATTGAATTCATAAACCTTGTCCATTGAACTCGAATTTACTATGTTCTCTCTGTCCGATTTATACCAAATGCTCAATGGTGGATGGTATTCATCAATAGGAGTCAGAGCATGCAAAGCCCTCTTAACAATGACATTGTTACTGTCTGTAGTTAAGACCAGGTCAAGAAGCCTTTCAAGACTATTATAAATACAACTAACTTGTTGTAAGTCAGAACATATATTGTCAACAAATATATGTTCTTGGCGGGTCTTCGAATTTGATGCACAATAATATGTATCATCGTCAGAAGAATGCCATTTTAAGTTAGGCAGATTAAAATCGCCCAATAATAAAATGTCATCATTAACGTCAAGTTTGTTTATAACGTAGTCTAAGCAATCTGCAAGATTTGCATAGACCTCTGCACTACTCGTTGGAGGAACATACGCATTTATAACATATACATTGGAGTTACAATGTATAACTTTAACGCATATTAGTTCTATGTAAGATGAGTAGGGGATATCAACAATGGAACTTACAAAGCAGTTCCTAACAGCTAAAAGGACACCATTACCGACAGAAGAACTATTGTCAGTGAATCTGTCCCTTCTAAATACTTGAAAGCTATTGTCAAACAATTCCAAGTCAGTAATGCTTCCATTCAGCCACGTTTCTGTTAACGCAATAATATCCTCAGAGCAATTCTGAGACGACAGAAAAATGTTTTGAGTCTTAGAGCGCAGTCCCCTTACATTTTGATAGTAAAGGGACAACCTATTTAGTTTTTTTGAGTCTGACGGTTGGCTGGAGTCGTCCTTCGAGACTTATTTTTAGGCTTAAACTCAGTAACAAGAATATTATCGGCCCACATTTTTGAATTTAGTACAGTTGCAAAGTCTTCAGCTGCAACTCCAAGTATAAAAGAGGCGTGGGAAGGCTTATTACCTATTTTCTTACAAGAACAGAACGCATTTGAAGCAACTAAGTTGTTTTGTTTAAACAAACGTCACTATATTTTCTGATGTTGTGTCAGGCTGTAGACGCGAAACAAAAATGTTTTGGGTCCTCGACACAGCTTTTAAAGTCAAATGACTATTGGGCGCAGTTGAAATCGCATTCAAATTATTACACAGTGGAGGAATAGAAGAAGGTGTAGAAGAGATTACCGAATTATTCTTTTCGGTTTGCTGGGGAGTAAGAGGCGTTGCTGAGGGCTGCTTTGCCTCGGATTTTCCGGAGGACGCCTTTCGGCGCTTATTATTTTTCCTTTTGTTTTTCCTCTGTGCCTTAGGTTTTGTTGGGCCATTAACTAATGAAACGGTCATAGTACCGGAAAAAGCATTCTCAGAAGAGAGAGTTTCAATATTTTCCGGTAAAGAATTTTCATTTTCATTAGTAGTACTGTTAGTTGATGCGGCACTAACTTCGCTAAAAAATGACAGAATTCTTCTAAAATCATTATTTAGCAAGTTAAGACTTTCTCCAAAAGTTTTAATTTTTGAAAATATTTCATCAGGAGAAAGGGCTCTGCATGAGGTACAGTACCAACGAAGCCCTGACCGGACGTACATTAAACTATCAACGCACGGTTTTGATATGCCAACACAAGAAGCGTGAAACATTTGCTCACAAGGACCAGAACAACTGAACATAGGGTACAGAATATTCTGACTTTTACACTGCTCGTTCAAGGAACAAGCAGCAATATTATCAACGGAAAAATAATCCATTGAACTAATATTTTATTGTAAGTGAGCACCAAAAAGCGTTAAAAAAGTGCTTCTAGGGTTGGTTCAGCACAATGCAGTGAACGAAACAGTTTGTCGACAACAACAAAAGAGACGTGCACTA
This sequence comes from Pherbina coryleti, assembly GCA_943735915.1. Taxonomy (NCBI): domain Eukaryota; kingdom Metazoa; phylum Arthropoda; class Insecta; order Diptera; family Sciomyzidae; genus Pherbina; species Pherbina coryleti. Next base: position 65,480,446 of record OX030949.1, on the reverse strand, counting down.
AGCTTAAAATAAAACAAACACCGCACAAAGAGGAATAGAAAAAAACACACAACAACAATTGCAAGCAAACCGGCACAAGTTGGTTATTAAAAACAAAGTATTATTTTTGACTAAAATAAGCTGAGTGTGAAGTTTGAAAGCCGTATTGCTTTCCTAATAGATACTACAAACATTTTTAGAAATATTCAAAAAAATTTTAAAAACTTCTAGCGCTATAAATATCACATATTTTTTCTAACTAAAAATGTAAATAAGATCTCTTACATTCGTAGTATTAAATTTAATTACCTTCAGCTTTAGAAAATTATCGGAAATATTTAAAAATATAATTTTTTAATTTGCTCTTTTTTGAAGTCACGTGGCCGCGTTGTCGCGCACATTAATTCACTTGGAATAACCTTGAAAAACATGTTATAAAAATTAATTTTCATATTTTTGATTTTCTCTTCTTTTTCATCACATTTCAATCTATTATTAAAAATGTATTGTTAAAAAGCGGGGTGTCCCAAACTAGAAACAGAGCCACAAAGCAAACTGTTGCCGTATGGCAACAAATATGCCGAAAGGGTTAAAGAAATTGTTCTCAATTCAAATAAAATCAGTTTCACAAATCAACCAAATTATTCTAGTTTTCAGCATTTTGTTACTTGAATCAAGCAATTTATTCTCACCTGAAGCAAATATTAGTCTTGAATATAGAAAAAATATTCTTGAGCTTTAAGCATATGTTTCTTGAATTAACCCTATTTGTCCCACAACTATTTTTGTGGATTTTTTCGATTTTTTTTGCATAAATTAAGGTCAATTGGCCTTAGAAAGAATAAATTTGTTTTAATTTTCAATATTCTGTTCTCAGTTTTTTTGGAAAAGCATGGTCCCATATGGGACCGCTGGGCACAACTGTGCATTTTACTCTTCAAGAGCAAAACATAATAAGGGTTGGGTATTTTTATATTTTTTATTAAAATTAAGTAAAAAAAGTATAAATAACAATTTAATATGAATAATTTTTTAATTTCAGTTTAAATATTTAATTACAGTTTTTTTAAAATTATTTTTTAAAAATATGCACTCTGCTATTGTGGTACCATATGGAGCCGCTGGGCACAACTGCATATTTCATTTTTCAAAGTCAAATACGCAGTTGTGCCCAGCGGCTCCATATGGGACCAGCTAAGAAAATCTTTGAATTTTTTAAACTAAAAGAAACAAAATATAAAAAAAGTTTATTTTGGCAGAACATGTCATTTTTTCTGATTCGAAATATATAAATATTTATGGGAAAAAACTTTCGTAATAAATAAAAAAATAGTTTTTCATAACCATGTTGGCAAAAACAGCAATTTTCAGCTATTTTTTTTTTAATGGTTTTTAGTACGAGTGTGGTGAAAAAGTTATGCAACCTAGGAAGAAAAAAGTTACTAAATCTAAATAATAGATATTTTAGTAAGATATTGACGTCTTTAAAGTAATAAAATAACATTCTCCAGACTTTAAACAATACAAAGTTTACGAGCATCTTTTGTGGCTCCATATGGAGCCGCTGGGACAATTCGGGTTAAGCATTATTTTCTTAACCCTTTCAGCACAAAAGTTGCCTGTGGGCAACTTCTGATTTTGTGGCTCTGTTTCTAGTTTGGGACCGTACGATTTTTTTAAATAAATTTTTAATAATAGATTGAAATGTGGTGAAAACGACGAAAAAATTAAAAATACGAAAATTAATTTTTATAACATGCTTTTCAAAGTTATTCCAGGTCAATTCATGTGCTCGACCACGCGACTACGCGACTTTAAAAAAGAACAAATTAAAAAATACATTTTTAAATATTTCCAAAAATTTGCTGAAGCTAAAAGTAATTAAATGTAAAAAAACGAATGTATGAGATCTTATTTACATTTTTAGTTATAAGAAATATGTGATATTTAGTGCGCTAGAATTTGTAAAAAATTTTTTAAATTTTTGTAATAATTTTTAAAGTACCTATTAGGAAAGCAATATGGTTTACGAACTTCATACTAAGCTAATTTAGGTCAAAATCTGATCCTCAACGAAATTTGGAATGTTTGGCACAGCCAGGGCTAATTTGGGGCTGAAAGGGTTAATATCATGTGTTTTAAATTTGCTCAATTCTAGCAAAATAATGCTTGAATTGAGAAATTTACGTTTGAGGGTAAACTGTAGCCTATTTACTTGATTCAAGCAGAGAATGCTTGATTTTTTCTCTCCGTGTGGAACATTTTGCCTTTATTGATGATAAAATAGACAGACACGTGTATTAGAGCTTATTGCAACAACCTTTGCAGCTTTCCGTGAATAACTTGAGTTTAGGAGGTCTTACAGGATAATAACGTCAAGCATAACACGCGTTTGCTGAAAGGTTGATTGATATATTAAGATCCCGTCAGCTTTTTAGTGCTTTCCCATCACCGGACTTAGCCCTTTAAGGGTGTAGGGTGTTTTACTTAAGTCCGTGGCTTTATATTGAAGAAAAAAACTTTTACTTTAAAAAACAATGGTCCTCCTTGAATCAATTTCATCATTTTATAACGAAAGTATTTTGAAATGTTTAAGTTTTTAAAAAGTCGAGGTAATTTTAGAAAAATCTAAAAAAAAAACTTTCTTGATAAAAACATTTTATGTGGCCTGATTATGTTTTAGCTCTAAATTTAAATACGTATTGATTAATTCATGTCTTACGTAAACACTTAAATGAAACAAAAATAAATCAAAAATAGTGTGCAGTTACAAGCGGACATGCAAAGGATTTACTTTGAAGACAAATATAACCTTCAATGTGAAGGAATACATAGGAATTATAACGGCGTGTCCTAAAATAAAGGCTATCTAGAGGCTCGCAAATTGTTTTAATTTATTTTATCATCAACATCACAATCATCATCATAATCATCATCATCATCATCATCATCATCATCATCATCATCATCATAATCATCATTATCATCATCAACATCATCATCATCATCATCATCAACATCATCATCATCATCATCCTCATCCTCAACATCATCATCAGCGAAACATCGAGCTCTCGAAAATTTCATGAATTTAACACAACTCGTTAACGTTTACAAACGAAGTTCTGCCCATGGCCAAGCAGATTTGCGCATTTATTAGTTAATTCATACTTATTGCCGCTATATGTGTGAGTGTGTGTGTATTTGCGTGCATATGTAACTTGTCTGTTTGTGCAAAAAGGATTATCAAAAAAATGATGAAAAAGTGCAATTTAATGTAATGGTCCGCATTACCAACAATTGTTATGCATTTAGCTAAGCTTGGCAGCAACAAAACCTTCAAAAATAAAATTTCTAAATAGCTAAGTAGTTTCTTGGCCTGCGGGGATATTAAAAAATGAAAATTAATTATATATTTTTAAATACACTGCTTTTAAGCTACGCTATACACGGAGAAAAAAAATCAAGCATTCTATGCTTGAGTCAAACAAATAGGCTACAGTTTACAATCAAGCGTAAATTTCCCAATTCAGGCACTAGAATGTACGAGAATTGAGCAAATTTAAAGCACGTGATATTAAGAAAGAAATGCTTAATTCAAGAATCATTTGCTTCAAACTCAAGAATATTTTTTCTATATTCAATACTAATAGCATGTTCAAACCGAGCAGTTATAGCATGTTCAAACCGAGCAGTTAATTATGTTAAATCAATTTAATGAAGTTAAATCGAAAAACGAGTTCTCAAATGAAGTTCTAATGAAGTTATATGCGTACAATTGTTGTTGGAAATTTAACGTGTTAAATGATTTAACACGTTTCGAAACTCGTTAAATTACTGGTTTGTGTTCTTGCTAACGTCAGAAAAGCTTTTTTTGCTTTTTAAACGCAGCCAAATCTGAAAAGAGCTTTTTAATTTGAAGTTTTTAATGTAAACAAATAAATTCTTTGACAAATTTTTCTTTACTATTTGACAAATTTTTGAATTTATTTGAATTTTTTGTTATTTTTTTTTATTTCTTTTTATTTTTTTTATATTTTTGAATAAACAATTTTTTATTTCTTTCAAAATATAAACAAATAAACTGACATTTTGAAACAAGTTAAAGCAGTATGAACGATGATGTTAAAAAAAAATCTTTTTTCGAATAACACGTTAAATGAAGTCGGTTTGAACATGCTATTAATTATGTTAAATCGAGTTAATGAAGTTAAATCGAAAAACAAGTTCTGAAATGAAGTTTTGATGAAGTTAAATGCGTGCAATTGTTGCTGGAAATTTAACGTGTTAAATGATTTAACACGTTTCGAAACTCGTTAAATCACTGGTTTGTGTTCTTGCTAACTTCAGAAAAGCTTTTTTTGCTATTTAAACGCAGCCAAATCTGACAAGAGCTTTTTATTTTAATGTTTTGAATGTAAACAAATAAATTTTTTGACAAATTTTTCTTAATTCTTTGACAAATTTTTGAATTTATTTGATTTTTTTAAGTTTTTTTATATTTTTTAAAAAACAATTTTTTATTTCTTTCAAAAAATAAACAAATAAACTGACATTTTGAAACAAGTTAAGGCAGTATGAACGATGATGTTAAAAAAAAGCTTTTTTCGAATAACGAGTTAAATGAAGTCGGTTTGAACATGCTATAATATTTGCTTGTAGTAAGAAAAATTTGCTTTATTCAAGTAACAATTTGCTGAAAACTAGAATAATTTGTTGGATTTGGGAAATTTATTTTATTTGAATTGAGAACAGTTTGCTTGATTCAAGTAAAGAATTTACTGAAGAGTAGAATAATTTGCTTGATTCAAGTAAATACTTGTCTTAATACTACAATAGAATGTTTTGCTTGACATCAGAAACTTAATTTTCTTTTTACTATTCAGGAAATTTTTCTCACTTTAACTTATATTGACATAGTTATAATTCACAATATGTTTACATGAAAACATATTTAAGATCTCAGTGGGGAAATGAGAAGTCACTATTGCCATAACTAGCTCAGTTAATAATTAGCCTGTAAGCACATATGATTACGCCATCGCTTACAGTTTGTAAATAAATTATTTCAAAGAAAATGCCTCGTAACAATTGTGATACAATTATACAAGGTAGGACTGACAGTTTTTTCATTTTGCACCAACTGTCGAAAATAGTATGAGAGAACGAAAAAAGTTGAAAAGAAAATACATTACAGTCGGCGCAAGACACTCTTGAGCAAATAGTCAGTTGTCATTACTACCTTGTATGCTTGTATCATGGTCAGTGTTGCCATATTTTTTAAAAAAAAAACTTTAATTTCCAGAAATAAAAACTTGTTTTTTGGTGAAAAAACTTTATATAAAAAATTAACTAAAGCATGTATTTTAAAAATGTGTGCTTTAAAATTTTTGGCAATTCGCTTTGTTCTCTCGTTATTCCGTTATTTTAGCCACTTCATTTCTCAAGAAAATACGGAAGACTTGATCGTCAACTCTGAATGTATGTAAACTGAAGCGTCAAGTTTAAAAAGGAATGCCAAAAACTGACCGCCAAGACTCGACGAAGGGAAACCGAGACAAAAGAACAAAAACAATGACAGCAACAATAATAGCAACAGTGCTGCCATAAAAATAAACTTTGAAAAGAAGTGAAAATTAGTAGTAGCAACTTCAAATGATGCTTATGTTTTTGTAGTAACATACACTTTAGTTTATCTATTTGATTCATAGATTCACTAAAATAGAAAGCATCGTTTTAAGGGGGGAAATATACTCAGAATTTTTTTTTCTTAAAGGTCTCAAGAATATGTGGTGAAAATTTCAAGTCGATATCTCAAAAAATAACAAAGTTATAACCTAGCGAGGGAACCGCCTTCTAGAGCGCGCAGTGCTGGGCCTTATTTTTAAACGCTTTTTTCTCGAAACCATGTTTGCAAAGTCGGTAACCAAGATTTCTCGAAGCTCAGTGAACCGATCGTTTTGATCTTTTTGCAGGCTTATTTTATTCATAATAACAGTGTTCCCAGATTAGGAGATTTTCCCCTAGATTTAGGGGTTTTTTTCGGTTTAGTAGAAAATTTAGGGGTCAAAAATCTTTAGGGGAAAACTTTAGGGGATTTTAATTTTCTGTTAGGGTTTTTTGAGAATTTTTAGTGGTTTCTAAAAGAAATGACAACATCAACTATGAACTGTTTTTTTTTTTGCATTTGATGCACCCTTTTGTGTCCTATTTTTAATTTTGTGTTAGTTCTTAAAAGGTTTATTTTGGTAAAGTGGATCAAAACAATAGCGTACCATCGAAAAAATGCTGCTGATTGTTTGTCGAATGAGCGAAATAGCACCAGAATATGTGTGAAACGTGAGGCTGTTTTAAATTCTGACAACGAGAAAGTGTATATTAAAATTTGTGTTTTTTTTTTATTTTTTTAATGACTTAAATACCATTGAATTTTTAACAAAAAAAAAAAATGTTAAAAAACGAAAATAGAAAAACGTGGAAGTATGTCTCTAAATTTATTAAGCAGTTTTTATTTTACTAAAAATTAGTAGAAAAAATCTATATAGTTCAACCTAATTATAATCGAAGAATTATACTTTCATAAAATATAGTATATCTGCCTTATGTTTCTTAAAATATTGGCTGCGCAAAGTTGCGCATAAGATAAAACACTTCATTTAAAAAAAAAGCTTAAAAAACAAGTTTTCCTCAAAACGCACTAATTTTCAAAACAAATTCTGTTATAGAACTAAAAGATGTTTGTGAAAGATGTGTTTGTGTTAATTAACAAAGGTACTTAAAATTAGTAAGATATATTATTGTTTTCTCCCGCCTTTTTCCATGTTTCCGTCTGTCCGATTGTCTGTCTGTTATGGCGATTATAGCTCTTATATTGAAGCGATCTTAATGAAATTCAAAATATGTAATTTCTTTATTACTTGAGTTTGTTTTTTTAAGTTCCTCCTTACTATTCCTTACTATGCACAAAAAAACTAATGTGATTGTTTTTTAGTCCAAAGTTTATTTTGATATTGTATTTATTTACATCAATTAAACAAAGTATTCAATAAATTTAACTAACTCAAAAAAATTTTGGGGTATTTTTTATTTTTAGGGGAAAATTCAGCAAATTTTTTAGATTTAGGGGAAAGAAGCTTTACCTATCTGGCAACACTGCATAATAATTCCGTGCATGTCATAAGATTTTTGAAGTGATAACTTCTTTAGGCGCGTTTGGCAATTTCTGATCAGGGATTTTCTAGATTCAATCGTCAGCATACAGTTAGATTCTGCCGCTGCTTTTGTATGTTCGAACATGTGCGCACTCGCATCGTAGTCGTTGCTACACACAATCTTACGTTTGCATTTTGTTGTTGTTGTTTGTGCCAACATTTTTATCATGCGTGTGTAGGTTTGTGCTTTTTATAGTTTGTACGTATAGGGGGGCCAAATAAAATCTTTTATGAGCTTTTTGTAAAATGAACAAAATTAAATTTTTTCCATGCTGTAATACATGTAATACAATTTTTTTAGTGCTTGAATCGTTTCCGGATTGTTGGCATAACATCGGTCCTTCACGGTTCCCCACAAAAAAAGTCCAAAGGCGTAAAATCGCAGCTCTGAAGCGGCCAATTGACATTGCCAAGACGGCTGAAAACACGATTTGGGAATTGAGTGGCCTATGCATCTTATAGAACTGCATCTTATTTGTTTTTCGTGAATGTCGACCTGTGCACCTATAATCGTGCTAAGAACTTTTCTCGAATAAATCAAGAAAAAAAAAACCAAACATATTAAAATTTAAAGCATAGTCAGTTGTAGTTATTGAGGTAACTTTTTTACATAAGTGAAACTTATAAATGTCTCGTACTGTTGCAAAAATCGAGGAATTTCGTGTATCAAGGATACACGCTATACAGGATACAAGGAATCGAGGAATTGCGTTGAGATTATCGAGTCTATACTGTAATATTTTATAGAACATAAAAGTTATTATTTATGTACATACATAGATATAACTCTTAGAATTGGAAAATGAGAAGTTATCACTTCTATCGTGTGGTCATAGGCACACACCTTTTTTTTCGTAGCTTCATTCATTTTTGTAGGCGAAATAATTACGAATTTTTGGTCGAAAATCGTTAATTTACGTTCGGAAGTCCGCCATTTTGTGAAAAAACAAATATTTTCAAAATCGGCTATGACAAGTACGAGTTTTAAGTATCTAGTTTAATAATATATTTAATTTTTTTGTTTCAATTGACTTTAGGAGGAGCAATCTTGGTCACCGCAATTTTAGAGCGCTCTACAAAAAATGCTGTATCGACCTTAATATTAATTTCTTTTAATAAAAAAACACTAAACATACTCTTGAATGTGTATATTTTAAGGTATAAAAACCCTCATTTAAAAATATCCCTTAGGTTTCCTTAAAAAAATGCACAAACATGGCCTTTTTTCTTCGGCCGCTGGGTATATTTCCCCCCTTAATCGTAAAAACTTGAAAAACTGGGTAAAATAAAATAAAACTTTATTTTTTTAGGGAAAATCTTGAAAACTTTCTACCCTCTCAAAAAACTGGCAAAACTAGTTTTATCTGCCCACATGGCAACACTGATCATGGTAACAACGATCCTGAATCTAGCCTTGCAGCCACGATCAACACAAAACCTTACATTCTCGCTATATAAAAATAAATAACCTAAGCTGTAATACCTATCTGCACCACACATTACCGTAAACATGTTGTGAATTATTAGCATGTCAATTAACGTTGAAGTAAGAAAAAATTGCTGAAAACTAAATTAATTTGCTTGATTTGAAAAATTTATTGCTTGATTCAAGTAAAGAATTTACCAAAAACGAAAATAATTTGCTTGATTCAAGTAAATAATTGGACGGTGCTTACGAAAAAAATCTTCCGACAGAAAATTGCTCTTTTTCCAAAATTCTTCAAAATGCGGTGAAAAATCACTTTTATCAAAATGCGGTAAAAAAAATCACTTTTATCAAAATGCGACGAAAAAATCTTTTTATTTTATGCTTACTTTTTTCGTGTTAGACAGCGTGTTATTTAATTCGTGGTAGAGTTCACTTCAAACATATACTTGTTATATTATTTGTTAGTGAAAATAATTGTAGTGATTTCTAGGAGAAAATTATAAATTTCAAAAATTTCATTGCTTTTTTTAAAAAATTTCGAAACAATCATATGAAATATATCATTATGTTATATTATTTGTTGATAAAAATAATTTCATAGAGTACTGTAAGGAATTATAAAGATGAAATTATAAATAGAAATAATTATTTGAAAACATAATTTTTTTCAGAAAAATTGTTCCCACTCTTTTAAAAATATAGCGTTGTTAACGTCACACTCTGAAAAGAGATTTTCTTCGTCGCATTTCATAAAAGAGATTTTCTTCGCCGAATTTTAAAAAAATGGATTTTCTTCGCCGCATTTTTTGATATGGATTTTCTTCGCCGCATTTTGTAAAAACAGATTTTTGTAGCCGCAGTTTAAAAAAAAAGGATTTTCTTGATCGCGTTTAAAGAAGAGATAGTCTTTGTAGGGACCGTCGAATTGTCTTAATACTACAATAGAATATTTTGCTTGATATTAGAAACTTAATTTTTTTATAATAATCAAGCAAATTTTTCTCACTTATATTGGCATGCTTATAATTCACAATATGTTTACATGAAAAATTTACTTGATTCAAGTTAAAAATTTGTTGAAAAATAAAATAATTCTCAGCGATTGCTTCAATTCAAGTCTTGTTTCAGGTTCTAGAATTAAGTTTTTTATTCTTGTTTCAAGCAATAATTTATTTTACTCAATTTTAGAATTGAATGCTCAATATAAATTTACTTTTCTTAATTTTAGTATTTTGTGCTTGATTTGAGCAAATGAGGCTTAATTTGAAATTTTCTTAGATCAAGCAAAATATTTGCTTAATATAAGAATACTATTTCTTTCCGTGTACGGAGGGTAAAGGGAAAAAGTATTAGCGAGAGGGCAAACAGTTGGAGAGAACTATTTTTAGCTACGCTACGGTTTGTGGCGCTGAACAGAGATTCAACAGGATAAAGTACTTCAGGCGGTGCAGCATGCTGCGTTCAAATCTACATGCTGCAGTTGTTGCGGATGTTGCAGATGCTGCAATGTCAAAAACAAGCAGATTTTGTTGTAGCGTTGCTCAGTAATTATTAAAAATTGCAGTTGCTGATTAATATCTATAATGATTATCTTATTATTTCATTATTTTATTTTATCTCTAGTTACAAATTGTTGCAAACCATTAAAACATGCATTAGATTGTTTATGCACACATACAAATTAAAACTGTTTTAGTTTAGGTGTACGAGGTATGTTCAAGCAGCAACCGATCGGATTGAATCGAATTTTTTTGTTGTTGTCTTGGCAAACATATTTACTACCTATATGTTATTTACTATTTTTTCAGCTGTATTCTTTCAACCGAACAATCCGAGAAATTGCATGGAATAAAGTGCAACAAAGTGTTATAAATGTGCTATAAGCATGGTATTACCGTGGTCTTACCGTTTTAAGATGGCCGTGAAGACGTTGACAATGACGAGCGCACTTGCACATAATTTCCTTTATAATTTAAACAATTTTGGAGAGACAACGTTATTTTTGCCTCGCAGGTTTCCAAAAAAGTTGAAAAAGGTATTTTTCAAAATACATCAGTGTTGCATGAAATTATAACTCGCTGAGTATAGGTAGTATGACAAAAATAATAGAATGAGTATAGGTTAATTCTTTGACAATATTTCAAAAATAAAAACGACACGGAGGGAGCTGCTTAAACAAAGCAACTGAAAATGTGTTACATGGAATTATAATACATTATATAAGGGTGCTAAGGTAAAAATTATTATATGTTAGTAAAGACTGGTTCTGACGTCATAAGGCGTCATAAGGCTGCGAAGAGAGCCACACCATTGAAAATGCATCAATCATGCGTGGCAAAGAATTATAAGTCGTCGAGTATATGCACTGCGGTTAATTTTATAAAATGCAAGTGAAGAATTTAATATTTTATCAATTGCCGTGGATCGCAATTACCAAAAGTCGAATGATATTTCAACAAAGCAATGCCTCAATATACATACAAAGTGAGAGTAGTAAAGGACTTACTACGGAGAATATTAAAATATTGAAGTGGCCCGCATGATCATCTGACCTCAACATTATTGAAAACTGTTAGTGATGCCTTAAAAGAAAAGGCTATGCCAAAAATTGGCAACATAATACCATCGAAGAACTGAAAAGTAGTAATATCGAAGTGGGAAACGATTCCGAAAACTTGAAAAACTTTTCAAGTCACTTCAAATCGCATAACACAAGTTTTTTAAAAAAAAGGAGGAGAGTATACTCGGTACTAATAATCTTTATATAACACATGGTCCAAAAGGTCCCGAGACTAACTACCTAGTGGCACCTTTAACGAAATATCGATATAATATTTCGATAGTTCCAACCTTCAAACAATACGTGTAAAAACTTCATCATAATCTAACGTTAAGTTCAGAAGTTGCGGTGATTTAAGTGACGCTTCTGTTAATATTTTCAAAATAATGGATTCAAAGCAATTCCGAGTGTTGCTTTACTGTTTTTTGGTGGGAAAAAATACCATCCAAGCTGAGCAATGGCTTTGAATGTGTTATTCGGACTCTGCTCCGTTAAAAGCAACTATTTTCCGATGGTATGCTGAGTTTAAACTTGGTCGTACAGACACAAATGATGCTGAACGTTCAGCATGCCCAAATGAGGCAGTTGTTCAACAAAACAGAAAAAGTACACAAAATGATATTGGCCGATAGAAAAGTGAACGTGTGCGAGATAGCTGAGGCTCTGAAGATATCGAAAGGCAGTGTGGGAACAATATTACAGGAACATTTGTCGATGAGAAAGCTGCTTTCCAAATGGGTGCCGCATTTTCTTACACCGGACCAAAAACAACAACGTGTCGATGATTCGGAGAGCTGTTTGGCACTGTTTACAAAGAACAAACATGAATTTTTGCGTCCGTATGTGACAATGGATGAAACATGGATCCACCATTACACAGCGGAATCAAAACGGTGGTCAACTGAGTGGAGAGCAACCGATGAAAGCAGGCCAAAGTGACCAAAAACACAATAGTCGGGTGGAAAGGTTATGGCATCTGTATTTTGGGATGCGCATGGAATTTTATTCATCGACTATCTCGAAAAGGGAAAAACAATCAACAGCGATTATTATATAGCGCTGTTGAAGCGTTTGAAGGATGAAATCGCGAAAAATCGGTCCCATTTGAAGAAGAAAAAATTCCTTTTCACCAAGACAATGCACCGTGTCACAAATCGATGAAAACGATGGTGAAAAGCCACGAATTGGGCTTCGAATTGCTTCCTCATTCACCCTATTCGCCAGATTTGGCTCCCAGCGACTACTGGCTCTTTGCTGACCTCAAAAAAAAATGCTTGTCGGCAAGAGATTTGGCTCCAATGAAGAGATCATGGCTGAAACTGAAGCACCATTTATTGGACCATGTGTTATTTAACCCGCCGTCAATGAACATATTTTTGTCACACCGCCAATGAACTGGGTGTGTCACACACAAGGAAAAATATGTATAGAAAATAAAAACTGTACATAAAAAATTTTTTGACGTAGAATACGTCATTCTCGGAGGTAAGTAGGGTGGTTGAAAGTGATCAGGTGTCGGTATTTACATAACTTTTTGAGCCTTTGGTGGGCCTAAAGTACTGACCGTATAATGTTGATGTTAGCACTTGTTGGTCTGCTTGATCCTCAATGCCACAAAAATTCATGTTAGAACTCTCTAACATATGTAAATTTTACACAATTACATGAAATATAAAGCCAACATTTGATGTTGTTGTTTGCTTAAACTTGCTACCTATTTATCGACAGTTTCCGGTTTTATCGACAAAACCATAAAATTTGTATGGGAGCCCCCCTAAGGAGTGGTCGGAGGGAATAGGTGTTAAAGGCAAAAATGTTCCTTTTGCAAAAATAATGGGGGTCGGTGATATATATTAACCCTTTCCGGCACTCTTTTAAAGGTCATATGCTCAGGTGTATGGAATAAATAAACAAAAACCATAAAATTTGTACGGGAGCCCCCCTAAGGAGGGGTCGGAGGGAATAAGTGTCAAAGGAAAAAATGCTCCGTTTGCAAAAGTAATGGGGGTGAGTGATACATATTAACCCTTTCCGGCAGAAAAACTATAAAATTTGTATGGGAGCCCCCCTAAGGAGTGGTCGGAGGGAAAAGGTGTCAAAGGCAAAAATGTTGCTTTTACAAAAGTAATGGGGGTCTGTCATATATATTAACCCTCTCTGGCACTCTCTTGAAGGTCATATGCTCAGGTGTATGGAATAAATATACAAAAAACATAAAATTTGTATGGGAGGAGTGGTCGGAGAGAATAGATGTCAAAGGCGAAAATGTTCCTTTTGCAAAAATAATGGAGGTCGGTGATACATATTAACCTTCTCCGGCAATCTCTTAAAGGTCATATGCTCAGTTGTATGGCATAAATATACAAAAACCATAAACTTTGTATAGGAGCCCCCCTAAAGAGTGGTCGGAGAGAATAGATGTCAAAGGCAAAAATGTTCCTTTTGTAAAAGTAATGGGGGTCGGTCATACATATTAACCCTCTCCGGCACTCTCTTAAAGGTCATATGCTCAGGTGTGTGGAATAAATATTTTGCTAAATAGTTTTTAAAAAAGATGTCATCAAAAGCGAATTGACTAATTCTACGTCTTGTGTTACGACATAGTCGGAAGTACTGTATCTTTTTTTTTAATGTTTTTTATTAAGCCATTTATATATTAATTTGAAAATTAAAAATTTTAAAATATTGGGCCCAATCGCGATACTGTCGGATTTTCCGCTCGTCGGGAAGCTTTCCGCCCGACGTGATAAAAATTTCAATCGAGATTTCCGTCGGGAAGGGATAAAGTAAAATAACACGACAACATTGTTCCTATCAATTTCGATGTTCGTTGTCATATTTTCGAAGTGAGTGGAAAGTATTCACAATGGAGTGTTCTAAGAAATAGGACATATGGGACTTTTTGAAGAAATAAATGTGTAAGTTATGCTTTCATAAGTGAATACTGAAACGCAAATTAGCTGTGTAACATTAAAAAGAACATATTTGTGGTAAAACTATCAGATTATATTTGTAATAATCGAAGAAAACTTATTTATTTTTGTGATGATATCAGAATCCCATGAAAATAAAAAACACCCGTGGTAGTTTATTTTTCAAAACAAAACACAGCTGTCAGAACAAATAAAAAAAGCAACAACAACAACAACAACAACAACAACACTACCACCGGAAAAGGACTATGGCATGAATAAGGATATGGATTAGGACAAAAATTAAGACACACATAAAACACACCTTTCCAAACTAGGAAAGGGATTAAAAAAAGAGGGGAAGAAGTTTTGGAAATGGAGAAAGTGGCTCCACAATACCTTCAACATCTGCGCAGCACGCTGTTTCAAACGAGGAGAATGCTGAAAGTGATGTTAAAACGTTTCAAAACATTGTAAGATTTTGTATCAACATTCCTAATTTTAAAAGACGTAAATACAGTTGCTGCAAGTGAACCTCTTGCTAGGAAACGAAAGAGGATGTCCACGAATAAATTGCTTGAAGAACAATTATGTACATATATTTTGCAGGCACTGAATCTTATACGCGACGTATAGCCGAAGCACCAGAGGAAAACTTCCAGGAAAAAAAAAAATGCACAATAGTTTTATGGAAAAACTTAGTTTGAATAAGTTTGCACTGGAAGAATTAATTGAAGAATTAATTGAAGCACAACTCGCCCAAATCAAACCAAATAAATAAATTTATTTTCCGTGCTGCTCTTATATGCCTATTGTTTTAATTTTTTTGTTCAAAAAGTTTCATTTTTTATTTTTTTACAATCTCACATTCAAAATTTAAGTGAGTAAGTTTGACAGAAAAATCTTTTCCGTCGTAAAAAGTGATTGTATTTTTTTCGACGAAAAATTTCGAATTTCCGACGGAAACCTCGATTGTATTTTTAGTGAGATTCAGCAAAATGTCTCCCGACGGGCTTCCGTCGGCGATCGTGATTGGGCCCATTAATTTGTTGTATAAAATAATAAAGCTTTTTCACTTATTCTATAAAACAAATGAATTTTATGTCTTAAAAAAATGTTTTAGTTTGATTATCTTCAATAAAAATTAAAAAATACTCATAATGCTATCTTTTTCTCGCGGAGTGTATGTTGACTCAGTTTGTAAAAAGTTTACCTGACTGACTGAAATAATTTAAATGTCCGTAAGTTTCTTTTTATTACAAATTCCTTTAACCATATGCGCTCCATCAACTTTTATTGACTTAATATTGAATATCTTCCTTTTTTTTTGTTTTTAATAGACTCTGAATATCTACTCCATGTGATTAATGAGCAAAACTTTTTGCACCAACTTTCCCCACAAATGCACACAAATCATAATTTAATACACACAAACAAAAACGCACACATAAGCACAGTGATTCAAATTGACAAAGTTGAGAAATGAACTCATATGTGAATCAAGTGAGCATTCAAAAGCAAAGCGAAAAAAAGAAACTAATAAAAAAATTATAATAAAAGCACTTTATAAGCAAAACACACAAATGCAAAAAGTTTGCTGGACCATAGAGCAGAGAAGTCGGTGAGATGAATGGCAAGGCATGATTAATAAAATTTATTGTTTTTGTGATTGTGAGTGGAGAGTGGGCAGAGTGGGAACAACATACACACATTCACATAATCATGCAATCACACTTACACTAACACTAACAGTTCATTCACTGACAGCTTAAATAAGTTGTATCAACTTGACTCTGCCGACCGGAAGTTTGTCGCTCGAAAACCGGATGCACTCCTAGGATTTTGTGTATGTGTCTGTGACTTGCTAGCTCGCGCGATAATAGCACATAAAGCCTTTGGGTTTCCCTGAGTCTATTTATGTATGTGTATGTGTGTACTAGTGAGAGTGCATCTGTGTGCGATGTCATTGCTTGGTCTTTATCTGGGGAAACATAAATATCAAAATGCATAAACTAAGGCAAGGTAACAAAATTCCAGACAGCTGCTGAAATGTGAAAATATTAGAACAAAGTGAGTTTGGCAAAAGTTTTGCATCTAAAGTCATTGTTGCACACATGTTTGTGTGTGTGTTTTGGAAAGTGTTTGTGTATTCACGTGTGTATTACTTAAATTTACATACGTTGCCGTCACTGCATTGGGACATTTTTAATAGCGCTCAACTAGGATCGTGTTGCGTTTAGTCGTCCTTTTCGTCGTCGTCGTCGTCATCGTCGTCGTTGACGACGGCTTTGGCTTTGAAATCATCGACCTAGGTGTAGTTGTGGCTGCCTTTATATCATAACCGGCAAATGGCAGTAAATTTTGATTAAGTCATGCAAGCTGCTGACAGTTGAAAACTTTCATATTTTATTCAAGCTCAACGACTAATGTTGGCATTGGCGTTGGCTTTAATGTGTCTGCAGGCTACCCAACGAGGAATACACATGTCAATTTAATGTTGCATTAGAAATAAACACAGTGAATAAATTACATTAGCTTAAACGGAGCATGGAATTGGCTAAGAAGGTGTTTTTAAGACTAATTTGCGGTCACTGATCGTGATAACTGCATTTATTTATTTTTCAAAAAAAAAGCGTTTTCGAGATACGAGCAAAAAACCAATTTTTTTTTAAGAAACTACATACATATATGCCATATAAATCAATTGAAGAAGTTAAAAGCTTGAAAAAACTGGTTTTTTACTGATATCTTAAAAATGCTCCTTTGGACAAATACATTAATATCATTTTCGTGATCAGTGACCCCAAATTAGTCTGACAAATGCTCTTCCAGTTAAGTACTCATGAAAAACCAAAATTCTGTAAACTAGTGTTATCAGCGAAAGTTTTTATAGTTTTTTTTTTTAAACAAAACAGCCAGTTTAATTTGAAAACATAAAATTTTTTTAAATGGTATTAAATTCATTTTACATTAAGTCTCCATAAAAGAATTACGTAACAAACAAACACAACAAATAGGTATTATATAAAAATTAAAGGAACTTCAAAATATCACTTTTTAAAAATATGCGACTAATATACCTCACTGTGTGTTTAAGGCCCAGTTTAAATTTTTATACCCCTACGTTTAAAAAACGTAAACGGGGTATATTAATTTTGTCACTCCGTTTGTAACGCCCATAAGGAGGCGTGGTAGGTATAGAAAAGTATATATATTCTTGATCAGCATCACCACCCGAGTCGATTTAGCCATGTCCGTCTGTCCGTCTGTCCGTCTGTCTGCCTGTGATCACGATTAAAGCCGTAATGTTCAAGCTATCATCACGAAATTCGATATTTAAGCTCAAGTTCGAAAATGAGCCAAATCGGATGAAAACCACGCCTACCTCCCATATAAAGTGACTTTATCAAAACGGTAAAATCTCTTAAAATTCCACAAAAATTAATATATAGACTTGAAATCTTGCACATGAGCTTTTCTATTTGATATATACTCTGAATATGAAATTCAACCAAATCGAGTGAAAATCACACCCACCTCCCATACAAAGTGACTTTATCAAATATGTAAAATCTCTTTAAATTCCACAAAAATTAATATATGGACTTGCAATTTTGCATATGAACTTTGATATGTAACATGTACACTGTGTATGAAATTCAACCAAATCGAGTGAAAATCACACCCATCTCCCACATAAAGTGACTTTATCAAAAAACAAATGAGAATATTTTCTGTTAAAACTATGACAAAATGTTTTTACAAATAAAATTTTTTTGACTGCTTAAGACTTTGAATATATTTCAATTCGGACGTAGGGGTATTTTAACTTCGGCCCAGTCGAAGATCATTTCTTACTAGTTTTTTTAAAAATTTTCGAATGTTTTTTTTTTTATTTTAATATTTTCAAAAACATCCTAAGAATGTGTAAAAAAAATTTCAGAATAAAATTCAAAGGCGTTTAAGACATACACCTTGTTGCAGTTGTATCAGACGGCTTGATATTGGTTCTCATTTAAACTTTAAACGCGTTTTTCTCGAAATGACATTTTTTGAAACGGCTTGCACTCTAACTCGAAAAGTATGTGTCCGATTAACTTAAATCTTTTTTCATTTGGTAAAATAATTGAATACGCAGTGCGTGAACCAACAAAATCAAATAACAAATATTTTGTTTTGCTTTTTATTTCATTTTGAGGTCCAATTTCGTGTATGAAAAATGGAATTTTTTTCTTTTATGCGGCATTTTTTTATTTTTTTTAATTTTACCCTTTTTGTTAGTTAACGCACAAGACAAAACTGTTATAAAATTTTGGTTTTTTGTTTTTTTTTTTTTTATCAAACCACCTGAAGAGGTGATATCGTGCAAGCCGCAAGAGGCCTCTTGTTCGCAACCTCAACTTTTACGCGCTGTATAACCGTAAATATGGCTGAAAAAAAAAAACATAAAAAAAAATTGTCAATCTAAGACTAAGAAAATAAAAAAAAATACAGGCATTCAAACAAGCCCGTTTTTTTACTCAAAAAATTGAAACTGGGCCTTAATAAACCTCTGCACGAATGCACTCCTTTTTTCTACAACAGTAGATCCAACAGTGCAGAGTTCAGAGCTTAACATAATTTTGTTAGTCAAGCAGAGCGTATTTAAGTCATTTAATGACAACAAACGAGCACTGCAGAGCAGTCGTCAGCTTCAAAGCTTCGCCGTTTGCTATAACAGAGCACAATGTTGTACATTTTATAAAAACAGAACAATTGATAACAGCGAAAAAAGCATCAATCACATCTAACGCAACAGAACCTTAGCGAAGTAATTATTTCTACCATTGGCAAATAGAAATTTTATTTTTACGAATTCAGTGCCTCTTCCGCTCTCAAAAAACAATAATTCTTGGACGTGGACACTTCAACGATTCCAAAAACTTTTAATTAAAAACGGATTGAAGGCGAAACCTGTTCGAAAGATACCATTTCTGACCAAAGTTAATGTCCGCAAGCGATTTCAATTCGCAAAGGATTATGCTGATTGGCCAACGAGCAAATGGCGAAACATTTTTTGGTCAGATGAAACCAAAGTTAATTTATTTAACTTAGACCGAGGCAGCCTTCATATGAGAAGACCCCCCAATACCGAATTCCTCCCTCAACACACTATAAAAACCTGTTAAACTTGGCGATGGGAGTATATTGGTTTCGGGGTGTTTCTCATATACACTAAGGGAAATAATGCATATTAACATTATCCACGCCTGAGTATCAATTTTATTTAAATATTTACGTGGATAAATCAAATATTTTCCTTACAACTCGTTTTTTTTCCCGTATTTGAATTTTATTTATACCACACACGTACACACATATTCCATGCAAGCAAGCAGCAACAGCATCGCACACGTACACACATACTCCGCACTCTGTTCCTGCATTTTATTTCTTGCAGTTGCAACCTTAGTTCTTATAATTCTCATTTAGTTATTGTTGCAAGGAAAATATAGCCGCATGTTTGGCCAATTTTCTTTGTAAGTGCGATTGATGATCGCAAAGTAAATAGGGTTTGAGTGACAACCGGACATTTTCTCAAAAATGTCTTGCACCGGTTGTCATTTGCCTGCATATTTTTGGTATTTAATTTTTCAATTTTTGTTTCTCTAGTTTACTGTCAAAATAGTATAAATTAGAGAACAAAAAAGTAAAAAAGAAAATAAAATATACTAACAAATGCCATTTGATGCACGCATCTCGTGGGAAACATTCTAATATATTTGTTTTTAATTTCAATATTTTTATATAAATTTTCCTTAAATGCGATAATTTTATTTTCAAATAGTAGATATTGGAAAGATATTTAAATATATTCGTGCATAATTTTAATATATTTTTTATTAATTTTATTTTAAATATTTTAATATTTTATTTTATTAAAAAAGTATTTAAACAAATTTTAAATATTTACGTGGTCGATTTAAATAAATGCGTTATTGGTGCAAAAATGACTCGCTTTTTGGATACATTAAAAAAGTTTTTGGATAAATTTAATATTTTTTTCCCTTAGTGTAATGATACATGTCCCTTATTTCGCTTCGAGGGAAAGATGGATGCTTTAAAATACACAAGGATTTTGAGTGAAACCATAATGCCGTACGCAGAGTTTAATATGCCGCTTCGATGTGTGTTTCAGCATGATAACGACCCGAAACACAGATCGAAGCGGGAAACGAATCGTTTAAACAAAAATATATCGAAGTTTTAAACTGGCCGACACAGTCGCCAGACCTAAATCCTATCGAAAATTTATGGCGAGAGGTTAAAGTGTCTCTTAGAGACAAACATCCAATCAACAAAGATGATCTTTGGAGGTTAATCAAGGATGCATGGGAAGAAAAATCCAGCTACTAAGTGCCAAAAACTAGTGGATTCGATGTCTAGGCATTGCTCAGATGTTATCAGAAATAATGGATACTCCACCAAATATTGAGGTAATTGGTAATAAGACTACCAAATATTGAGGTAATCATGAAGTTTCAAATTTTCTAATCACAAGTCATGGCTAAAATCAAGTAACTATTTCTGACTCTATTTCAAGTCACAGCCGAAAGAGGACATATCATTGAATTTTTAATTTTCTCGTTCATGTTTCACACTTAACTTTATTGATGCATTTACTAATATTAATTAAATAAATTATTCTTTTTAAACTAATAACCCACTTAGCGCAACCGTCCTTTTAAAAGGACACCAAAAGCGGCAATATAAATGAGAAGAAAAAACCGTTATATACGTGCATTTTTGTGGAAATTTTTTTGTTTTATTATTGTTTCTTCTTGTTAATGTAGCTTCGCCGTTCGAAAGCTTAATTTAACAAAAGCAGTTCCGCGTGTTTTAATTGTGAATTGAGTGATTTATAAAAAGTGATTTTTTTTTTAATGGTTCGCAATGGAAAAAATATGTTAGTATATCATTTACATTCACGAAACTATCATGTTTTGTTAAAAAATTGATAGGAGTAACATCTTAGTTCAACAACAAAAAAATGTAAAGAGTGTATTATGCTGCATTGCTGCACAAAGAACACTGTATTTTTAAAAGAACTTTTGTAATTTTAATTTCATATATTCTTAAATTCGTTTTTGCAGTAATTTAAACCGAAAGCCGTTGGCTCTTAACGAGATTTTGGAAGGGCTTGAGGAATGGAGCGTTGATGAGGTTTTTGATAATATTTACATTGCACCACCCGAAAACGCTAATGCTGTCCCTAACGGATGAGGACAGTGGCGATGAAGATAATGTGTACCTCAACGATTTGTCAAGTGGTCAGCTAGAAAAAAATAATAAATAATAATAAATAATGAATAAAATATTGCTTTGGCATATAATAATAAATAATAGCGACAAGAATATTGCTTTGGCAGACCTAGTCAAGCGCAAGAGTTAAAGAGCCAAGACTGATAAAACAAAAACGTGTGTATAAGATAAGATTATTGGAATCTTTTAAAAGATCCTCAAAGAAAGGTTCAAGCAAGCCCGGCGCCAACCTTCATATGTATTCCAGATTTGATGGACAAGGTCACTTGGTACAACATAAGGAACATCAAACCCGTTGCGGCTATTTCCATAAGAATGCCAACTTTTTTGCAACAAATGCAATGTAACTTTACATCCAAAGGATTGCTTCTTATCATATCGCACATCAACTTAAAGTTTAATCGTTTTTCAATATACATATGTTGCATATATCATTTATATTTAATATCATATTAAAAAAATTTAAAGTAGTGTATAAGGCTACTGTCCTTTTAAAAGTACACCCGATTCCGAGAAAAATATTGCTTGTATGAAAAAGTTCTTGAATAAAATGTGTTTAAAAACCCATGACGGCTTAAGTTTCGTAATAAAATTGTATTAAAAAAAAAAAAAAAAATCTGGCGCTATCTGGGTTAAAAGAAAAAATGATAAATGCAAAGTTCCCTAAGATTTTTTTATTTAAATAATTTTTATAGCACTGGCTCTATTTCATCGGACATCACTGTATGTTTTTTTTCCATGTTGCCACAGAAATATATAATGTCATGAGTTGTACACTAAGGGAAAAAATATTAAATTTATCCAAAACCTTTTTTAATTTATCCAAAAAGCGAGTCATTTTTGCACCAATAACGCATTTACTTTAATCGACTACGTAAATATTTAAAATTTATTTAAATACTTTTTTAATTAAATAAAATATTAAAATATTTAAACAGAATTAATAAAAAATATATTAAAATTATGCACAAATATATTTAAATATCTTTCAAATATTTACTATTTGAAAATAAAACTATCGCATTTAAGGAAAATTTATATAAAAAAATTGAAATTGAAAAACAATTCATTTGAATATTTCCCACGAACGCCATTTATTGGTAAATTTTATTTTCTTTTTGTGAAAATATGATTTGTGAGTGCGATGCATGATGAAATTATGTAGGGTGGAGTGACATTCTTGAGAAAATACCGAGTTGTCACTCCACCTTACATGAATTCATCATGCATCGCACTCACCACCGCACTCACAAATTATATTTGCCAAATATCCATGATATATTACCCTTGAAACATTACCTAAATGAGAACTATAAGACCTGCAACTGCTGGTGCGAAGAAACTGCAGCAGCATCGCACAGGAACAGAGTGCGATGCTGCTGCTGCTTGGCGGCTGCTTGGCAGCTGTATGGAATATGTGTGTCAGTGTGTGGCATAAATAAAATTTAAATACGGGAAAAAACGAGATGTAAGGAAAGTATTTGATTTATCCACGTAAATATTTAAATGAAATATATACTCAGGCGTGGATAATGTTAATATGCGTTATTTCCCTTAGTGTACGATCGTACCAACTCTATAGAAATTTTTTAATTTGCTTCAAGGAGTCTGTATCGATTTTTGGTAGAAAATAAAATTATAACTTAGTCAGGTCAAATTTTTTTGGGTCTCAAGGCATTTTTGTTCTCATTAGGAATAGTACTTTCAGAAGATGGACGCGCACCAAAATATATTAATATTTTTGAAATGTGAACCGGTCTAATATATATAGTTGACAGCAATTAAAATAATAATACTCTTGATAACAAAAGAACTCCAACAAATCCCAGGAGCTTGACAATCAACAAAATGAATTAAAAGCATAATGAAGAAATTTTTAATATATTCATTTTGACAGTCCTTTGTGTGCCGATAATTCGATAATTTATTCAAAACCATGCGTGGCAGCAAAACAAAAAATAAAAATCAAGAAGTTCTTACTTAGCCAACATTAGCAGACATTGGCTGTATATGTGTGTATGTGTGTTTGTTCATGTATGCGTATTTTAATTGTTTTGTTGTTTCAATAAAAGACAACAAAGTGTGCGTGTTACTCGGTTATTCGTGGCTGATTCATGGCTACTAAATAAAGTTAAAAGCTCAAAATAATAAAAAAATGAACACATGGCTTAAAAAATAAAACACATACACAGTGAATGTGTGAGAAAATTTCGGAGCATTATTTAAATGAAGTCTGCAGATAAAAATAATGAACAAATTTCACTCAAGCCCAGAATTTAAAGCGGAGTCATGAAACATCAAAGCCATGAATAAAATAAATTAATGGAATGAAATTAATTTGTTTTCTTATTTTTGTACCTTTTTCTGTTTTTTTTTTCGTTTTTTTATTGGGTTTTAATACACACGCATTTACTTTGGTCGCTTGACTTTTTTTATGATTTGGGAATTTATACACATGCCCGCATATGCCATCATTTTATATCCTGGCATGTGGTATGTGTGCGTGAATTTGTAACAATTTTCACATTTACCCAATAGGCAATTGAGCTAGGACTTTTCTAATGCCATTCTATGTTTACACAGAGAGTTTAGCTTGAGTTTCCAATAGAAAGTTGAGTTTTGCCATTGAACTCAAAATAAACCAGTACAGGAAAGTCAAATGCAGGATAAAACTTAACCTAAACTCGATTTGCTTTCTGAGTTTATCAAACCTTAATTTGAGAAATGCCTAAAAGTATGCTAATGTTCAGAAGAAAAGGTACGTTCAAATGCAGCTTTTAAGATAACAACGTACGTTCACAGTATTGAACGATTTTGTGATGAGAAATGTCAAAAACAGCTGTTTCTAAAATTGTGCAATTTAGTATTTGCTTAAAATTAACAAAAAAGCGAAGAAATGAACTTGCTAAACCATCAAAGATATGTATGTATATCAGCATTGGCCGATGAAAATTCCTATTAACGCAGGATCATATTTACGCAAGGATGAACTCGCTTGTGTATGCAGAGAAGACTGCAGACTTGTTCTCAAATGGAATTGATGCCACTGTGGTGGAGGGGCAAAAAATTTGAAAACCCGTAAGTTAACAAAGAAATTTCACACTAAACTCAATTCTGCCCATGGTATAATAATACAGGGTTCTCCAATAGGGACTTGACAATTTTGAATTAAATTTCTAAACGCACCCTTTCACTAATCATCGAACTGTCACTGTCAATTTAGTCAGTAAACTCAACATTTTCATTACGGAAAAGTACTCGAATGGACTACGTCTGCAAATTATACAAATTTACGAATTTCATCGCAAAATCATCTTCAGTGACTAAGCTCATTTTTGTCCGTTTTGCTCAAAATATGCGTTATTGGTTGGGTGAAAATCCACATATGCTTCATGAATTACCACTTCATTCACAAAAAATAACTGTTTGATGTAGTTTGCATGCCGGCGGTGTCTTTTTTTCGTTGACGATAACGATCGTAACGTTACTGCGAATGACCATCGTTATCGTGCCATGATTACCGATTATTTTTGGCCCGAATTGAAAGACATGGACTCGGATGACATATGGTTCTAACAGGATGGTGCCACAAGCCACACAGCTCACGTTAAATTGATTTATTGAAGAGTTAGTTTGATGAGCGTGTTATCTCAAGAAATCAAAAATCGATTGGCCGCCTCGTTAGTGCGATTTAACGCCTCTAGACTTTTTTCTTTGGGGCTTCATCAAGTCGTTGGTCTATGTCGACGACGTTGGAAGAGCTCAGAGCCAAAAATGAACGCGAAATAGTGGCCGTTTCGGCCGAAATGTGTGGCCGAGTCACCGAAAATTGGGTTCAACGAATCGATCGTTGCATACGTGCCCATATGAACGAAGTCGAGTTCCATTCATAAATGTTTTCATTTTACTTCAAGCCGATAATAAAGTTTTTGAAATATCTCAAATGGTTTACGTTTTATTAAAAAAAAAAAGTTGTCAAGTCCATAATGGAAAAACACGGGTTTTACAAGGTAGCATTGACAGCTGCTTATTTTCTCTTCTACAAGAAAACATCTCCTGTCAAAAACAGCTGTTTGTGAAAATGTATCTGCATCTGCTGAGTTTATTGATTTTTTTTTTCATTGCAACGTTTTCAGCAATGTATTTTCTATGGCCGATGGCCCAAAAGCCGCTTTAACAAAAACTTCATCGTAGTTATCCCCCCCAGATCCAACTGGGAACACGAGAAACTAAACCCGTCCGAAAACGACCTTGTGTGGTACACAGATGGCTCCAAAATGGAGAAAGGCACGGGAGCAGGGGTCTTTGGAGAACACTCCAATGAGAGCCACTTCTTCAGTGCAGGTCTATTTACCACAATCTTTCAAGCGGAAATCCTTGCCATTAACAGATGCGTCAGACTGAACTGTATGAACAATGTTAGAGGCAGATCAATTTTCGTCTTCTCTGATAGTCAAGCTGCCCTTAAAGCTCTGACATCACCCATCATAAAATCCAAGCTAGTGCTGGAGACTGTAGACGTCCTCAACGACCTGGCTGCGCAAAACAATAAAGTTACTCTACAGTGGATTCCTGCCCACTGTGGTTTTGACGGGAATGAAAGAGCAGACTCCCTGGCCAAACAGGGGGCATCATCACCACTCACAGGACCGGAACCGTTCTGTGGGGTTGGTAAGAATCTGTTCAAGCAACACGTCAAAAAAACCTCATTCCGCGAATCTCAAGACATCTGGAAGAACTGCTTAGGACAGATATGCACTAAGCAAATATTCCCAGAACTTTCTCCCAAGAAATCGAAATTTCTTATTAATCTAGGGAAGAAAGACCTAAAGATGATGACCGGAATCATAACTGGACACTGCAAACTAAAGAAACACCTACAAAAAATGAATCTCGCTACTGATTCATTATGTAGATTATGCCTTGAGGATGAAGAAACCTCCAGACATATTCTCACAGAATGTCCAGCTCTTCTCCATATAAGAAAGAGAATCCTAAATAGCGAAATAGTCTCTCAAGGACACCTTGCGATCCTCAACCTCGAAAATATATTATGTTTTCTGAAAAAAAACTAAAGCAAACGAACTGCTTTAGAAAAGAAAAGGTATGGCACAATAGGCATCACAAGATGCCGCAGTGCCAGAGCTGAATTAGCTCGCCCCAAGCATATCTATCTATCTATGGCCGATTGTGAGCGCTCTCTTTTTGAGTTTTTGATTTTTGAGAGGAGATGATTTCCCAAGCAACTGTCAATGTTACCTTGTAACTATTTTACCATGATTCTGCCGACACATCACTGTATGAAAAGCTTTGATTGAACTCAAACTAAAATCAAACTAAACTCTTTTTGTGAACATAGCATTGTTTAACTCAACCTTTTGGATTGCAAGCACATGACTGCCTCGTTGCACCATTGGGCAATCCTTAAGGCTGTTCCTCTCACACAAAAAATTGTACTTCTTATAGATATTTCGAAGAAATTTCTCCATTCAAAAATATATGTGGCATTTTAAAGGGTGTCCTAACGAGAACGCAATTTTTAAATGTGGCAACACTGGAAGTGTCATTGTTTGACATTTGAACAATTGTTACTGTTTGCTAGTAGAAGGTACGAGGTTAGTAAAAATGGAGCGCTACACGAATGAACAACGCATTCTCATTGTGAAATTGTTTTTCCAAAATGGTGATAGTTTTGCGGCTACAGTTCGCAAATTGCGATCAATTTGGGGTCACAATAATGCTCCAAAAGAGTCAACTGTAAAGAGATTAATGGATAAATTTGCCAAAACTGGATCTGTTAGTGATGTAAAGACAACAACGCGCCTTCGACCAGGTCGATCGACCGAAAATGTCGCAGCTGTACGTGATGATGTCGCTCAAACTCCATCCACCTCAATTCGACACCGAGCTCAACGAATTGGTGTCTTCAAATCCACTATGTAGCGAATTTTGACGAAAGATTTGCATCTTCATGCATACAAAGTTCAATTGACTCAGGAACTGAAGCCAGCTGACCATGGACAGCGAAGGGAGTTTGTTAATTGGGTATTGGAGAGACAACATGAAAATGCTGATTTTGCCGCTAAAATCATCTTCAGTGACGAGGCCCATTTTCATCTTGATGGCTTCGTCAATAGGCAGAATTGTCGCATTTGGGGTGAGGAAAATTCTCGAGTGATTCACGAGAAGCAAATGCATCCTCATCGTGTCACTGTGTGGTGTGGTTTTTGGGCTGGAGGAATCATTAGACCTTTTTTTTATGAAAATGAGGCAGGTCAAGCGCAAACAGTCAATGGTGTTCAGTATCGTGAAATGATAACCAGTTTTTTCTTGCCTAGAATTGAAGAAATGAATGTGGAGGGCATGTGGTTCCAACAAGACGGCGCCACATGTCATACAGCCAGAGAAACAATTCAATTGCTGCATCAGTCATTTCCCGGTCGTGTTATTTCGCGTTTTGGAAATCAGAATTGGCCGCCTAGATCGTGCGATTTAACACCATTAGATTTTTTTCTTTGGGGTTTTTTGAAGTCGATGGTTTACGCGAATAAGCCGACGACGACTCGAGCCTTAAAAGAGGAAATTGGACGCTGCATTAATGAAATACCGCAGCATTTATGCAAAGCGGTCATTGAAAATTTCATTAAAAGATCGCGTGCATGCCAGCAAAGCCGCGGAGGCCATCTGCACCATATACTGTTCCATACATAACCTCATTCTGTCTTCTTTACCATACAATAAAGTTTCACGATTTTTTTTTTTAAATATCTGTGTTTTATATAAAATTGCGTTCTTGTTGGGACACCCTTTACATAAAACTGACAATCAAAAAAATGTGCCGTCCGTTCCGTTCTTTTTATTGAGATATTTTTGGAAATGCTACACATCTGTGAGTCCCTAACCTGTGCACAAAATTTTGATTTTTTTGCGAAGGCAACTATTTGGCAGCCTCCATAGTCGAGTGGTAGCATGCTTGACTGCCACCTCAGGTATCCCAGATTCGAATCCCGACCAGACCATGATCTTGCGCTATAACCTTTCCACAGTACTTTCCTCATTTCTAATCAACTGAAATTGATAATTCGTTAATATTTACGACTTATAACTAATATCGACAAAGTTAAAGCCAAACACTTACCTCAGCTTCGAATTCACTTATTTTTATGGCTTCTCAACACGCTTAGAAAAATCCTTTACACGTTTTACTGGATCGCTATTTCTCTGCCACATACCACCTCATTACGATTTCGAACCCTAAAATCCTTGGTTCAAAGAAAAGCATATTTATTTGTTCTGAAGAAACGTCTATATCCAAAAATGTCTGATGGGAACCCTAACTCCATGGCTTACTCTGCTTTCATCATGCGAGGAAGGCGCAGGAAGTAGCACTTCTGTCCCCTGACGCAATGTCTGCTGGGTACATTTTTATTTATGATAAATGTACGTGCTGGAGTGTGTGTGACTGTGGATATATGTGAGTGTGTACATTACATTCATGCTTACACCCAAAGAGGTGTGTAAAAAAGTCATTAAATTTATTGTTAATTAAATATATAGATTTTTTTTGTGCTTTTGCAGTCACCATTTCATTACGATTGTGTGCCTAATTTTATGATGGGCTGCCTTTATGATGGCTGATTTCTGTTGATTATTAATAATTCAATATTCGTTAAGTCACAATCATTGTTTATTGTTAAAATAAAGTAAGAATTTCATAAACAAAATATTTATTCGTGGATCAGGATTTATTGTTGATTCAGAGAAAATTATTTTATGGAAAAAATTCTATGATTCTGTTGCTTTTTTTTAAGTGCAAGAAATCTTGTTTCTTTTCTTCTTGAGTTCTCGTATTTGCGCCATATAAAATATTCGATATATTTTTATGGTAAACGATTTTGCAAATTATTAAAAGTTTATTGTTTATTAACTGTGTTTACTATAATTTCTAATAAGATTGTTATATTGTTCAATTTCGGTCCCAATGACATCTTAGCGACCAATACATAATCATCGTTAAAATATGTAATTTTATTCATGCCGCCAATTTTGATTTTGCAGCTGATGCCATCTGTCTAGACAGAGTTCAATTATTTCCGCATCAATTAAAAGCAAATCATATTCAAAACAACGCCACAAACGTGCTGCATAAATTTGGCCATTTGCCATGTCTTGCAAATATGTTGTTGATCCATGGCTATAGAAGTATGCAAATGAGTGAAAGTTTAAGAACCTTTAAAGGTTTTAAATAATTTATTTTGACCTCAAAATGTTAAGCGTTCATTAGACACTAAAATATTTAAGGCCAGCTGATAAGATTTTTTAAAATTTACTGCGCATGCAGTGGTTGGAAGTATATACAAGTTAACGTAACAAACATTCAAACATTCAATTTAACTAGACAAATATCTAAATCTACGAATAAGAATATGCTGACACCATGTCTGCAACTGCACGCGCATCCGCTGCAGCTTAACAAAGCGTGGGAAGCAACGTCAACAATTTTAAGAACAATAAAACAACAAAACAACAGACGGTAGCAGCGCAGCTTAGGGTTTTATATTAAGCAAAACAAATTGTAAGTTTAGTCTAAGTTTGAAGTGAAAATAAAGAAGTCGCGATTTCGCGCATAAAAAATATTTTTTTTAATAAAATTAAACATCGTTTAATTTAATTGGCGCCCGAGCAGGGACCCAGGACGCGATTCGTTTATTAATTAAAATAACAAGTGAAGCTTAAACCGGAGTTAAGTACCCCGTCGCGAATCACATATAAATCGCAATATAAAAAGGATAAAAGCGTAAAACGGAGTTAAGTACCCCGTCGCGAATCACACTAAAATCGCAATATTAAAAAGATAAAAGCGTAAAACGGAGTAAAATACCCGTCGCGAAATCTTAAAGAAAAAAGTGTTTTCCTTTTCCTGGGTCCCGAACCTAAGGACATTGAGTGTTGGAGTCAATAGACCTAGCACACCACGATAAGGAGTGCGGCATAAAAGTACGGATCCTGAGTCATCGTTGGAACGAATAAAAGGGAGTCAATCCACACCGCCGTCGTGGGACAAGCAATGTTCCTGTTTATATTTATGTAAGTTAATTTAAGTGAAGAAAAGTTACAAATAGAAAAAAATTATATAAAAGTTTAAAAAGAAAAAAATTAATAAGAAAATAATTATTAAATATAACATAGTAAATGAAAATGTAATCAGATTTTTTTAAAGATACAAGACGCAAAAATGATATAATTTAAAGAAAATTTTTAAAAAATTAAAAAAAAGGCGAAAAAAGGCTTGTAAGAAAATTATTATTAAATAAACGAAGACTATAAAATTTAAAGGAAAATGTTTAAGTTTTAAAAAAGAAAGAAAACAGGTTAATAAAAAAATTATTTAGAACAAAAGAAAAAGAAGTTTAATGAAAAAGAAAATTATTATTAAAAATAAATCAAAACAGAAAATTTAAAGGAAAATTTTTAAGTTTTAAAAAAAAAAGAAAGAAAACAGGTTAATAAGAAAATTATTTAGAACAAAAGGAAAAGAAGTTTAATAAAAAAGAAAATCATTATTAAAATAAATCAAAACGGAAAATTTAAAAGAAAAAAAAAGAAACTAGAAACGAAAATGTCAACTGAAGATTTAAGTCAGACTTTTGATAGGCTAAATTTAGCATCAGGTTCCACTACAGGACAAAGACCCCTACCCAGTTTTTTGACAAATAATATGAAAACAGAAATTAGCGAATTGGTAGTTAAAACAGTGTCAGATCTACTCAAACCTGCCGAAACCGACAGTAGAAATATAGAACAGAATTACGACTTTACGGACGTGACTAGTTTACGTGACGCAGACAAAGTACCGGACATTGTAAAATGTCTAAGAGAATTCTCTGGACACCCAGGCGAATTCAATTCGTGGAGAAAATCGGTCGACAGGATATTAAAAATCTACGACTGCCTAAAAGGCACTACTAGATATTATGCCATTCTTCATGTCATAAGACACAAAATTGTAGGAGAGGCTGATACCGCTCTCGAATCATATAGGACTCCACTTGATTGGGCCCTGATTAAAAAGTGCCTTATGATGCACTACGCGGATAAGCGCGATGTTGGTACCCTTGAGTACCAGATGGCTTCCTTAGCCCAAAGAAATAATACGGTTACCACATTTTATCAACAAGTGTATCAAATCTTGTCCTTGATACTGGACAAAGTTGCGTGCCTGGACTTAAGTGAAGAAAGTCTCAGAGCAATGACAAACACATTCCGAGATAAGGCTTTGGATACCTTTATTCGTGGCCTTAACGGGGATTTACCCCGATTACTGAGCGTAAAAGAACCCACATCACTGCCACAAGCCCTACATATGTGCCTTAAATTGGACAATATGAACTTTCGATTACAACACGTCCATAATTTCCCACCTCCTAGACCACCACGAGCTCCCGTCCAAACTCCAATACCACCAAAACGCGACTTTTTCCCAGAACTAACTAACTTTCAACGAGACTCTTACCATCGACAGCCGAGGTTAAATCCAGCTCCTTTTACAAGATACCAACAATATAATTCTCCAAGAGAACAGCATAATTTTCCAAGACAACAACAGTTTGGATTTTCAAGACCAACACAACAACCAATCTTCCAAAGACCACAACAGAATTTTCAACAGACTCAATTTTTCCAAAAACCTCAATTTGGTCACTGGAATCCACAAGGATTCAATAACAGGCCACATTTTCCACCCAAACCTCCAATACCGATGGAGGTCGATCCATCGATACAATCTCGACAAATTAACTACCAAAACAGACCGAATTTTCAACAAAATAATTACTCACAGAAACGCCCAGCTGCTCAGCAACCACATAGCCCAAATAAAATACAGAGAAATTTTCACATGAATGTAGACAGCCCTAATGAAGCTGAAATAAATTCACAAGAAGCAAATCCCCACCATAATCAAATTTATTCAGAGCATACAGATAATTACCAACACGATTATGACGGAGACCATACTTTCGAGTCCCAGCCTGAAGAAGTAGATGAAGTCGATAACGTTTATTTTTTAGATTAGAATCCTCTTCACTCCCATATTTCGAATTTTTGGCCAGGAGTGGAGATACTCTCAAATTTTTAATAGACACAGGTTCTAACAAGAACTATATTCAATCCACCCGAATAAGAAATCCTATCTCAAATAAAAAACCCTTTTTTGTAAATTCAGTTGCTGGAAATATTCCCATAACTCACCATACCTTTGTAAACATTTTTGGAGCAAAAACCGAAAAACTAAAATTCTTCATCTTACCTTCACTGAAAACTTTTCACGGTATCATTGGCAACGACACATTAAAACAACTTGGAGCAGTAATACACACAGACAAAAGCTATATGACAATTCTTTCAAATACCAAAATTCCCCTTAAACAACAAGCCACACAGGATGTCAATAGTATTGAGTTGCGTACACCACATTTACTTCCTCAACAAGAAATGAAACTAAATAGTATAATACGAAAATGCCCTCACCTATTTTCTGATCCAGATAACAGGTTAACATTCACAACAGTAGTTAAAGGTGAAATTCGGACTACAAACGATACACCTATCTACTCTAAAGCCTATCCGTACCCGATGGCACTTAAACACGAGGTCGAAAAACAAGTTGAAGAACTGCTGGCGGACGGCATAATCAGACCATCAAAATCACCTTATAATTCACCGGTTTGGATAGTTCCAAAAAAATTGGACGCTTCTGGCGAAAAAAAATTCCGCATGGTAATTGATTATCGCAAACTTAATTCGGTAACAATCGCAGACAGGTATCCAATACCTGAAATTAACGAAGTTCTATACAACCTTGGTAAAAATTCATACTTCACAATAATTGATCTAAAGAGTGGTTTTCACCAAATAGCGCTCAAGGAATCAGATAAAGAAAAAACAGCTTTTTCCATAAATAATGGAAAGTTTGAATTTAATAGACTCCCCTTCGGATTGAAAAATGCGCCTTCAATATTTCAACGCGCTCTCGATGATGTCTTGCAACAACACATTGGTGTCCGTTGCTACGTCTACATAGATGATATCATCATATTCGGAAAGAGCGAAGAGGAGCATTTTGAAAACCTTCAAACCATATTTAAAATATTAGAAAACGCCAACTTTAAAGTTCAAATCGACAAATGCGATTTTTTAAAAAAGGAAGTTGAATTTTTAGGTTTCATCGTTTCTAAAAACGGACTCAAAACTAACCCAAAAAAGGTTCAAGCAATTCTAGAACTTCCACAACCAAAAACATTGAAAGACCTGAGATCCTTTCTAGGGATGACAGGCTACTACAGAAGATTTATTCAAGGCTATGCCAGTTTAGTTAAACCTTTAACTTCTCTCTTGAGAGGAGAGAATGGACGTTTGTCCAAAAATATATCAAAAACTAAAGCAATAGTTATGAACGATCAAGCGATAGAAGCATGGGAAAAAGCTAAAAGCATTTTAGTCTCGGAAGAGGTTATGCTTTCATATCCCGATTTCCAAAAAACATTTGAACTAACAACAGATGCTTCCAATCAAGCGTTAGGAGCCGTTCTTTCGCAAGATCGCAAGCCAATTACATTTTTATCCAGAAGTTTAAATAAAACTGAAGAATCGTATGCGACCAACGAAAAAGAAATGCTCGCAATAATATGGGCACTGACGTCGCTACGCAGTTTTCTTTATGGTTCAAAGAAGATAACAATTTATACAGATCATCAGCCCCTGACCTATGCACTCAGTAACAAAAATTCAAACTCCAAGATGAAACGCTGGAAAGCGATTCTCGAGGAATACAATTACGAGCTACACTACAAACCTGGTACCTCAAACGTGGTAGCAGATGCCTTGTCAAGAATCCCTACATCTCAAACCCATAAACTTGATACTACTAATTTAAATTCACTCACTCCTAGCCAACATAGTCACGAAAGTTCTGCAGAAAATCTTATTACAAGTGTCGAGATACCAATAAACGTTTATAAAAATCAGCTATTCATTACCTTAGGTGATACAGAGACTTACCGATTCAAAATTGTTTTTCCGGGATATCATCGTCATCTTATTACAAATTCTGATTACAATGAACGAATTCTTGTAAATATCTTAAGACGATATTTAAACCCATCCGTTATAAATTGTATCAAAACGGAGGAAATTTTTATGGGTATGATACAAAGAATTTATCCCATACACTTTAGTAACTATCGAGTCAGATTCAGTCAAATACTAGTTCAAGATATTAGTGATGAAAACGAACAAGAAGATATTATACTCCAAACTCATTCTAGAGCCCATAGAAATGCGCTCGAAAATAAAGAGCAAATATTACAAAAATACTATTTTCCAAGTATGATGAACAAAATCAAAAGAATAACTAAGTTATGTTCCATATGTAAACTCAACAAATACGAGAGACACCCAAACGAACCAAAACTGAATGAAACTCCTTTACCGAAATACCCAGGACATACCGTGCATATTGACATTTTTTCCACGGACAAAAAACTAATGTTGACAGCACTTGATAAATTCTCGAAATACGCACAAATTAAACTAATTGAAGGAAAATCCATAGAAGATATTAGAAGACCATTAAGAGAACTCCTCTTTTTTTTCGGAATTCCCAAATCTGTTGTCATCGACAATGAAAAGTCTCTTAATTCCGCTACATTAAGTTTCATGATGAAAGACGAACTAGGCATCGATGTTTATGTCACACCACCTTACAAGAGTCAAGTAAACGGACAAGTAGAGCGTTTCCACTCTACACTAGCAGAAATCATGAGATGCATCAACGCTGAGAATACTCATAGAAACTTTGAGGAATTGTTAGAAAAAACTATTAACGAATACAATCACAGCATTCATTCCGTTATAAAGAAAAAACCCGTTGACATATTTTTTGGTAGAAATGTTGAATTTGGACCACAAGACTATGACAGAACTCGACAAAATAATTACCAAAAACTTTTACAGAAGCAACAAGCAGATCTGAAATATCATAACAAAAAAAGACATACAATTAAACAATACACACCAGGCGATACAATCTATGTTAGACAAAATAAACGTTTAGGTACAAAACTTTCAAAAAGATACAGAGAAGAGAAAGTCAAGGAAAATAGAAATACGACTATAGTAACAGAAAGTGGCAAAATTGTTCACAAGAGTCATATACGAAATTGAATTTTTACTTAAAAGTATTCTCTTCTACTTTTTAGAGCGCATCTTTTAATCGCATCATGCGAGATACAAATATTGGACTATACAAATGCACAAATTGTTACCATTGAAACAGGAACAGCCAAATTAGAAATAGGAAACTATAAAATTATTCACATTATTAACCTGACACAATATGATAAAATCATAAAAACTTTAGAAGACCAAATTATTGAAAATCTACCAAGACATGATAACGCAAGACTTTTTCTATTACATGAAACAGCTCAAATAAATTCAATACTTAATGGACTAAAAGTAAATCGAAATAAAAGATCATTAAATTTCTTAGGGACTGCCTGGAAATGGTTGGCAGGATCCCCGGATCACGAAGACTTTCAAATAATAAGTAATAAAATAAACAATGTTCTCGAAAATAATAATAATCAGTTTATTATAAATAAAAACAGCTTAGAAAAAATTAATGAGATAACTCATGTTACAAATACAATTTTGAAAACTGTTAATTCAAGTAATATTATAAAAAATGAAATAACTCAAAATATTGAAAGGAAAATTAAAATTATAAAAGATGATTTAATTAATATAGATTATGCCATTCAATGGGCAAAAGTAGGAGTAATAAACTCATTTATTCTTTCAAGTCTAGAAATGAATATTTCAGAAAAAGTTTTTAAAGAACAAAATATGCCATATGTTAATTTAATAGAAGCTATTGAATTTGGAGAGGTAAGAATAGCCTCAGATTTTTCAACTATTATTTATATAGTAAATCTACCTAAAACAGATAGAGAGAATTGCCAAAAACTTTTAATTAAACCTATCAAACATGAGAATATTACCTTAAAAATTCCTTTTGAAAACATTATAGTCTGTAAGAATTATGTATTAGAAATAAGAAAAAAATGTAAAACCTTAAATGATATTGCAATTTGTAAAAAAGAAAATTATAATAACATTACGAATAACCGCTGCCTACCACAAATTCTAAAAGGTCAACCATCGGTCTGTACAACAATCAACAACCAACACATAGCTTCAGCAGAAGAAGTTCTACCTGGAATTTTACTTCTTAACCAATTCCAAGGTGTTATAGAAATAGAAAACAAAGAAATAAATCTACAAGGATCATTCCTAATAAAATACCACAACGCAACAATAAAAATTTCGAACCAAACTTATATTAACGAAGAGATTTCAATAGTCAACCCACAACCAGTAATAGTACAATCTGAAAATGCATCTACCAACTTCGAAGAAATCATTTCACTCGAGATGCTGAAAGAATTGCACACAAAAAACACAGAAAAAATCGATTTGTTACAGACGGAACACAACACCTTTACAAGTCTAGGAATCTCGACCAGTGCAATAGTCCTACTAATCATAATAATCGCTTGGATTTGCTTCCTAAAAAGAACCACACCGATCAAAATAATTTCCAATATCCAAAAAAATCATCCTGAGGAACAACAAAATACTCCACAAGATAATGACAGCCAAACGATTAATTTGGAAAGTAAGGTGAAAAGGTTAAACC
This sequence comes from Pherbina coryleti, assembly GCA_943735915.1. Lineage (NCBI taxonomy): Eukaryota > Metazoa > Arthropoda > Insecta > Diptera > Sciomyzidae > Pherbina > Pherbina coryleti. The sequence goes on along the minus strand of OX030949.1, from coordinate 65,443,293 downwards.
AAATTCCACTCTTTTAGAAAAAATCAAACGAGGACGTTTGAATCTAAAGGGGGAGGAGTTAACGTAACAAACATTCAAACATTCAATTTAACTAGACAAATATCTAAATCTACGAATAAGAATATGCTGACACCATGTCTGCAACTGCACGCGCATCCGCTGCAGCTTAACAAAGCGTGGGAAGCAACGTCAACAATTTTAAGAACAATAAAACAACAAAACAACAGACGGTAGCAGCGCAGCTTAGGGTTTTATATTAAGCAAAACAAATTGTAAGTTTAGTCTAAGTTTGAAGTGAAAATAAAGAAGTCGCGATTTCGCGCATAAAAAATATTTTTTTTAATAAAATTAAACATCGTTTAATTTAATTTACATCAAAGCGCTTATAAATATCCTTAAAATATATTTTAAACATTTCTTTTTAAATATTTCTACGATTTATCTTTCGAGGCCCACCAAGTCTGTAGTGAAAAAATATATTAAAAAAAAAAATAAATAACTGGTCATTTCAGCCCTTGAAAGGACTTTGACCTAGCTTCTTATGATCAATTGTGTTGTGCGTGTTAAGTTCGTACACAATTGACCGAGAAACGGACCTACAAGTTTAACGCCGACTCCGAACGGCGCACAGTAGTTGAAAGGTGGAAATAAATACCAAGATTCATGTTCTCTTTTTAACATTTTTTTTTTTTTTATTAACATCGTTTAAGAATTGTTCAATTAGCATTTTGATTAGCATTAGCATTACAGCCATTCCAAATTAAACGCATAAAAAAAACGAAAATTACGGGTTGACCACCTCCGATTTTGCTAAAATTTTCAGAATTGAATCTTCTCATGAAATAAAAACACTGCTTTGAGTAAAAAAATTTTTACATTTTTTTTCAAGTTTTTACATAACATTAAAATTTCGTCAAAATGGGAGAAAATGTGAAATTGCTTTACTCTTGAAAAATCATATATCAAACAAAACTGACTCGATTTTTACGTTTGAGGTATTTTCAAAAAGACAATAAATAGTTGTTTTTTATAAAAATATAAAAAAGACAAAATTATTTTTATAAGTTTTTTAACTTCAAGGTCAAATTTTGAAAGTCATAAAAATAGGATTTTTTCCCACTTTAAAAATTGAGAAAAAATATTTTTAGAAATTTCATTTTATTACCTTTCCATCTGCCAAAAATCAGGGGGGTGTTATTTTTCTTTCTATTTTAATAATTTATTTAATATTTTTTAAACGACCATACTACTTCCATACAACCATACTATGTACATTAGACTGTACCTCAAAACAAAAGTGCGCCGTATACCAAGTTGAAAAACTTATAAAAATAATTTTGTCTTTTTTATATTTTTATATATATTTTTATATATATATATTTTTATAAAAAACAACTATTTATTGTCTTTTTGAAAATACCTCAAACGTAAAAATCGAGTTAGTTTTGTTGAATATATGATTTTTCAAGAGTAAGGCAATTTCACATTTTCTCCCATTTTGACGAAATTTTAATGTTACGTAAAAACTTGAAAAAAAATGTAAAAATTTTTCTACTCAAATCAGTGTTTTTATTTCATGAGCAGATTCAATTTTGAAAGTTTGAGCAACATCGGAGGTGGTCAACCCGTATGAGTGATACGTTCAAAATGGAATGGCTGATTAGCATTATAGCATCATTTTATAAATCCCTGCACATCACTTCACGCCGCGTTGTTGAAATTAGCAATTTATAAAACGCAACGCTTCACGCCGTGAAGTTTAGCGTTGAGTAACGTAATAACGTAGTGGTAACACTGCAATATGGCATTTTATAAAACGCAACGCTGTAATTTCGTTCACATGAACTGTCAAAATCATCACTTGTTCTTGACCTGCCGTTAAAATGGAGAACTTAGCAACAAAAGGGTAAAATATTGTATTTTTATCAATTTATTTTGTAATTGTTAAATAATTGTTTAATACAGATCAAAAAAAGCAACAACTAACCAACAGTTCGAAATGTTGCTTAAAGAAATCGAAAAGCTACCGGAGCTAGCTAGAGGAACGCCATTGTTTGGTGGAAACAGGGCTAAAGTAGAAAGTGCTTGGGAGTCAATGGCGTCCAAGCTGAACTCAATTGGACCACCTATTAGGAGAACGGCAGAGTGGAGAAAGGTTTGCTAATTAATTTTGAAATTTCAAGACGTGCTCTTGACGTGCTAAAAGAAAGAAATTCTTAAGTTTCCTTTTTTTATATAATTTTTTTATTTTCCTATTATTAGTTGATTTCATTTTTTTTTTTTTATATAACATGAATTTTTAGTTATGTATATAATTTTTTTTATTTTCTTATTATTAGTTCATTTCATTATTTTTTTTAACATGCATTTTTGACTTATGTATTTCTTTTTTATAACATTATTATTTTTATTTTTTATAACATGAATTTTTAAGAAATTGAATTGTGATAACTTATTTTTCAACTTATGTATTTTTTCAAACTTCTTTTTTTATTAGTTCATAATTATTCCTATTTTTAAGAACACCTGAATTACCTGAATTAATTGTGATAAACTATTTTTTTACTTATGTTTATATTATTATTATATTAGTTTTAGCTAATGGATTTAAGTTTACAATTTTATAATAACAGCTGGAAAAAATGAACTCATTAATAAATAATTGAACTTGAAGTATATATTACATTGTGTATTTCTTTTCATTAAAGATAGGTCATATTTCAATTATTTCAATTTATAGCAGGATATTAACAACCATAATATTTTTAACATTTGAATAATCTAAAGTCGAACACATTTTTATTAATCCCTTTGTAAATTTTTGAATTGTCGTTCTGAAAAGAACGGATTGTAAATTTTTGAATTGTCGTTCTGAAAAGAACGGATTGTTTATTTTTAAATTGTCGTTCTGAAAAGAACGGATTGTTTATTTTTAAATTGTCGTTCTGAAAAGAACGTTTTTTTTATAATTTCAACAATTCAACTTGTTAAACTTTCAGCAATTTGGCGCCGAATAATTGTTGCTGCCGAAGTAATGTCTCCACTGGAAGACTCTGCAGCTGCCAGGTCTTCACTACCACTTAAAGAGTGCTCTATTGGAGGACACTCATTTTTATAAAACACGCATGCATTATGTATAGCACAACACACATTTATTATTTTTGTGGTCTTTTCTGGTGAATATCTTAATCCCCTCTCTCCAATAATGCAACGGAATCTGTTTTTCAAAACACCAAAGCACCTTTCAACTGTATTTCGAGCCTTGCACAGTCGTTCGTTGTAAACAATTTCATTTTGGTTTATTGGATTGCGAAAGGGTGTCATCAAATATGGAAGACATTGGTAGCCGGCATCGACTACAAATGAAATTAGATGTTGTAAACAACAAATATATAATTTGCAATTTTACATACCTAGGATCCACGTATTTCTCTTCCCAGCAGTATAATTACTATTGAAATAGGTTTCCGCCTCACTGCTTTTCCATACAAAAGCGTCATGATTTGCACCGGGATGCCTAGCATCTACATATTTAATGACCAGATTGTGATCACAAATCTGAAAAATAAATATATGAAGCTGTTAAATAGTTATTAATTTTATTTGTTAATAAACTTACTATCATCGCATTTATGCTATAAAATCCTTTTCGGTTGTAGTATAAATGCCTAACTTCTGCATTTGGTGCCTTAATTTTGACGTGGGTCCCATCTACACAACCGACTACACCAGGAAATTGAAATTTTAAATTAAATTGATGCTTAACATCATTTTCTTCATCTTCTGTTAATCTTAAATTTATCCACTTCGAGCAGAAATTATCTTCGAAAAGCTCCAAACACTCTGCAATAATTTCCGAGACCTTCGGTTGTGACATGCAAGAAAGGAATTCATTTCCAACTCCATTTTGGTAGCCACCCCCTGCAAGAAATCGCAAGAAAGCTGCCAATTTTAGTGTAGCAGGAATCGCTGTGTTTCGATAAGAGGCTTTCATATGCGGTACAATTTCATTAAAAATAATTGCTAACAATTCTTTGTTTACTCGAAAATTTTTCACAAACCTAAAACAATACTTTCAAAGTCTTTTACAATTTATGTATTATTTATTACTCACTCAATATCTGGCATATTCAATATGTTGCAATGGTCGCGTAAGATCCGTTTTGATGTGCGCATTGCTCCAACATCATCATCGTCAGATTCGGATGATGAAGAAAAATGAAATCCACCAATTGTTGCAAACATTTAAAAGCCTCAAATAAACTATTCAAAATCACTTAAATAAACACTTCAAATCACTTATTCAGTCAAATGTAGCAATACAAAAAACTAACAGCTGATGCCAACATGTAAAACGTTGCCAGCATATAAAAATATGACAATAAATTAAATTTCTTCAAAAATTTAAGAAAATGGTGGTGTTTTTTTTTACATCTGACAATGCTTAGCTATTGCCCTCTGACAGTTCACCGTGATAACGTAACATAGCTAACGCAATAACGTAGTGATTAATAAAATGCAAATTTTAAATCAAAGTGATGCGCCGCGTTAGCGTTGCGTTTCATCACGGTGATTTATAAAATGATGCCATTAGTTTTTGTCTGGAGGCCTTCAAACTCGAACAATGCAAAAAAACTGTAAAAATTATGTTAAAAGTTGATATTTTTACAGAGTTACTACAAAAAAACGGGAGAATAAACATTAAGAAAATGTTCGAAAATAGTTCTGGGTATTTGAAATATATTTTTTACCTCTATTTTTTTTAAAAAAAAAAACTCAAATTTAACGTGGATATGAAAAATAAAACTTAAATTTATTTTTTAGAAGAATGTTACTTTGTGAGCTCTAAGTTGCGCCAAAACATCTTTCAAAGGAATGTATTTATTGATCTTTTACGTAAATGTTTCAAATAATAAAAGTGAGCTCTTTTGAGCTTTTTTCACATGATATGACAATAACTAAAACCGTTTTGAGTAAAATATAGAGTTGCTCAGTCTCAAGGCTTAGTTCTTTAGCAATTATCCTTAGTATACTTTCAGGCTTGGCTTGTTAAGCCAAACTCTTCGTTCAAAAATGTGACATACTTTATCTTGTTTATTATGGTACCAGAAATTATTGCCCTCGATATCCTTATGACCGGGTACCCATATGATTTGGATCCTGAATAACCTTACCATCTCGTTAAGAGATCTGCGGCGCTTTGAGCGCAGCTTGACTATCTGAGAATATGTAAATATTTTTTCCAGTAAGGTATCTCTGTGGCGTAGTTGGTTAAAGTGCGTGGCCGCTATGTCAACGAACCTGGAGACCCGGGTTCGAACCCTAGCAGCGACAGAAAATTATTTGAATAAAAATAATTTGTCTGTACGGCCGCCACCTCTCTACAGACAATGGCAAACGTCAGAGAGTATTCAAAATGCCATGTAAAGCTTCTTGAGAACAAGAACATTCCGTTCATCACCGTTCGGAGTCGGCGTTAAACATGTAGGTCCGGTTCTCGGTCAATTGTGTACAAACTTAATAACACGCACAACACAATTGATCATAAGAAGCTAGGTCAAAGTCCTTTCAAGGGCTGAAATGGCCAGTTATTTATTTTATTTTTTTTACTTACATACAAACTCAAAATGGAATATTTGGTGATCTCCTACTACTGGGAAACTGTAACGGTCAGTGGAAAATGACAGTGGTGTCAAACTAGGAGTTTAAGAAAAGTTTTGAATACACTTGTATGTAAGTACTGCTTACTTGTACTTACAAGTACTTACTTGTATGTAAGTACTGCTACTTTTACTTTCAAAGCTATTCGATAATACTAATTGTATTGACGGTGCCACACCCCCTTATATAATGCCTATCCCAGTATTCTAGTAGATGGACATTACCCAGTTTTTGTACAGTTGCCGACAGTGAACATACAAACTAAATTATCAAAATGTAGCCAAATCGACGAAAACCGTAGGAAATATAGCATTTTTATTGATTTGTGGGCGGTAAAATGGGGTGTGACAGAAATTTAAACCATCTCGTACTTGAAAAAAATGTACTGCCAAACTTTCAGCTCTATCGGCTTAGTAATTTTGAAGTTTCCAGCCATCACACAGACAGCGTTTTGCTTTTTGTATATATATTTTGGATAAAGATTATTGGCTATAACTTTTGAGTGGTAAGAGATATTAAGATAATTTTTTCTAAAAAATTAATTTTTTAAGCTTATTTATTTTTCAAAAATATAAAAACACAACATTGGAAAAAAAAATTTTGTTCGAAAAAATCAAGGGGTAAGGGCCTTGTTTTTTGAATCACAAAAACGGTTTTTAATTTTTGTGTAAAATTGAAACAATTTTTGCCTATAAATATTATAATTTTTAAATGGAGTTGAAAATTTGCGAATTTGAATTTAAATTATTTTTACAACAAAAAAATTTTGAGCCTTTTTTTGAGGAAAACTTCAATATTTCAGACCTTTTTTGAAAAAAATATATAAAATATCTCAACTAACAGTATTTTTGCAATAAGGTTTTCATAGTACTTTAATAAAGCTTTAAGACAAAAATAAAATTTAACAAAATGTATAAAAAAGCAGCGGAGATATTTGAATCGAAAGTCACAAAATTAAATTACTGACTATTTTTTTTTTTGTCATTTTTAAGCATTTTGCATTATCTATATGGTTTTAGTAAAATTGTTCATAGTTTTCAAGATATGTTCATGTTTTTGACGTCAAAATAACGGACATTTTTTTTAATTTTACTTAATTTAAGAAGTATTTTATATTTTGTAAATATTCGTATATGTAACCTAAGAAAATCACTAAAAATATGCGATTTTGTAAAAATTTGTACTACAGCACCATCTGGGGTCCAAGGTGAATCAAAAAAGATAGTGCTGAAAAACTCATCGTATCTGAAAACCCGTATGTACCAATTTTCATTCTAATCGCATGACCGGTTTGGGAGTTTTAGGTGGTTTTGCAAAAAATTTGTACTACAGCGCCCTCTGTTGTTCAAGTTGGGTCAAAAAAGATAGGAGAAAAACACTCAACGTATATGAAAACTTCTTTATAACAATTTTCATCACAATCACATGGGTGGTTTGTTAGTTTTAGGCAGTTTTGTAAAAAATTTGTGCTACAGCGCCCTCTGATGTTCACTGCACCGTACCAAAAAACTTCTGTACACAAATTTTCATGCCAATCGAATGAATATTTTAGGAGTCTATTGCGTAGTTACACACAAAAACTCCTTTTTTATGTATATATATCAAAAAAAGTGGGCGTAAAAGTGGACGTGGTCAATTTTTCTTCAGTAAATACTTGAAATGGATTACTAAGAACATTTAAGAAATAAATTGACCAAATCGGAGTAGCCGTTTTCCGATTTTATATAAATAAAAAAAGTGGGCGTAAAAGTGGGCTTGGTCAATTTTGCTTTCCGTAAAAACCTAAGTTGGACTATTACGAATATTTAAAAAAAAATTGTCCAAATCGGTCCAGCCGTTCTCAACTGATACAATTACCAACGAGCGACATTTGATTTTTATTTATATAGATTTTGGTTTTTAATTTTTTATATCTTTTTATTAACTTTTGTTTTTGCTTATACAGGTTTTCCCAAAATAGGTTTTGCTAACATTAACTCTAGCGCCATGCAAGAAAACCATGCAACGGCGGTGAATTTAAGTTACATTAAGCGTTTCCTTGAGGCGCCTCAAGACGTCATTAAGTTTTTATTTTGTGTTTAATTTGCGACTTAAGAACCTACCTTAATTGTAAGGTAAGGTATGAATTTAACAGTAGCGCCAAAACTCTAAATAACATAGAAATAGTTCAATGCAACTTTTTTAATTGTTGTTGCATATTCACTGCATGAAGCGGTTGTCAGCGTGCCATCATCATTAAGTCAAAAAACCAATCTTTGCTTATGTAAAATATATTTTTTCGTAGCTATATCTTATATATAAAAATAAGTTGCATTGTGTATGAAATTGATGTTCTCGGTAATGCGTGAACCGATTTTGTTTCTAGAAATTTCCCATGAAAGGTGACGTCAATACGAAGGTTTTTTTGTATAAATGGTCTTTGTATGTGTATTGGTTAATGAATTATAGGCATTTTAGTGAGCTTTTTCAAAATACAGGTGTGAAAAAATACAGATGCGGACATATGGTGTATATGGGGAAATATTTGCAAGGGAAATTGGAAATAAATGGAATATTGGAATAATTTGGCAAGTCTCACTTTAGTTTGCATTTGCGCGAAAAATATAGGCATAGTAAGAATTTTCAATACCCCTTTTTTCCATACCCTCTTTATCGCCTACAAATCAATAAAAATGCTTTATTTAAGACGGGTTTGGTCGTATTAGACTAAAATTTGGTATACAAGTTCGTATGTTTACTGTCGGCAACTATACTAAAACTGGGTGTGGTCTAACTATATATATACGCCCACTTTTTAGAAATCATTAATGGTATTCATGCAAAGCGGCAAGATTATATTTTGGGCAATTAGTTATTTTTATCAGGTAGATTGTGTGAACGTCCCCTAAAACCGATTGTGCATTTTCAGAGATATGTCAGCTGTTACTTGTGAATAGTAATTGCTGATTGCTGTTATAAGTTTGCCACTTCGTTTGCTCACCTAAATCGAAGAGCAAATATATCTGGTTTGTGCAAAAACTTCTCAGTACAAATTGTGACAGTTCATTTATAAGGATGATCTTGTTTATACCATTTATAAGGGCTTTGTCCATTTGCATGAATACCATTATTATTATTCCTGAGTTGTACATGTTTTGATAGTGGAACTTAATATGTAGATGTTATGGGCCCAAGAGGCTATTACTATATATTTAAGCGAACATTAGACAAGGGGGAATTTGGCCACACAGGCTAAATTTATGATATCGAATTGCTTTGGAACTAAATGTCGTATAACAATGAAGGTCTTTCTACTAAAAATCTGGCACGGGCATTCGAAAACGGGGCGTGGCTCCATCCATATAAACCAAATTTATAATACAGAATAGCTATAGAAGTAAAAGTCACAGAACATTGAAACTCAGAATGTAGATACTATTTGGTGATGTCCTTCTACTAGAAAAGGTGACATGCATTGGACAAGGGGATGTGTCTCAACCCATACAAGCCAAATTTATGACACAGAAAAGCTATGGAAGTAAAAGACGAAGAACATAGAAGTAAGAGTGAAGTTACTACTTGGTAATATCCTGCTACTGGGATATGAAAAATGCAAAAAATGTACAATAGAGAACGCTGCTATAGACTCCAAAACTACTGAGCCGATTGAGCTCAAATTTGCGCAGTAACTATGGGGTCATTCATAAATTACGTTGCCAATTTAGTAGAGAGAGAGGTTTTAAAATGTACTACGATAAGTAACGAATGGGGGGAGCGGGTCTCAGATATAGTAATGTGACCAAAAATAAAAAAAAAAATCGAACAACTTTAAATTAATACAACCCAACATTTCAAACCATTTCCATCCTTACATCTTCATGTTTGACCGTATAAATTGACTGTTAACTATTGGCAAGTGTAGTAAGGGCATAATTTTTCTTTGCTTGCTTTTCGACAGTTTTTTTTTCTATTTTCGAATATTTTTTAATCAATTAATTTTATTAATCCATATACTACGTTACTTTATGGGGGTGGAGGGAAGTGTTTTTGAAATGCACTGCAAAGAGTACCGGAGGGGGTAAAAAAGAATTGAAAATCGGTCACTTAATTTATGAACGACCCCTATGTTTCGAGTACGAGACGGCTTAGGAATAATAACGCTGAAGGCATTGCAACATATTCCGGTACTAATCTAGATAAGGTGCAGCAAAGCGCACCGGGGAAAAAGCTAGTATTTTATATTTTGCCGATTCATATCATAACTTTCTGCATTTTCAGAATGTTTTCAACACTTCGAGTTTTTCGTCAAGGACCTTTTCAATAAATCAATACGATTTCCGTACCTTGATTAAGTTAATGTATCATAACTTTGCTTGTACTTATTAATACAATTCTTTTTTAAACTTTTTATAAAAAAAACATACAATAATTTTTAAAGTAAAAACAAAACCAGCGGAAACAACAGCTCCAATTAGAGTGATGTAGACATCCAAATTCCTTAATATTAATATATTTATTTTTATCAAATTTTGCTCGCGGTACAATACCTCAGTGGCTTATTTAATACAAAGAATTGCCTGGATTTTTTATTACCACTAAATTGAATATTTGCTAAATTTCATTACTATTTTCTCTTCTGGGTACAATTTAAATATTTAAGCTCCTTTGCTGTTGAAATTTTTTTTTCAATTTTAAACGGAAAATAAATGTTTCCAAAATAACTCAACCTCTTGACAAAATAATAAGAAAACTTGTATAAATGAAAAAATTATTTATTCACACTCACCAAATAAAAAATAAGCAAAAAAAAAAAATTAGCCGTAAATTGGTTTTTGAGGCATTTCTTTGAATGTGTGGAATTTAAGTGTTTGTTTGGTGCAGCCTTAATTCAGTAGACCACAAAAACGCATCAACAGCGCCTTTGTTCGCATGAGCTTCAACTGTTCCCATTTTTGTTTTTAAATTCTGGATATTTTTTTTTTAAATTCTGCTTTGATTGCCCGCTGCGCTCTGTTGGTAATTTCTACTTTTGCGGTTCGTTGAATTTTCCACAAAATTCGCGGGTGATCCTGTACACGCCCAAATCATTTATACGTATAACATATGTAATTCGATGTTTTTGGTTAGTTTTCGGTTGTTGCTTCCGACGTTTTTCGTCCGTTTTGCTCGTTTGGGTAGGAGTTGTTTTTAGTTCGACAGCCGGAAATGGTTTGTAATCGATTTTGTAATTGGTTCATGGCGGGTGGTGGTGGAAGGTCCCAACCGAGCTTATGGGCTTCAATTCGTTTGTAGTAGATGCATGTTGAGTTAATGAATATGTTTTATGAAAATCTATTCCTTGATTGCCTGGCCTGTTAGTAGCAAAGTTTGTGCGTATCCATCATCCTTACAGCTAAAATTATTAGAACTTTAGTAGTGTGTGTGTGTGTAGTGAATTTTCATCTATCACTTCCATCAAAAACTCGAAATGAATTTTATAGATGTGAGAAGCAACCTAAACGAAATGGAGTTGAAATTTAATGGAAATACTAAATACTAAATAATAAATACTAAATACTAAATACTAAATACTAAATACTAAAATACTAAATACTAAATACTAAATACTAAATACTAAATACTAAACACTAAATACTAAATACTAAATACTAAATACTAAATACTAAACACTAAATACTAAATACTAAATACTAAATACAAAATACTAAATACTAAATACTAAATACTAAATACTAAACACTAAATACTAAATACTAAATACTAAATACTAAATACTAAATACTAAATACTAAATACTAAATAATAAATACTAAATACTAAATACTAAATACTAAATACTAAACACTAAATACTAAATACTAAATACTAAATACAAAATACTAAATACTAAATACTAAATACTAAATACTAAATACTAAATACTAAATACTAAATACCAAATACTCAATACTAAATACTAAATACTAAATACTAAATACTAAATACTAAATACTAAATACTAAATACTAAATACTAAATACTAAATACTAAATACTAAATACTAAATACTAAATACTAAATACTAAATACTAAATACTAAATATTAAATACTAAATACTAAATACTAAATACTAAATACTAAATACTCAATACTAAATACTAAATATTAAATACTAAATTCTAAATACTAAATACTAAATACTAAATACTAAATACTAAATACTAAATACTAAATACTAAATACTAAATACTAAATACTAAATACTAAATACTAAATACTAAATACTAAATACTAAATACTAAATACTAAATACTAAATACTAAACTTTGTTATATCAATGACTGAGTTAATGATGCGTTGAATGTTGTAACATTAACAATTGCATTAGTTCAAGTATGCGTAACCGCGTTTGTAAATAGTATGGATCAAAGCCAAAACGAACACGAATTGTTGCTGTTCTTGTTGTTGTTGCTATTGTACTAATGTTATAATTAACCTAAATTGTCTACATGGTTGGATGAGCAACAAAGAAGCAGCTTGTTACTGCTTATGAAAGCTAATAAATGCAAATCAATATTTCTTAGTGGTTTTCACTCTTTCCAGCAATTCTCGCTTCTCTCACGTGCACACTTTTTGCCCTGACCTTTATGTTACTATAGTACTTTGAAGAAAGATGAAAGTGGCGTGTGTCTCGACTGCTAATAGTAAAACTTGAAGAGTAAAACAAGCGCAGACAACCATTGACATTAGTCCATATTTCCTTTCACCAACCTACTCTCAACCTACAGAGCTAACATGTGCCATTTTTAATTGCATTCGAGTAGTTGGCAACCAGGGGTATCCCTTGGGGCAGGCGGAGCAGACCCATGCTTGTGACTCCAAATGGAAGGGGCGACAAAATTAAAAAATTTAAATATTTTTCTAATCTAGTTATATTTTCACAAAGTATTCTTTCATATCGTATCAAAATTCGTAGTAGTACTTATCGTACTTCCTCATAAAAACGATGGGCAACTCCGTTACCCACATTGTTTGACAGCTGAAATAGCAATAATACTGGTGCCATTCCTAACTAGAATGGTTAACCTTTCTTGACAGTAGAAATAATTTAATTTTTTTTTGTTCCATACAATAAATATATAATTCGATTTTTTCGATAAGTTCTTTGAAAATGAAGTACATGAATGATAGGTGTGCAAAAATCAAAGTTTGCCTGTACTTTAAAATTACCTCGAGCCGCCCCTGTTGATAACATTAAACTGTCAGGATGATAATGTTAATGAAGACGATAGTATTTGTTTTTGTTGAAGATGGCTTTTCTTTAGATTTTCTTTGCGGCACGTGTTGGGACTCATTTTACTGATATTGCGCAGTCATTAGCTTTTATTTGAGTGGTTGTTGGTTTTGGTTAAATTGTGTAAATGTCTTTTTCTGGTAACGATTTCGTTTCTATTTAACATTAACTATTATGGCCGAAACATCATGCAATTCAATTGATACAGCAATGGCATTGAAAGGATTTTTTTAAGTTGTGGGAGGAATTTAATTGAGTTCAGTACATAGATCGTTCAGTCATGGCTTAATTTTCAAGACTTGGAACAAATTACCAATAATAACAAATAACAAATTACTGAAGAGCCAATTACCTATATTCAAAACAGTTAGTAGCTTAATCACCCACTAACTTCTTCTTCCCATCAAGTCCAGATCTAAAGAGTAGAGACTCGATGGTAAGAGCTAAAGAGGGAATTTAGTTAATAAAACGCATATTATGTTGAGTTGGTCTTTCATATTAATTTTGCAAAATCGGACGATAATTTCAATAAAATATTGTTTAAAAATTTATGTTTGCTAGCCTGCCCATTTATATGACATCAATCTAAGAGATGTTGTATTAAGATGTAGTTTTAAGGGATAATATGACTCAGTGGTTATGTACTTTCTTTTTGTAATGTGAGTATCAAATTATAATACTTATTTTGAGGATTTCATTTGTACATTTAAGGCGATCAAACAAAAGTTAAGGTGCTACGATGGAAAATATTATACGACAGTACAGCCCTCACGACAATAATAGAAATGAGAGCTTGACGTTATAAAAACTTTTGTATGAGGCCCCAGAGAAAGCCGCTAATAAATCGAAAATGCAAAAAATATGCAACGATATTGCATGAAATTATTAATCGGAGGTATATTATATTTTATGAAACAGAAATGAAGGACATACTCTTGGCTTAACAACAAAAATGTATCTTATGCAACAAAACTGCAATATTGTTGCATGGTATTATTACTCGTTTTGTAGAGGTTAGATAGATAGATTGGTGGGAGCTCTTGTACATAAAAACAAAAAATATTTGTAGAACAGTGTAATCAAAGTTATTTAAAAACTTATCAAAGTAAATTTATATAAATAAGTACAAAGGTCACCTCCTGGTATTGACATCCACAAAAAAAAAAATATTTTGAAAATTGAGCAACATACCAAGTTTAAAGTTGAGCTTTTGTTTAATTTTGAACAAATTTAAAAGCTTATCATGGTGACAGTTACAATTTAACAGCAGCAGCCATACTTTAATTGTTGTTGTTCAACACATAAAAGAAGGACAAAAAACTTCTTACATTCGATTTACATACAATTATGTGGCTGTAAAGCAGGCGTCAACAAATTGTGCCAAAGTCAAGTCTTCTCAAATTTATGTTGTATTTTATAGGAAAAAAATTCGCGGGATAAATTATTTTTTCTTTCTTATTCGTGAGTGTCACAAAAAACATCAAAATTTAATGCAAACCACCAACTGATGTGTACTGAATGTCCTCTCCGTTGGTGGAAAAGTTTTGCGCCTTTATTTTTGTTTTTTTTTTTTCTCCTCAGTCAATGACAGCTTTTTGTGCTTTATTTTCTAAAAATGCTGCAAATGAATCTTAGTGACATTAAAACTTTTTATTTCCGTCCCTTTAAGATGTTGTCCTTTTTGTTATGTCTGCTTTGCGTGACTTTGTTGCCCCTCCTTTTCTTACGATTACTTTTATTTCGGTGTTGATGTCTTGTACTACAACAGCATAAGATTAAAAGTTGTCCTTGTCGTCCTTTTTTTGTTAATGTTCTTATTTTTAATTCCAACTATTTAACAGCAATGGCATGAGAAGGATTTTGTAGATTTTTTTTTTAATCTTCCATAAAAGATCATCCTTAATGACGAAATCATTTGGTTCAATCAGTGCGCTCAAGACAGAATAATTACATAATGAGAATAATAGAATAAAACAGCAACAGAAATACAAGAGTACAAAGCGAATTTTTCATCTTCTAAATGTAGCACAAGAATTCATTACTTTCTTTGCTTTCTTAATTATTTCAGACTGACGTTGACGTCTGCTTTTGCCTCCAAACTTTTGGCCACATTTTAACAGCAACCACGAAAAAAAAATAAAAAAATTTAAAGAATATATATCACTGAACCATGTCGATGACTCTACAAACACACATTTGCTATCTCTTGCTAGCTGGTCGATATCATCTTTCGTTATCTCTCTTTCTTTCTCTCTCTTTGTCAAACACTCATTTTATTTACAGTGTGGATTTTTTGAGTCACGCTCAATATTTAACAAACTTTAATCTCAATTTGATTGTTTTAACCGCATAAAAAGGATTTCCATTTCCAGGATGCCATAAAAGCAAACAACAGTGTGAAAAAAATGTATATAAAATAAAAAAGTTGCTGCTGTTTTGCTGTTGTTGGTTTTGTTGTTGTTAACGAAAGCTGCTTAAGTGGATTAAGCACGTGCTGGATTATGCAACAAATGCCTGCAACAAATATAAAGGTTAAAAAGCAGCCACAAAAACACCGCACAGGCACACTCATATACCAACACACACGAACGTACTCACACACACACACACATATATTTGTTTATATGCCTACATATTTTTATATGTGAAGCTACAGCATATAAAATGTGGCGACATTTTTATGTGGCGACTTTCAACTGCGCATTAAATAAAATTAAAACCTCAGCATCAATCATTTCTGTTTTTTTTTCATTATATATTAATTTCTGATCAAAAATATGTCAATTTTATATTGAATATATAATTGAGAAAATTTCACAAAACCTTTAATTGCGATAATTTCTTATGGTTTCGTTGACGAAGTGGCATCAAAGTAACGTACCACTTTGATTTTAGCCCTGCTCACTAGACCGTACCACCTCCTATGCAAAAAAAAAAGTGCGCCGTATACTAGCGAATATGACGCATTTTTTGGAAGACAATTACGAAAAAAAATTGCTTTTTTTTTAACCGAACGTAGGGGTCGCGCATTGGCATATTTCTTCATATCTCTGGTGTTTACAGTCGGATTTTAAAGTTTGGTATATCTGATGTTATATATTTATAACATCATACTCCGTTGGTAATTTGGTATTATTTAAGTCACTCACAATAGAAGGCATTTATTTAAATATTTTTTTGGTCGATTTTTATTGAAAATGATCAAAACTCTATAAAACTCGCGTTTTAAATAAATATTAGACGGACGCAATTTTCAACTGTTTTTCACGGGTAAAACGAATTGCAATAGCCAGTGTTTGAAATTGCTTGACTATTTTCAATGTGGCTGTGAAAAGCGAATCAGCGAAAGTAAAAGCAAAAGTGAAAAAATAAAATAATGCATTGTATATTTAATAAATCACAACAAAAATAGCGTTGATACCTCTTTTAGCATTGGCGTTACAGATTTTTATTCTTTTACGAGCTTTAAAATCCCTCAAAATCAATTTAAGGCCTTCCAAGGACTTGTAGGAATATTTGTTTTTTATTTTGGAGAAAAAATAATTGGTCTTTTTCAGACAAAAACATCGATATGTCATTCAATATGATCAGACTTTTAATACCGATGATATGATGAAAATGAAAAAAGTGAGCCCTACGTTCGGCAAAAAATTTTCAAAAATTTTTTAAAAATAGTTCTGCAGGAAATATCGATGTACTTCCTAAGCAAAAGATTAATGATATTTTAAGAGCTTTATTGTTTTGATATTAGGGTGGTACATTAGGATGGTAGAAACTGAGATCTGGTCAGTAAGTACTAGAACGGTGCATCTGAGGTCAATGATTTCTATAGAGATCATATCTCTTTAAGACAAAAACATTGATATACCAAACTTTAAAATCCGACTGTAAACACCAGAGATATGAAGAAATATGTCAATGCGCGACCCCTACGTTCGATCAAAAAAAAAAAAAAACAATTTTTTTTCGTAATTGTCTTGCAAAAATGCGTTATATTCGCTGGTATACGACGAACTTTTTTTTTTTGAGGTACGGTCTACTGCTCACCCTTATTTTTTTTTTTTTTTTTATTTATTTTCTCCTGAACGAAATTTTTTTTTACATATTAAACCAAGGAGCTTATTTAAACCTCCCTGTGTCTTGAACCTTTGCGGTGTTGCAAAAAAATGCTCGGTCTTGACTGTTCTAAAATTAATTACGCCAAAACTGTACGAATATTTTTGAACAACACCTTCTGTATTCCGTCACTTAAACCTAAAACTAAAAATGTAGGTTTTAAAAGATGTCTCTTAAGGGGTTAAAAAATAGCTTCGACAAAATTGTCATAGTGGACACATAACTTACGCAAAACTATAGGGAACACAGAGAGGGTTAAAGATGAAATCCCTTTAAAACCATTTCTGGTAATTATCCATAAATTCAAATCACTGCAAATGGGCAGCATTCAATGTTAATTTTCGGTGAAAAAATCTGAAATAAGAAATTGTACCATACAGTATCCTCTTATATGTTTTCTAAAACTCTCGTTGAAGTTATTAACCGACTTCAAAAAGGAGGTGGTTCCCAAGTTCTTTGTTTTTTTTTTTAAATGCATGTACATCGATAACTCCTAACATGCCGGATTTCCGTAATGTTTTTTATTTATTTATTTATTTATTTATTTATTTAATTCATCTGTCGAACAAGTCTATCAGATAGATACAATTTAGGTTATCAAGAATATATATATATATATGCATTTATACCTTAGATCCTATAGAATATTTAACAATGAACGTTTAAAAGAATCTCTATCAATACTTATGTCTATTTCGTTACATACCGAGTTGAACGCAGCACAAGAATTGGTAATAGCATCATTACCTCCATAGTTAGTTCTGTGAAACTCGATAAAGAATAGACTCCGCTGCCGAATATATCTTTCAGGTGCATATAACTTAATAAGATTTAAAAGTGGTGTACAATTTATGTGATTCATTAGTATATCCCTCGCAAATAAAATTCGGAAATACTTTCTACGCGACTGCAATGTTTTCAACCCAAGTAGAGCGCAACGGCTGTCGTACGAGATTGTTAATTCCCAGTTAAGTTTTTTAATCGCAAAGCGTGTGAATCTCTTCTGGATATTTTCAATCCTAGTGATATGACGCTTGTAAAAAGGTTCCCATACAACAGAACTATATTCTAAAATAGGCCTCACTAACGACATAAAAATAGATTTAAGAGTGAACGGGTCTACAAAATCCTTTGAATTTCGCATTAGAAATCCAAGCATAGCATTTCCTTTTGAAATTATACTATCGAATTGTGCCAGAAAATTAAGCTTTTGGTCTAATAAAATCCCTAAATCATACTTCATGATTACTCTAGGTAGAATATTACCATCAATTAAATAGCCAAATTCACATATATCTGTACGCATACCAAAAGAAAGAACATCGCATTTGGAGACGTTAAAAAATAATCCGTTTACTTCGCACCATCTAGAGAGGTTATTGAGATCATTCTGTAAATCGCAAGAATCTGAAGCATTTTTTACCGATTTATAAACTTTCACGTCATCTGCATACATCAAGCAGGCAGAATGATTAAGATAACTCGGCAAATCATTTATAAAAAGCAGAAATAGAATTGGACCCAGATGACTCCCTTGCGGAACACCAGAGTAATTAAAAACTATACTTGATTTGATTTGACCTATTTGAACAAATTGTTTACGGTCGGACAAATAATTTTTGAGCCATTTTAGCAGTGAGGAATGGAACCCCATTTGCTCCAATTTCATTAATAGAATACTGTGCTGTACTCTGTCGAAAGCCTTTGCGAAGTCTGTAAAAATCACATCGACCTGATTACCGCTTTCCATTTCATTTCTGACATAGTTCGTGAATAAAGCTAGATTTGAAGTAGTTGATCTTCCACTCATAAATCCATGTTGGCAATCTGATATAAAATTCTTAACATTAGCATATATTCGCTCTTTAACCAGCGATTCAAAGACCTTCGGGATCAAAGGCAGTTTTGAAATTGGTCTGTAATTTACAATATTCTGTTTATTTCCAGTCTTAAAAATTGGCGTTATCAAAGATTCTTTCCAATCTTCCAAAAATTCACCCTTAGCTAACGACAGATTAAAAATGTTTGCTAAAGGCTTAGCTAAACTGAAAGCACACATTTTAAGGTACAAAGGAGGAAGGTTTTGTTACGGAATTTCCTTAAAAAAATTGGGCATTGAACAAAGGGGTGAGGTAATATCGTCGCTCGTATGACTAACTGACGTAACTAGCATTTTTTGCGAAATTGAGTTAAAGATGCCAATATATTTCTTTAGCCATACTGCATCATGTTAGAAAAAACTATAACTTTAAATAAAACAGTTAAGCTAAAAAACGTACATGACTTTAAGTCGTATCTAACATAATACTTAAACCCAATCGTCACTAAGTGGCGTAAGTGAAGAAAGGGCACTTAGTGGTGCACTTTGCTGATGACTACTGTCGCGATCAATGTTTTATTTATAATTACTCTCTTTGCATACTTTTTAATTCCTCTTAACTTGCATATGAAAGGTTATGGGAATAATTTAAGAGAGTAAATGCTACATTTAAATATGAGTTTTCAATATGAAATGTAACGGGAATTATGAATTATGAATTATGAAAATTAATTTGTTATTAGTGTAAGAAAGTTTTGTAGAAAAACACTTTGTTAAAAAATACTAAGCGAGAAAAATCCCATCTCGATGCTCACTTAGATTTTTAGAAGTTTTGCAGCTCGTCGATATGTGCGTTGTGAAAATTGTTCATTTCAGTTTTTCATAAGCGTAAAAGGGCGTATCGGCCAGTTGTTCTTTTTTAAAAACAAAAAAAAAACTTTCCTACATTAGTTTAATGAAAAGTGAGTGGTTGCTTTCAAAAATTCCATTTTGACCTTCGAAAATTTTCATTATTTTCCACGAAAATCTCTCCGATTTTATTTCAATATTAAAAAAAGGTAAGCATCGTGCTTAATAGCAAACATTATATTTCATTGACTTTAAGATAAACATAAGCTTGACAAAAATATATTTTTTTAAGTGGTGGTGACTTTTAACGATAATGAGTGAAAAGGGTTATCACCTTCCATCTTCATCGAGTTCCTCAGACGATGAACCTCTTGCACAGAAAAAATATCTCCGCTCATCATTAACAACACAACACGATCGACATGCCAGTATGCGCCGTTTGGACCCGAATGCAAACGAACAATCTTGTGAAGCTTTTGGATGCAGAAAAGTAGTATTTAGTTCCTGTTTCAGATGCAGTTGCTTGATATGTTGGGACCATTTCGTAGCTGATATTTCTTGTGAAACGCATACATCAACACCGCGTAACTCCTTGGCAGAAATCTTGAGCACTGCAGCGCCTACCAGTATGCGCCCAGAAGATTATGAAGTGGATGGTTCTCAAAGGGAATTTGTCATGGCAAAAACTAAAAACATCAATAAAAAAAAGCTTGCGAAAAAATTAAAAGAAAATGGAAAAGAATATATGACACAAGTTCATAAAAATATTGTACCCGGACGTACGTTAGGGTTAACTTGCAATATCGAAAACTGTAAAAGAACAAATCGAAACTGTAGTGACTTTTCTCACCAAACTGGAAAGTTAATATTTAATGATTTTTGGGCGTTGGGTTCATTATAAAGTCAACGGGAATACATTGTCCGGTTTGTAAAAAAAAATGAAACAAAGCGCAAAACTGTTGGAGCGAATTCAAGAAGGTTAAATTCTTTTGAATATTATCTTCCATTGCAAGGTGCATCTGTTAAGGTATGTCGAAAATTCTTTTTAAATACATTGGATGTCAGAGAACGCACTGTAAGAACTGCTATGGCTAAAACTTCTATGACTGGTATCATAGAAAATGAAAAAAGTGGAGGGCGTAGAAAAAAATTGATTGAAAGCGACCAACGCACCAGAACCAAAATTGATAAACATATCGCCAAATTTCCACGAGTTGAATCCCACTATTGCCGCCAAAATACAACTCGCGAATACTTACATAGTGACCTTACTCTACGAAAGATGTACACTATGCTTTTAAATGAATTAAGTCATGATACGGAAAAACCTAGTTTTTCGACATATCGGAAGGTATTTAAAACAAAGAATTTGTTATTCCATCGCCCCAAAAAAGATCAGTGTAGTCTTTGTATGTCGTACTACGAAGGTGCAGAGGACACTAGAAATAATTTGAAAGAAAGGTTTCTAAGACATACAGAAGAAAAAAATATGTTCCGTAACGTTAGAACAGAATGTAAAAAATGTTCTAAGCAAAACACAAATATACTATGCTGTTCTTTTGATATGCAGCAGGTCATAAATTTACCAATCAGTAATGAAAATGCTGTGTTTTATAAAAGAAGGCTCTCAGTTTTCAACTTGACGATATACGATATTGTTTCTGGTGATTGTTGTTGCTTTATATGGCATGAAGGAGTCAGTAAGAGAGCAGAAATATCAACTGGTCTTTATCTCTTTCTTCAGAAGTATGACGAAAAAGGTTTCGAAAAAGTTTATTTGTTTGCTGACGGCTGTAGTGGACAAAATAAAAATTCTATTGTTGGCTCTACTTTAATGTATGTGGTGAACAATTCAATAAATATAAGAGAAATCAGTTTACGCATATCCATACCTTGTCACGGTCAAAGTGAAGGGGATTCAGCGCACAGTGCAATCAACTATGCTTTGAGGAGAAGCGGTGATATACATGTTCCCAGTCAGCTGATTCCAATTTTCAGATTAGCAAGAAAAAATAAGCCATATGAAGTAGTCGCTCTTGATTATTCCGACTTCATGAACTTTAAGAAATTGTCACTTGATTTGAAACTTTTAAAAATCCGAAGCGATAATACTGGGTAAAAAATCGATTGGACGGAAATGATGGAATATGTAGTTAAAAAAAATAAACCAACTACACTATTTTTCAAAACCAGCCATATTGAAACTAACTATCGGTCACTAAAATTAAATCGAAATAATTCAAAATCTTTACATAATGTAATTTCTCCAGTTAACATTTCACCACCAAAGATTTCAAAAGATAAATTAAACGACTTGAATTCGTTAACAACTGGTAGTACTCCTGTTATCAGATTATCTGAACATGTCGCTTTTTATAGATCACTTTCACACTAAAGTGTCTAATTTGCTAATTAAAACAAAGCATTTGAAACTTGTCATATGCAATTTTTTAACATTCAATTATTTTGTTTTCTGTTTTTCGTATATAATTTAATATTACCTTACTTTTCAACTATACATTTCGGTCATAAACAATTAGCTTTTGAAGCCGAAATTATCGCAAAAAATATATAGTTATTTTGTACTAATATTTTAGATTAATTTTTTGAAACCTTCGATTTATTTATGTCAATGGAGACTGATTATGTTTACTTATGAATGCATTTTAATTTTTTTTTCTGAAATTAAGCTTATTTTCTAATCTTAAATGTCCATTTGTTTAAATTTTTGAGCTTATATATTGAGGGTCGTATCTGCAAAACACAAAAAAAATTTTTCACAAACTGGCGTATCTTTTCAAACACGAATTGCACAAAATATGTAATGATCAATTCTTTTCTTCTTACAAACATATTAAATGGTAAGTATTTAAGTACACAATTACAAAAAAAAATTCTTATTATTCAAGTAGATGCGACCGTGAAAAAGAAAAATGCAAAAGCAAAAAGTGAAAAAGTGCTCTCCTGAACAATTAAGAAAATTCAGTTACGTCAGTTAGTCAAACGAGCGACGATATTAGAAAAATCCTTTATCTCAGTTAATATTGACACTAGGGTACAAATATTTGAAATGCAGGTAGGTGGGTAGGTGGGTAGGTAGAATCATTACAAAAGTGGACGGGATTGTAAATAGGGTATGGCACTTTAAGAAAAGTACTATATATCGGTTAATATTGATAATTGGCAGCTGAAATTTGGCACAGGGCTAGGTAGAATCATTATAAAGTACGATCAATAAAGTGGTCGGGATTAGAAAAAGTGCTTGGCACTTCAATAAAAATTGTTAAGTCACAGAAATGGAAAATACCCAACAAACTTTCAGGAATTAATAAAACAAACTTTTTATGAACAAAGATGCATATTTGAAATTTTCCTCAAGAGTACTATTGCATAAAATTTTTCATATTCTCTAAAAAGGAAGAAATAAGAACTTTTTAACAAAAAAATCAAAAACGACTTCAAAATCACTACAAAGTAAAAAATAGTTTTAAATAACTTTTCCTATTATTTCTTGCTATATTATCATAAATATATATATTTTTTATGAAAAGAAAAGCTTTGAAGTCGGCGCTAATCTTTGACACACAATCATGATCCTCATACAGGGATGGTAACCTGTACTATTTTAAACTTTTTTATTTGATGCTATGCTGCCTTGGTGACACTGAAGTCATTTTAAATCTTAACCCTTCGTTGCATGGGATTGCACATATGCAATGTTGACTTCTAAGAGATATAGCATACACACCCTGTAAATATGCCTAACGGAATTTTATTTAAAAATAAATTTAGACATTTTTTTTTTAGTTGTTCTCTTCTTTTGTCAAATTGGTGATTTGATTTGTCCATAATATTGATACGAACAAGGTCTGTCTTATACGTAGAAAAAAAAGTGAATATTTTTAATAATTATACGAGAAATATCAAAAAAAACGTTCAAATGTAAGTAATATTCCAGAACATAAGTTAATTTTCTTTAAGCTTACTAATTATTTTGTGCATTATAACTTTTATTTCATAAAAAAAACGGCTTAATTGCATATATGCAATATCATGCACTTAAAACATTTTGAAGTTACATTGCAGATATGAGGTTATATTGCAGAAGTGCAATTCCATGCACTTAACTATATTTAAAACTAAAATTAAAAATAAATAAATTTTAAAAATAAATTACTTTGGCCACGAAAACAGCACCACGATGAAAATGATCTTGAGCTTGTGTAAATATTGTTATAAAAGAGCTTTGCGGGAAGTACTTCTCATATGAATTACAAAGTTTTTTTATGATAATCATTATATCAACACTACCACTAATGATTGAACTAGACAAAAGGGGTATTCATTGGATACAATCCGCCGGAACAGAATTCCGAACTCAAAACTACCGAGTGTTCCCATATTAATGAAGACATCTCGAGGAGAGTTTGTGGAATATGTAGCTTACCATGATGATGTTAACGTACATTTGATTTCATGGAGAGACAATTAAGTTGTTAATTTTATGTCAAACCATTGTGGTAAAAGTCCTGAGACCATAGCTGAACGATTTGATAAGAAGTTCTGTAAAAACATATCCACTGAGTGTCCGAATATTGTTTCACAATACAATACATTTGTGGGGGAAGTCAATTTGTTCCACTCATTTATTGGAAGCTACAAGATAAAAATACGCTATACGATAATAGTGGCGTCCGTGGCGTAGTTGGTTAACGTGCGTGGCCGCTATGTCAAAAAACCTTGGAGACCCAGGTTCAAACCCCAGCCAGAGACAGAAAATTATTTGAATTAAAATAATTTTTCTGTACGGCCGCCACCTCTCTGCAGACAATGGCAAACCTCAGAGAGTAATCAAAATGCCATGTAAAGCTTCTTGAGAATAAGAACATTCCGTTCATCGCCGTTCGGAGTCGGCGTTAAGCATGTAGGTCCATTTCTCGGTCAATTGTGTACAAACTTAATAACACGCACAACACAATTGATCATAAGAAGCTAGGTCAAAGTCCTTTCAAGGGCTGAAATGGCCAGTTATTTATTTATTTTTTTTATACGATAATAGTAGCAAATGCATTGCTATTGCATAAGAGTGCGTAACAATAAAGCGGTAATCATGAAAACATAATATTTGTCAATTTTCGTTTGTAAGTGGTAGAAAGTCTTTACAATGTAGGAAAACTATCCACAGAAAGTGGAAGACCTTCCGAATTATCAAAAAACGTTGCTTTCTAAAATTAAGAAACATTCGTGAAGTTTCCCACTATCTCAAACAGAAGTTCGGTTGGATCATTTTGATCTCTGGCCACAATGGGACAACAAGCGTTTACCATGTAAATTACCAGGGTGCAATGAATACACTCATGTTAGCTGCTCAATAGTTTATACAAGAGTATTTTTTAATAATATATCAAAATAGAATCAAAGTAAAAATTATTTTAAACAATTTCGTAATGAATAATGTTTTATGTACTTAATTAATGAATTCTTATACAATGAGCTTCAAATTAAGAAACAAAATTCGTGTGTGCTTGCAAATCAGTGTTTTTATATTTTCCATTGTTTAAAAATGTCAATTTAAATTGACTATATTAAAAACTGAGAAATATATCTTAGTTAAAGGTATTAAAAGCATATAATTCCATTTCAAAAATGTAAAATACAAATTAATAAAAATTAATATATAAACAATCATATACTAATTTTTATTGCTTGCCTGCATGAAATTGCACATATGCAATATTGCGTAACTTCGCTCCTATTCATTGCAGAGCATCCAAATATCATTTATACACTGAAAAAAAAATGTTTTAAAATTGACGACAGTTGTTATTAATTTGACGATATTTGTGTTTAAAAAATAGCTTGCAACAAATTTCGTCAAAGTAAAAGCAAATGTGTTTAAAAATTTTGAAAATCGTATAAAAAAAAAAGTCAAATTATGAACACATTTTTTGAACACATTGTGTTCAATTTTAAGCCAATATATTTATTTCAGTGTACATTCTCTAAACCTCTCCAATCACAAATAAAGACATAAAACATTTTTATACACAGGGAGTTTTCTCCCTGTAAGAAGGGTTAATTTAAAAGTAATTTTAAAAGCTTTGTACAGATAAACATTTTCACTATACTGGTTTGGGTAAGCTTGTAAAGCTCATATTGAATATGATATAGTTAGGGTATTCACAAGGTGTGCTATCATGTCATATAATCATAATGTTATACAATTTTACACTAGTTTAAAAATGTAGTTGTTGCCTTCCATATAAAAATAGTACTAAAATATTACAACCCTAAAAGCTATGTTTATTGAGTGTCGTATTCAATAACGTGCAAAATATGCTTTTTGCACAAACCGGCTATTATTTTGTCTTTTTCGCTTTCTTTTGGCATTGTGATAACAAATATTTATTTAAATTTGTTTTGCATCAGCTGATTGAGAGTTGAAATAGCACAATAAGTTATGGGAGGTTGTTCACACTTGTTGTAAATTTTAATATTTTCAATTTAAAACATTTGACTTTATGAGACCTTGTGAATACCCTAAGTGTATAAAAGCTGCACAAATAATGCATGGAACACTTTGGCTACATTGGCGTTCTCAACTGAAAGAAAAAATCGCTAAAAAGCTTTTATATTCATAAGGCTCTTAATATCTTTATAATAATAAAACAAATTAGAAAAATTTAAAATAAAAAGATTTCGAGTTATATTTATCATCAATTAATATATTGATGGTAATAAAACAAAATAGAAAATATTAAAATGATAAGATTTACAATATTATAATATATATAAATAACTTTTAAAATTTGACCAAGAAATGAATGGGAAGAGTTATTTATTTTAATAGCTTTTTTTTAGTTTTTTGTTAAATGTTTTTTTTTTTTTTTTATAATATTTGCTTATATGAACTAACAAGTCGGGCATATACTGTGAACATTTGTAGCAAATTCATCGAGTATCTTTGTTTTTGATTTTTTTCAAATAGATATACTGTAGGAACTTTTTTGAAAACAACGTGTTCCGCCACTTTCTACCTAATTTCTCGAAAACCAATCATCCGATTTGGATGAAATTTTTTTCATGATAGTCAGCACCCAAATGCATCGGAAAAACTTCTTAAACCAACCGTTATTAAATGTTATTATTTCAAAAGCACTCACCATAACTTTAAATGCGTTTGTCTCGAAACCACTATTGGGTTGCAATTGCTTCAAAAATGGCGGAGCTTGACTTATCTTAAGTCTTAAAAAAACTTTTTTTTTTAATTTTGATATTTGAATCCTACTGTTCCGTTATTTTTTTACAGCCCTCTTTATTCTAATATCGGCAATAACGGCATTAGTTCTTAACATGTTTTCGTTTTGCTTATACATTTTTTGATAATAACCGTTTTTTTTTTTTCTTAACCTACTTTGACATGACGTAAAAAAACAACAACGACGATAACAACAACAATTATTTTTTAATAAAAAATTTAAATTTTAAAAATTTAAAATTTTTGAGTTATTAAATTTTGAGTCACCAAGGTAGAACGTGCCCTTAAAATAATAATTTCAGTTTTAGTTTCTTTTCACAAAATAAATCATTCAATACCCAGCAAACATTGAGGTTTGAGAATGATTTGAGAATGATTTGATATCAAATGAATTCCTCAAATGTCAAACGTTTGATATCGATTTAAGATTGATTTGAGAATGATGGCATTTTCAACAAAGAGGGGGACTTTATTCTCAAATTGAGAAATTGGTTTATTCTCAAATTGATATCAAACGGTGATCTCAAACCTGTTTCAAATGTGATTTTCAAAAAAGAGAAAAAGATTTCCAGAAAAATATTTATTCTCAAATCAACCTTAATTCAAACATTAATTCTAAATTTGAAAATGATTTCAGAATCATTTTGAAATGAAATTTGAAATTTGAGAAAAAAAAATAATTCTCAAACCTTTGACTTATGTTTGCTGGGTAGAGGCTGCTACAGTTTCACACAAAATCTAATTTGCTGTTTCTACCAGATCCGATTTGTATACACTGATCCTCGGATCAAAAGTTTTTTCATTGTTGTTGCATTTTTACTGCAATAAACGATTACCTCCGTGGTCTCGTGGCTCCAAAATTTGTTTTTTGATTTTCGTTATGAGATAATTGACAATTTTTCGTAGCACTTCTACACAGTGAGAAATAGTTGCATGCAACAATATTGCATTTTTGATGCATAAGCTTCTACATACCTCCGCGACATGACCATTAGGGCGTATCGAAAAATTTAGATCGTATTTTAAGAGGTCTCAAAAGTTGCATGGGGTTGTCAAGATCACCCAAAAAAAATTTTAAGAAAAAAAAAGATGGCTTCCTGCGCCGCAAGGACAAAGTTGTTTTTTGAGGAAAACAGTAATAAATAACGACCTTAGAATACTTTGACTTTTATAAAAAAACTACGTATGTCTTAAAGCAAAAGTAAGTATAGGCTTAAACTAACAATATATTGGTAAATACGATGCCACTCACGATTCTTATCCACAATGTCCTGTGTGAAGGATATTCGAAGCAAAAGTTGTAATAGAGACAGCACAGTACTTTTGATTGTTACCAATAGTCTAAATTTTGGTGGTATTGATTATACTGTTAACGTCTTCCTTAAAGTTGCCGAATTAATAATTAGCATAATTTTTGCATATGCATTTTTCTATTTTTGAGAAATGTATACTTGAATGCAATTTTTTAACTTTTTCAATAAAATGAATATAAGATTTTATATCTCGGGTACCAGAAATGGTACCGAAGAAACTTGGCCCAATTTGGATTCTTCAAATATTCCTGAACAACACCTTATCTAAAAGTCTTAATTTAAAATGCCAGCTTAAAGCCACAATTTTATTTTCTACTTTGAAAATTTTCTACTAATTTTATTTGATATTTTTTGATGAAATTTTTAAATTTGGTGCTATGTCTATTACAACTTTTGCTTCGAATATCCTTCACACAGGACATTGTGGATAAAAATCGTGAGTGGCATAGTATTTACCAAAATATTGTTAGTTTAAGCCTATACTTACTTTTGCTTTAAGACATACGTAGTTTTTTTTATAAAAGTCAAAGCAATTTTTTACTGTTTTCCTCAAAAAACAACTTTGTCTTTGCGGGACAGGAAGACATACTTTTTTTTCCTTAAAATTTTTTTTTTTGTCATCTTGACAACCCCATGCAACTTTTGAGACTTTTTTTTGAGATTTTTGTTTTATTTTTGTCGTAAGTCGCAAGTACTCACCGAGTAATAATTCAATGCAACGCCGTTGCATGATAATTAATGCATTTTCAAACTTTAAGAGGTTCACTCCGCAGCCTCATGACGTCGTGAATTTGTTGTCTATGTTTGTCATGATGACTAAGAATTAAATAGGCGTGTTAATCAAGATCAAGGTTAATTCTAAGATTGGTCTTAAAATTTGATCCAAAGTAAAACTTTAAAACCCTACAAGAGACATATCTCTAAAAAACGGAATAAATAAAAAAAAAGATAAAATACATTAAGATCAATATCAAAATCAAGGTGGATATGAATAGGAAGAAAATTAGATGTTGAGAATCTTAAAAAAATATTTATAATTTGAAAAGAGAAACGCCTATTTTAATACAGCTATGTTCTTGACAGATTCATTTTATCTAAGAAATAACTTTATTTTTTGAAAAAAAATACAGTTGATTTTTTCCCGTTGAAATTCATTACTTCAATTTAATAAATATTAAGCCTGCTGCTGCCTTATTCTTGAGTTAGGTTTAATTTTTTAACGCTTCCATAATAAGCTTCGTCACGATATAGTCCCATGTAACAAATTTGGAGTTTCGTTGCTTAGGCAGCTCTATCCGCGTCTTGACGATGTTTTTTATTTTTTTTATTTTTTATATTTTTATTGTTAAATTAAAGATTAGACCTTAATTGTCGTGTCATTTTTTTATCGCAACATCTATACTCATTGTGTAACAATTTCATGCACCGCCACAGCAATTTGCGGTGGGAAACCTGCGCAGTAAAACGTAAAGTTATCACGTCAAAAATTTATTTGTAGATGTTGTAAGAGTATAGAGCCTTAAATTCCGTTGCTCGCACAGCAACAATTTGAAGTTTAAATATGAGCTAATAATAAAACGAATTTTTCTACAAAAGAATCTTAGATCTATCTTTAATAAACCTTATGTAAGGCACCATTTCTTCTAATTGATGTAATTTCATTTTAGTTTTTGCTTTGATATAAATTTAAAAATGAAAATAACAGATTTTCTTAAGCCACTGCATAAATTGCCATCCACAGACATACTTCCACACAAAAAAAAAAATGTTTTTTTTTCGGTTTCGCGCAACACATACGGCTTACACACACACACACAAACACACAATAACACAACACACACATGCATATAAAAGGCCTGCAGGAAAGGAAGGTACGGCCTCAACGGAAATAGGAAACCAATTAAAATTACATGCATGTCAACGGGAAATTGTACAGGAAGCAATATGTAGCACACAGAGAAATAAAAAACAACGAACCATTTAGACTATTTATGACTTTTAATGACTAGTTGTGATTTATTTTTGTATATATATATGTAAGTTTGTTTAACATCAAAGTAAATTGGAACACTAATTTGGAAACATAAATTGGAAAAGACGTTCTTCGTGTGGGAGCAAGAGCAAGGAAAGATGCCGGGGGAAACCCATCAGAAATCTTAGAAAAAACTCAGAGCTCATGAAATGTCAGCAGATGAGGTACAAAATTCTGCAAAATTTCAAAAATTATTTTATTGTTTTTAACAGCGATTTAAAATAACGATTATTTTTTAATTTTTGGATCAAAAGATCATAAACAAAAAGATATTATATTGTAAAATACTTTTATATGACGCAATATGAAGCTAGTGCGTCAGAGATTCCGTTTTTTTTCAAGCACAAATAAAAGTTATTTTTGTATGGATATTTTTCCAATCAGAAATAGAACTTATACCTCAATCGTTATTTTTTCGATCAAAAATTGAATTGAATCATTGATATATATTTTTCCGATCAGATATAAAAGTCGTTTTTGATCGATGTTTTTTAGATCAAAAATAAAAATAAGAAACTTATCTATTTTTTCGATAAGATTAAAACATATATTTTTTTATAAAATTATATCGATCAAAAAAAGTAACATGTGGATAAGAGAACTGCTCAAGCCTACTTGAAGTTCACACAAGCTGTTTTCGTCAGAGCACCGAATTCGTAAAAATAAAAAATTAGGTGGCAACCCTATCAGCTATGTTTAATTTAAAAATTCTTACATCAGATTAGAAATCAGCGACCTTCTACAACTGCTAGAAAATGCTTAAAACGCGTACAAAAATATATTAATAGGTGGCAACCCCATTGTAAAAAATTACAAAGGTTTTTAAATTCTGACAACAGATTCGGATTCTGTGATCCATTTTTACCTAGTGAAAATAGCCCCAGCCCCAGAACGGAATTCGTTAAAATAAATAAAATAAGGTGGCAACCCTATCAGCTTGTGTGAACTTCAAGTAGACGTATGCATTTCTCTGATCCACATGTTTATTTTTTAACGATATAATTTCGATCAAAAAATTATTTTTTTTATCTGATCGAAAAAATATCGATTAAAAAATTATTTTTATTTTTGATCGAAGAAACAACGATAAATAAATAACTTTTATTTCTGTTCGAAAAAATTACGATACAAAAATAATTCTTATAAAATGATTGATTGATAGCGATAGATAATAGATAGATACTAAGTAGATAGATAACGATAGATAGATAATCGTTATTTTCGGTCCCTGGTTTTTAAGCAAGATTTTGTGGCGTCCATGGTGTAGTTGGTTAAAGTGCGTGGCCGCTATGTCAAAGAACCTGGAGACCCAGGTTCGAACCCCAGCAGCGACAGAAAATTATTTGAATTAAAATAATTTTTCTGTACGGCCGCCACCTCTCTGCAGACAATGGCAAACCTCAGAGAGTATTCAAAATGCCATGTAAAGCTTCAAGAGCAATTCCGTTCATCGCCGTTCGGAGTCGGCGTTAAACATGTAGGTCCGGTTCTCGGTCAATTGTGTACAAACTTAATAACACGCACAACACAATTGATCATAAGAAGCTAGGTCAAAGTCCTTTCAAGGGCTGAAATGGCCAGTTATTTATTTTTTTTTTATTTTTTTTTTAAATGTTCCTTAAGAAGATTCAAAACTGCGAAAATTTTCTAAAATGTAGAAATTTTGTTAAGAAAATTTATTTGGCTTTTCAAAAATCTCTTGAAATATATTTGTTGTGACGCTTGCATCAGATTTAGACAAGATCTGACTACAACTTCAGTGGAGTTATCTTTCGCTGGTCTGTAATTGTGGCTTCCCCCACAGTAAGATGTTGCTGCTCATACTGCAAAAGTTTCAATAAAAAAACATGATGTACCCAGAATGAATTTTCAATGTATTTTTTTTTTTTTAATTCCTTAACATATTCTTGCTTTTATAATGCCGTGTACTTTTCCCTTTATACATGTTTGGCTTTGACCAAATAAATGTTAACCTGTTTCCGTAGCACCGACGAGTTCTTTTGACCATTAAATAAACTAGTCATTCTCGTCTTTTACTGTTCTATTAAAATTAAAAGAAAAAAAATTGAATTTTAGGCAAAAAAAAAAACGAAAATTCACAGAAATTCAACAAAGAATATCGTGCCTGACCTCTCTTCTGAAAGCGCTCATATACAAAAGAAGAAGAAGAAGAAGAAAAAGACCCTTTAAAACTTAAATGGAGGAAAATACAACCAGAAAAAAAGCATATCCTTTGTGCACACAAAAAAATAAAAAACAAAAAACCAAAAATATTTTCAAAGTACAAGGAAATGCTTTGCCAGAACATGAACATGAAATCAACTAAAAGGATGTGTGCTAAAAGAAGAATAAAACCGAAAACAAACAAAACTAGAAGGTCTAACAATAAAATAGATTGAAAAAGGAAAATATAAAGTTCGAAACAAAGATGCACGCGGGCCAACAATTGTGGCAGATTTACCGCTATGTAAATACTCGAATAACGCAGCTGCCGAAGGATAAAGCAAATGCAGCAGCAGCTCTGCTTAATGCACACAAATAGAAGAAGGAAGATTGGTTAGGTCTTCAAAGGAAGTTAAAAGGGGATGAATAATGTCTACAAAGAAACACGCAAGGCCACAAGTATTTTATTTCAATACCTTCACACAAAAACTAAAAAAAAAAAAACTAAAACAAAAAAAAAACAAAAAGAAATGTAAGACCACTCCGCTTAAAAGCCATTCCAATGCTATTTGTAAGCAATAAGTTGAGCGCGCAGGGTTTTACAAAGAAAATTCACAACCGCAAATAATATAAAAATTGCTAACCACGAATGCCAATAACAAATAATAGACAAAAAGAAACCGACTACTTTGTGAATTTGACAGACAGACTAAGGCATGCAAACAGACACTGTAATTTTTTAAATACATTTATTTTGAAAGAATTTGGCGAAGTTTATTATGGAAGCGTTAAAAAGTTAAACCTACCTCATGAATAAGGCGGTAGCAGGCTTGATATTTATTAAATTAAAGTAATGAATTTCAACAGAAAAAAATCATCTGTACTTTTTTTCAAAAAATGAAATTCTCCCTTAGATAAAAAGAACTTGTCAAGAACATAGCAGAATCAAAATAGGCGTTTCTCTTTTCAAATTATAAATGTTATTCTGAGATTCTCAACAAATAATTTTCTTCCTATTCATTGATTTTGATACTGATCTTGATGTATTTTATTCTATTTTTATTTATTCCGTGTTATTGAGATATGTCTCTTGTAGGGATTTAAAATTTAACTTCGGA
The DNA here is from genome assembly GCA_943735915.1 of Pherbina coryleti. Taxonomy (NCBI): domain Eukaryota; kingdom Metazoa; phylum Arthropoda; class Insecta; order Diptera; family Sciomyzidae; genus Pherbina; species Pherbina coryleti. The sequence goes on along the minus strand of OX030949.1, from coordinate 65,409,711 downwards.
TCAAATTTTAACACCAATCTTAAAATTATTCTTAATATTGATCTTGATCTTCGTCTTGATCTTGATCTTGATCTTGATCTTGGTCTTGATCTTGATCTTGATCTTGATCTTGATCTTGTTCTTGATCTTGATCTTGATCTTGTTCTTGATCTTGATCTTCATCTTGTTCTTGATCTTGTTCTTGATCTTGATCTTCATCTTGTTCTTGATCTTGAATTTGATCTTGATCTTGATCTTGATCTTGATCTTGATCTTGATCTTGATCTTGATCTTGATCTTGATCTTGATCTTGATCTTGATCTTGATCTTGATCTTGATCTTGATCTTAAACCTGATTTTGATCTTGATCTTGATCTTAAACTTGATCTTGATTTTGATCTTAAACTTGATCTTGATCTTGATCTTGATCTTGATCTTCGTCTTGATCTTGATCTTGATCATGATCTTTATCTTGATCTTGATCTTGGTCTTGATCTTGATCTTGATCTTGATCTTGATCTTGATCTTGATCTTGATCTTGATCTTGATCTTGATCTTGATCTTGATCTTGATCTTGATCTTGATCTTGATCTTGATCTTGATCTTGATCTTGATCTTGATCTTGATTTTGTTCTTGATCTTGATTTTGTTTTTGATCTTAATATTGATCTTGTTTTTGTTCTTGATCTTGATTTTGTTCTTGATCTTAATAATGATCTTGTTTTTGATATTGTTCTTGATTTTGATCTTGATCTTAAACTTGATCTTGATCTTGATCTTAAACTTGATCTTGATCTTGATCTTAAACTTGATCTTGATCTTAAACTTGATCCTGATCTTAAACTTGATCTTGATCTTGATCTTGATCTTGATTTATTCTATTCTATTTAAATTTATTCATTATTAAGGTCACCCTTTACCTTGGCGACTCAAAATTTAATACCTCGCTAAAAATTTAATTGCACAAAAATGATAAAAGATATCCACAAATGGTTTGTTTGTTATTGAAAAGATAAAGTATAAAAATTTTTAAAAAATTATTGTTGTTGTCGTTGTTGTTGTTTTTGTATGTCATGTCGAAGAAAATTAAGAAAAAAGTTATGACATTCATTGTTAACAAAAAGTTTGTTTTTGCATCATTTGCAAATAAAAAGCTAAATGGAAATATCTTAAGACTTGATACTGTTCTCGACGGTACTAGAATTAAGAGGGTCGTTAAAAAAATAACGGAACTGTAACATCCAAATATCAAAATTTAAAAAAGAAGGAATTTTTAAGACTTAAGATAGGCCCAGCTCTACCGTTTTTGGAGCTACCCTCATTATATTTCTAGTACCAACGAGAATGACTGGTATTTTAAGTATATGATTCAAAAATTATTCAAATCGGACAATTTTTTCGAAAAGTAATTATCACAATTGTGGTTGTCCCGAAGAAGTGGTTTCGAGATTAATGCATTTAAAGTAATAATACGTGCTTTCGAAGTAATAAAATTTAATAACGGTTTGAAAGGTTTTGGTTTGAGAGGTTTTTCCGATGTATTTTCCGCTCGAGGGTTGCCTGTCACGAAAAAAATTCATTTAAATTGGATGATTGATTTTCGATAAATTAGATAGAAAGTACCCGAAGTCGTTGTTTTCAAAAAAGTTCCTACTGTATATCCATTTAACAAAAAAACAAAAAAAAAACTAAATTTTGAGAATAATATAAAAACATTTCATTATTACTTTGCTTGCAAGAAAACATAATCAATATACACATGAATAGAATATAGATCACCAAATATGTATACTAGACCGTCTCGCCTTATAGGAAAAAAAAACGGTGGCCTCACACCAGCTAATCTGATGCATTATTGATAGAAAGTTTAAAAAAAAAAGAAATTTTTTTACCGCGCATCGACATATTTCTTTATGACTTCGGTATTTATTCTCTGATCTTAAAGAATGATATGTTTATGTTTTTGTCGCAGGGAGACCTATTTTGTTTCTAGGACTCATTAACCTCAGTTGACCCCTTATAGTACTGACCCACTGGACCTTAGTTTAAACCACCTTAAGATGCCATTTTGATTTCAGAAATGGAAGGCCTGTAAACAAATCATTAAACCTTTGCAACAGAAATTTTTCGCTATTTCCACTAGAAATTTAAAAAAAATTTCTTTTTTAATTTTTTTGCAAAATGTAGAGAAAATTTCAAAATATTTTGTCATATCGTATTATTTTTTTGAAATATGCACCGAGTAGGGGTAAATTTACATTTTTCTTTCTAACTTCGGAATTTACCATCCGATCTTTAAGAATGATATGTTGATAGATTAGTCTCTAAAATACCTCCTTTTCTTCTTTTGAGGTTATTGACCGATTTTTCCCATAGAATAATAAAAAAAATATTTTTTGAAGTTTTTCTTCCAAATCGTAGGGTAATTTTTCACTTTTTAGTCATATCTTTGGTTTTTTTTTATACAAAACACACCGTACACCATTTTATCCGAAGGTTATTTGCACAGCCACGTTTTGCGGAAAAATTAAAAAAAATATTTTTCAATTTTTCTGGTGGAAATGTCAAAATATTTTTATAGCGATATTTTGCGAACTCTCATTTCTGAAATCAAAATGGTACCTTAAGATGATAGAAACTTACTGGAGTCAGTACTATAAGGGGTCAACTGAGGTCACTGAATCCTAGAAACAAAAAATAAGTCTCACTAGCACAAAAACATAGACATATCATTCTTTAAGATCGGACAGTAAGAACTGAAGTTATAAAGAAATATGTCGATGCGCGACCCCCTACGTTCGGTAAAAAAAAAATTCGAAACTTTCTTTCAATAATGCTTTAGGTAAGGTGGTGTGCGGCGAAATTTATTTTTACAAGACGGTCTAAAGTATACTTTCCTAAACAAAAAAAAAAAAAATCACAAAAAAAAAAAACTACTCGTTGGATTTGGTAGAAATTTTCACAGTACGTTACTAATACATAAAATGTTAGTTCATATAAGCTAAAAAAAAATCGCAAAAAAAAAAATTCAATGGTAAAAGGTGGACTTAATAAAAATCTTGTAGGATTTTTAGTTTCACTTCCGGTCGAATTTTAAAACCAATCTTACATTTTTAAAGCGATTGAAGTATCGATAAGACTCCATCAGTTGGGTATATCAGACTCATTATTGTGAAAAATACTTTGCCTGAATAATTTTCGGGAAAGTGAATAATTTTCAGGACCTACCAAATTTTTATGTTCAACTGAGAACACAGCCTAGATCATACCGTTTTGAATATACGAGGGCAATTTGGAAAGTAATTGCATTTTTGAATTTCCCGCCTAGTAACTTTAAAAACAACACTGATCCTGTCAACTACCATCTATTAATAGATGATCTAAATAGAATTCACAGCAGACGATCTTGTGAATTTTGTCGAAAATGGAAAAAAATTAATTTCGTGTGCTCATCAATCATTATTTTTTGCGCAAAAAAAAACATCAGCCAAACCAAGGAAAGGCTTGATATATACTATGGGGACTCTGCACCATCGATTGGAATGATTCACAAGTGGTTTACTGAATTCCGATGCCAAATGAGGTCACCACACCAGAAATGGTCACTAAAATTCATAATATCGTGTTGACCGATCGTGTGACTGATTCAAAGGCGTGTTTGGCGATGTTGAACAAAGATAAAAAGAATCTTTTCCGGCGATTAGTAACCGCGGACGAAACATGAATCCATCATTACACACTAGAGACAAATAAACAGTTGAAATAGGGGACTTCACCGACCGAATGTGATCCGAAGACGGCGAAGACAGTGCGATTGGCCGGAAAGGTTATGGCGACAGTATTTTGGGATAAACGCGGTATAAACTACATAGATTACCTTCCACTGAAAAAAAACGATCAATGGCGAATACTATGCAACCAAATTGGACCGTTTCAACGACGCTTTGAAAGAGAAACGTCCCCATTTGGCGAGGAAAAAAGTCCTCTTCCACCAAAACAATGCGCGCGTTCACATTTGCTTTGTGTTGCTATTACTACTATTTTCTGTTTCCGAACCTGAAGAAATGGCTCTTCGGAAAGAGATTCACCACCAGAGAGGAGCTCATAACCGAAACAGAGGCATATTTTGAGGACCTTCCGAAAACGTATTTTTCGGATGGAATAAAAAAATTGGAGGAACATTGGACGTAGTGTATCGAGTTAAAAGGAAAGTATATTCAGAAATAAACCGTTTTTTTTGCCGTAAAAAAAATTTTTTCTTTCATTTTTCACGGAATTATCAAACGGTCCTCGTAATACGCTCAAACTTTCCTGGAAGGCAGTGTCCGCCTAATTTTAGAATTATATCATTGTAATTTCCCTTTTTGGCTAAATTTTAAATTTTATCCTCAGGGTGCAAACACGCAAAGAAAAGACATGGTTGAGGCATGATTGCCGCAATAATACTTTTTGTACTACAATATTTGTATTATTCGTGCAAACATATATTTTTCCCCTAATAAATAAATTATTTTCTAATGATGATAGCAAAAATAACATTATAGTCGCAATTATACTATCGTTAACATATTATGATTGCCTCAACTATTAGTTGCAGCAAAAATGTTGTGATTGTCTCAATCATGATAAATGTGCATATTATGATAGAGACAAACAAACTCGAATTTTAAATGTTTGTCTGAACTATACGTTGATCGCCGAATTATTTTATCTTAGACACTCAGTGAAGCAACAAGTTTGAAATTGTTGCAATGTATTATAATAATAATTATAAATAATTATAATAATAATTATAAATAATTAACATAATAATTTATGTTCAATACACAAAATAATGAAATAACAACCGGTAATCAATATTCTGTCATGTCTAGTTTGTGGTTTCGTTTTTATGTTCTTTTCTTTTACTAGTTCAAATTGTAGCGCAAGAAAAGAAAGCAAAAACAAAATGCACTATTGAACATGTATTTGTGTGTTTGCTGTCAGTACCGTTCGATGCAGAGACAATTTGCGTGCTTGATTTATCTTGCTTCGCAGCAGTTATTAGTTTGCTGTAAAACACGTGTTTCATTTCAATTGTGTCGTCTACATAGCGCGGTGTGTTTTCAATAAGTATAATTAATCTTTAATATAAATTAATATTGAGTGTTAAGTTAACACTTTTGTTAATTACAAATTGTGTAATTGAGGAGTTGGCGAACGAAACAGCACATAACCAAAAATCAAAGAAACTTATTGTCACTGAACAGTTTGCAGGAAAACTCTTCGCTTTATAAAACAAAGACATCTAGCAGTTGCTAGTGTTTTGGTGGAGTTATACTGAGCTTCAACTGATTGAATTTCAGACACTTTAAAAGGAAATAAATGTCTTAGTTTCCATGGAGTTTAGGGTGACTCTTCAGAGACATTAAGTTTTGTGATAAGTTTTGTAGCCAACTCCTCAATTATTGTGTAGTGATATAAATCGCCTTATTCTAAAGACTGCAAAGAGATAGAAATGCAGGGCCTTAAACTTCTTAAAACATGCCTTGAAAACAAAAAAAAAAAATAGTTGGAGTGCATTTCGACGGCGAGAATAACTACAACTTATTTGTAGAAGCAGGTATGAAAAAATTTCATGTAAGTGAGCTGTTCGTATTACCTATTTCGCGGCTAATTCACGCTACGACCAAGAAAAATCTGGAAAAGTGACCTGAAAACGGATATTTCATTTATTTTATGAAATTAAATTTCATAAAAAAGCAAGCAAGTCAGCTTGTCAGAAAATTCCGACGATTTCAACGGAAGAAATCGTTAAATCGGCATGCCGAAAATGGGTCTTAGTTATACATAAAAGTAGAGGTCTACATAATTTGAAATTAATTTTACTTACAGTAAGGAAAGCGTTCAATCTCAAAATTGAAGCCGAAGCTCTTGTCTACTCCAAGGACTACCTCATCCATCCTGAAATATTTTCCACATTCATTGCACAATTTATAGATTCCGCACCAGACTTCGAACTGGATATTAAATTATCAAGTAAAATTTTAAAACTATTTTATTATAATTCAAACTCTCATTTTTCCCTTTCATAATCTATAGTTCGCCTTTCGGATGAAACTGTAGCAGAAATTTCTGAAGATAAAATTGCTGAAATTTCTGATACAGAGAACTTAATTGAAACGATATTTTCAAACAACAACAACAACAGTTCATTCGGTGGTGATATAGAATTACCTTATTTTAGCTCAGAAACTGCTGTACTCGTTTATTCTAATGAATGTGGTCAATTACCGTCAATTCAGGTTTGTTGCTCTAATTTTAAGAAATAATAATTTTTTAATATTTTTGTTCTGCCTAAATTCAATAGGAAATTGAAAGTATTGATGCTGTGCAGCTTACGCTCAAAATACACCAAAAATTTGGCGTTTTAGAAAACCGTGAACGAATACAAATTTCGAAGGCAATATTAATATATACGCTAAGGAACGACAAATCTAGAATGTAAGATTTTGGACATGTTAATAAATTAATTTGGTCAGTTGGTTATTTTGTATCTCAAGAGATGTATTAAATATTTTTTCTACGTTTTCCTCTCATGAAATGCTCATGAAAATTATTATAAATATAAATATATTAACAAAAATATCAATTTCAGCTTAACAAGAGATGATTTTAAGATATCCTATAAATTATATGAAATTATTATATTATATGAATTCTTTTTTAAATATTTTTTTTAAAATATATAATTATATTATATAACATACAACTGTCGACTTTTAATTCAAAAATCGTTGCAGAAATAGAATGGTCTCTATAAAAAAATAATTTTCAAAATATAGCTATAGCAATCATTCTATTTTAGTACCAATAAGAATTAAATGGTTGTTTCAATAATATTCTGGTTCCTACGAAAATAATTCCTTTGTATATATAGTTGTTGCAATCATTCCATTTTTGTCCCAATAATAAAGAAATGGTTGTTTCAATAATATTATTGTTCCTACAAAAAAAATTCATTTAAAAATATAGTTGCTGCAATTGTTCCATTTTCGTCCCAATAATAAAGAAATTTTTGTTACAATAATATTATTCTTCCTACAAAAAACATCCATTTCAGAATATAGTTGCTGCAATCATTCCATTTTTGTCCCAATAAGAAAGAAATGGTTGCTTCAATAATATTCTGGTCCCTACCAAAGGATTGATTTTCTAAATATAGTTGTTACAAACATTTCACCATGATATCAGAAACCATTACATGTTTAAGAACATAGTTGTAGCAATCATAATCCTAATCATATTATGATCCTGTTATAATATGGTTGTTGTGACTATGTTTTTTCTTTGCGTGAAGAGAAACCTTTTGGAGTATGTATTTTTAATTTTTATTTCCATTGTAGTTGTGAAAATATAGATTTGGTTACACATTTTACACTAACGCTTGTATGAGTGGACATAGGAAACGCCCACCAGTACTGGGTTTTTCCTGATGAAATTTTTATAAAATCTCTTTGTTTAGATAGATCCCTACTTATGACCTTTTCAAGTTCGTTTCCTTAACGCTTTATGAATTTCCACCATATTAGGTTTCAATTCTAATTAAATCCGTGCATTTATTGAAAATATAAAGTTAAGAAGAGAAGTTGCGTCAACTGCACAGATTGTTTATGCCAAAATCTTTGGCTTTGAAAGTTTGGCACTGAATAATTGCACACATGCTTATTATTCAGGCCCACGTATGTGGCTCTGATGCGCATTTATTTCCGCTGCATTTGTTTTGTTTTGACCGATTTATCACCAATCATTCGTGCAAAAATTCAAGCGATTTACTCACACAGAGCATCACGCTGAGCAAATACGAAAATATATTTACCAAAAATGTAAAATAATTGCAAGCGCGGCTTATGCAGTTCAATAAATTGCCGCAGCATTTTGGTTCAACATCATTCGACGTTGCATTTTCGAATCGCGTAATGTTTTTTGTGCTGAGAGGATATATTAAACAGTAAGAGGATAAATATTGAGTTACATTTGCAGTCAATAAATTTGTTTCATTGCTTGCAATAGGAGCTGAATGGAAAAGCTTTGGTTTTCAGTGCAAATATTCAATTATGCAAAAATATTGCTGCGCAACTCAAAACAATTTTGAGTTCAATTTCCACATTATCAAATTCAAATTAAATTTCTTCATTTTTTTTTTTAAATATTTTTTAATGTAAAATAATCTCTTGCATATCTGTTACCAAAACCATAAAAAGTTATAAATTTCAACTAACCATTAAGCAAAGCGCAGAAACCAAACAATCCTTGAAAGGGATTACAAGTTAAGCAAACGTTTGCTTTACTTTAGTGTGCATGTGATTAGTTTTTGCATTTTACTTGATTTTCATAAACATAAATATTATGTGGTATTCATATATTGCAAACATGGCAAAAGTTTACCACCACATGACTTAAATTTTATACTTAGTGTTTGTATTTGCATAAATGTACACATAAGTTAGTTCCCAAATTGAAATGTTTTCTTAACATTTAGTGTTTGAGGAGTTTTATTAAATCATTAAATCAATTATTTTTTAGTTTTCTTAGATCATATATTTATAGGAAAGGAACTATTAAGGCCGCCTTATGTCTCCGTTGTATTCCTTAATCTATATACTATTATATAAAAGGCTTATCACGATTCTTCGTGTACGCTAAAGAAAAGAACTACTGAACTGATTTTAATAATTCTTTTACTAATTGAAAGCGTCATTCTTAACTTAAGCTATTGCATACTTTATTTTTTAAAACCTACCCTTAAAAGTTATTAAAATTTGAGATTAAATACCATCTAAAAAACTTCATAGAAAATTATTCATAAACGCTGCATTAAGCTTCTTCTTTCTTTTTCATTGTGTGTTTAAAAGCTCTTTTTGATTACGCCTCGCTTATAAGCATGATCGAAAATCGAAAATGAGCTAATGAAGCAACAACAATGTTAGTTGTAACAAAGAGAGAATCTATTTCTTTTTTAATGAAATTCCCTACAGTAAAATGTAAAAAAATATAATTCAGTATCTATGACGTAGTACTCTCGCAAAATAAGCGATACTTTGTCTTTATACGAAAACTCGAACGAGGAAATGAGACAAATGCTGTTGCTGTTTTCGACTCAGACTCAGTGTTGCCAAACAGTAGCAGCGGTGCTGTATCTCTTATCAAATAGCTGGTAAAAAGCTTTTATTAGCAGTGTTGCTAAGCTCACATTACAAAGATTCAAGTTTTGATAAAACACTTATCAAGATCCATTTTTGTGCCTCTTTTTGTGCCACGGCCACGACAAAATAATGGTTGTGCTAATTTGATGAAAGTAACTAATCTATATTAGCTAACGAGGAATAGCAGAATACCTTATATTGTTTATAGCTGGGAAAGTATGTCGGCAGTTTATAGTTGTAAATATGAAATCTATTTATATAAAAAGTAGTGTACATTTGTATGTCACCACTTACTGCGGAAACATGTCGACCGATTTCAACCAAAATTTCAGGGTACGTTGGGAAAGTTTGCACGAAATTTGCCCATTGGTTCCGGAGATATGGCATTTTAAAGATTTTCCCATATCTATATATATATATATATATATATATATATATATATACATAAAAAAAGTCGTGATTTGTGTTTGTAATTCCATAACTCAAGTACGGAGCGTCCGATTTGCTTGAGATTTTCTTTGTTGTGTTCTTATTGGCCGTACCATGGTTCGTATGTGAACATTTTTGCCAAACCTCCTTTTACGCCCACAAATTAATGAAAATTTTATATTTCAGACGGCTTGGGCCTTATCAGACTAAAATTTAGTACTTTAGTTCATATGGTCACTGTTGGCAACAGTACTACAAAGGGCGGGAGAGCTATATAAATATGCTGGGGGTTCCCCCTCTCTTATATATGTATATCTATCTATATTCTTATCTATCTTGGTTCGGTTGCTTAAAACTTGAAAACGACTGGACCAAATTGGATACTTCCATCTGCGAATATGTGATTTTGATTACAATAAATTTATAGGCGTTGGAAGAGGGGTGTGGCACTTTTTCAGCAGCCCAAATTTAAGGTATACATAACTCGCAAACTATAAGTCACATATCAATTTAACTTGGTAAAAACGTACTATTTAGTTGTGTGCTTTGACTGGCAAAATTGAGTGACCATTGGACAAGTGGGCTTGGCACTGTCGATACAATTCAAATTTAGGTATCGAATAGCTTTGGAAGTAGAAGTCGCATAACATTGAAACTCAGAATGGAGAATGTATTTCTACAAGAGAACTGGGACGGGCATAGGAAAAGGGGTTATGGCTTCGACCACACAAGTCAAATTTTTGATATAGCTTTGGAACTAAACGTCGTATGACAATAAAACTCAGTACGGAGTTACTTATTTCCATAGTCTTTCTACTGGAAAACTGGTACGTGCATTGGAAAAGGGGGTGTGGCCCGTTTTTCAATACAGAAGAGCTATGGAAGTTAAAATCACAGGACATTGAAACTCATAATGGAATTGCCACCTGGGAGTGATGTTCTGCTACTCGAAAACTGTAGCGGGCAGTGGAACATGTGCGTGTTGTCAAACTAAGAGACTAATAAAAGTTTTGAATTTACTTATTATTTCCAATATACTTGCCGGATGCCGTAACGCGTGCCGGATATCGCTAGTTGTAAGTAAAATCTAACTGGCAATTAAAAATAACCCCCGAACTGAAATCATAAGCTCAAAATTTGTTTTTCTCACTCTCAGTAAAAACTTACTGGCAGTTTTAAAGCATCAGTTAAATTAAATTTTATGCTTAGAATTATTCTAGAAATATTTTGTAGATTGATATATAAATAACCAATTTCCAATTTCCACCTGATACAGAAAGTTTCAATTGAATTAATTTTTCTGTTCGGCCGTCACCTCTCTACAGACAATGGCAAGCCTCAGAGAGTAAATAATGCCATGTAAATCTTCTTGAGAACATGCACATTAGTCGTTCGGAGTAGGCATAAAAATAGTAGTAGGTCCAGGTCTCGATCAATTGTGTTCAAACATTTAATAACACACATAACACAATTTTATCATAAAAAGTTCGGTCAAAGTCCTTTCAAGGTCTGAAATGACCAGTTTATTTATTATTTTTAAATATTCCCCCATCACAAGAACATTGGGAATGGTAGGAAATGAACTGAGATGATTAGGAATCACATTCCAAATTTCTAAGTCTGACAAAACATAGCCGATAAAATTTTTCCAACATGAAGACAAACTCTTTTCGCACGTGTATTCCTTTCACATTCAGATTTATTAGTATTTCTTGGCAATATTATTCTAAGAAAAAAAATGTTTATTTCTTCCGGAAGACTTTATGGTTTAGTCTTGTAAAAAATATGAGTTAACCATTTCAAGCCACAAAAGTTTCTTTTGAGAATTACAGCCTTAAACGATACTTATATTTGGGTTCAGACACGATTTCTTATTTGTTATGTCTTAACAAATCATTTCAAATCTTTTTATATATTTATACGAACATTTCTATGGAAAATATTTCTTTTCATCTATGAAAAATTTAAATTCATTTCAATAACTTTGCCCCAAAGCTGTTTGGCCAAGAGCTAAATAATCAACAATATTTTCGTTAGTTGATTGAAAATGTGTAAGAATTAAATTTTATACTCAACTATGTGAAATTGGTTTTTATTAAATTTATTTAGACCATTTATATAATTGCAGATGTGAGTGTGTTTGAGTGTGTTTGTGGGAAATACATATTTTATAAATTTATTTTTCTCTTAATAGTTTCTTGAGCACACTTACACTTGAACAGTTCTGAATAAATTGTAGCTCTTAAGCTTGATAAGATGTGGTTTTACCCACCACAGTTATGCAAACACTGACACTCACACACACATACGCAGTAATATCAAATTCAGTTACACACACGCACACCGCTGCGCAAACATGCTTTGCATGGTTCATAAATTTCGCCTCACTTACACCGGCGTGGGTGGCAGGTGCATAGCATGCATATTTAAGGCACTTCAGGAAATTCCCGAAGCTACCAAAGATAAAAGTCAGTTCATCACTTGTAATTACTATGGAGAAGGAAAACTCCAGCTCACATGGAGCACATTGTTCTTGGTTCTAACTTGCACCTTAAAAACTTGTTCTGAAATAAGAGATTTTGTGAAACTAGGCTGTATGACTTTTACGAGTGGGTTTCTTTTATTTTTTGTGGACGAAGGCGTTGCAGAAGCAACTGGAAACGGCAGCAATAAAGTGTTTCTTATGTTACCTGTTCTGTTCTGTTCTGTTCTGTTCTGTTCTGTTCTATGGCTTAATGGCATGATGCTTTCATGATGCCAACGAAAGGTGTTGCAAATTGCTACTCGATGCATGACGTACTCGAAGCCACAGATGCCGGTTGTGTGCGTCCGAAGTATACTAGTTGGTAAGTGTGGGAGTGCCTTCAACTATGTTGTTGCATATTTATTGTTATTGTTGCAATGCTTGAAAGCAATCAAACGAAAACGTTTGGCTCACATGTTGACGATTGAACCAATTTGTAAGGATTTAATGTGAATTGAAGAATGGTAAAAGGAGCATAAAGAGGTGAGTAGATGTTTTTTTTCCATTGTAGATTTTTAGTTGCTGCCTTAGTGCTTAAAGCTACTTTAACCTGCACTTATCTGCCACTCTTGCTGGATTAGCATAGATTCAAAAATGAATTTCAAAAATTAATTTTAATCTAATGAAAACTGAAGTGATAAATTTTAACATTTTTTAATAAAGCCGACCAACACACACACAAACACACTCTCACATACAATGAGCATAATCAAACTAAAGCAATGAGATGAAGATTCGAAAAATCCATTAACTCAGCACGGAGCAGGCACACAAGGCAGCATCTTATCGTAAGTAGTAAATGCTGTAGCTTGCAATTGTGGCTGCACACGCAGAAGTGGCAATAAAATTACATTTTTCAAGCATTTAATTAAAAAACTGTTTAATAACTTCTGATTTATGAGTTTTGCAGGTTATTGTTGTTGTTGTTGAGATGGACTGCAGAGAATTTCAAGTGATGCTTACGAGTATACATAGCTACGTTCATACATTTCAAGAGCAAATCTCTTGAAATAATTTAAATTGATTTTAGTTTGAATTTTTGTCAATTTAAACAGGAATAATTGTAGTTCACAACACAAAGCTGCAATTAGCAGGAAATTCATCCGTATCTCGGGGTTTTTAACAATTTTGAGCTTTTAAGCCATTAATCTGACAAAATGCTTCACCAACCCGTCAACTCTGTCAGTTATGCTTATTTCTCTCGCGTCATAAGTGTGCCAGCTCTTCCAACATGCAATATATGTGCTCTACTTTTATTCAATATTTTATATGGTAATCATAATAAAAAAATGTTTTTTCTCTCTCTCTCTCTCTCTTTCTCTCTCCTCTACTCGTGCAATCATTTAGCGCATCCGATGTCAATTTGTCAAAATGTCGTGAGAACCTCACAATGAAATGAAGAAAACGGATATGTCATGGTGGGGTGGCTCAGGATGAGTAGTAAGTGTGAATTGAATTGCATGTCGCATGAAGTATGTAGCGAACATGTTGACAGCATCTGCTGTGCTTCAAGCCACTGGCAATGACATCGACAATGCAGTGCAGCACGAAGCGTTAGCACAATCGAAATCTACCAAATCCAATGAAATCCGAAGAATGTTGGGATGTATTTGCAAGAGGATTTTGCATTAAATATTGTGAAATACTTAAGTGAGGTTTATAAGCAGGTACAAATCTTTACTTAGTGCTCTTAAAAGTAAGAAAACAATTGTCGTCCTTTTAAAATGTTGTCGGATATTATATGGCATTGACACTGACATTGACATCGACATTGACATTGACATTGGCCTTGACATTGATATGGACATTGACATGGACATTGACATTGACATGGACATGGACATGGACATTGACATTGACATGGACATGGACATGGACATGGACATTGACATTGACATTGACATCGACATGGACATTGACATTGACATTGATATTGATATTTAAATTGGCTTTAACATTGGCTGACATTGACATTGACACTGACATTGACATTGACATTGGCATTGATATTGACATTAACATTGACATGGACATTGACATTGACATTGATATTGATATTTAAATTGGCTTTAACATTGACATTCAAATTGACATTGACATTACCATTGCCATTGACATTGAAATTGACATTGACATTGACATTGACATTGACATTGACATTGATATTGGCATTGACATTAACACTGACATTGTCATTGACATTGACATTGACATTGACATTGGCATTGATATTGACATTGACATTGACATGGACATTGACATTGACATTGATATTGATATTTAAATTGGCTTTAACATTGACATTCAAATTGACATTGACATTACCATTGCCACTGACATTGAAATTGACATTGACATTGACATTGACATTGACATTGACCTCAACATTGATATTGACATTGGCATTGATATTGATATTTACATTGGCATTAACATTGACATTGACATTGACATTGACATTGACATTGACATTGACATTGACATTGAAATTGACATTGACATTGACATTGACATTGAAATTGACTTTGACATTGACATTGACATTGAAATTGCCATTGACATCGACATCGACATTGACATTGACATTGACATTGACATTAATATGGACATTAACATGTACATTGGCTTTGACATTGACATTGACATTGACATTGATATTGACATTGACATAACCATGGATATTGACATGGACATTGACATTGACATTGATATTGATATTTAAATTGGCTTTAACATTGACATTCAAATTGACATTGACATTACCATTGCCATTGACATTGAAATTGACATTGACATTGACATTGACATTGACCTCAACATTGATATTGACATTGGCATTGATATTGATATTTACATTGGCATTAACATTGACATTGACATTGACACTGACATTGACATTGACATTGAAATTGACATTGACATTGACATTGACATTGAAATTGACATTGACATTGCCATGGACATTAATATGGACATTAACATGGACATTGGCTTTGACATTGACATTGAAATTGACATTGATATTGACATTGACATTGCCATGGACATTGACATGGACATGGACATGGACATGGACATGGACATTGGCATTTACATTAACATTGACATTGACATTGACCTCAACATTGATATTGAAATTGGCATTGATATTGATATTTACATTGGCATTAACATTGACATTGACATTGACATTGACATTGATGTATGCATTGACATTAACACTGACATTGTCATTGACATTGACATTGACATTGACATTGGCATTGACATTGACATTGACATTGACATTGAAATTAATATTGATATTGACATTGACATTGGAATTGAAATTGATATTGCCTAAATTTCAGGTTCATGGACTTTAATTTAATTTTGAATTTATCTTGACTTTAATTTTGACTAGTAGTTAATCTCATATGTCAGGTTTCAATCCGACTGCAACTTGAACTTGAATAATGTCTCGAATTTTGAGTTTAATTCCAGTTTTAATAAAGACATGGAATTAACATACATTGATTGTGAATTAAACTTTTACTTGCGATTTAACTCTAATTTTGATATAAATTTTAAATTGAGTTAAATTTTAATTTTGTTTTTGATTCTGAAATCATTTTAACTTGAGTTTTCTACTGAATTTTATTTGAATATTGACTAGAATTTTAAGTTAAATTTTTGAACTCTTGAACTTAAATTGTGGAATGAACATTTAATATTTCCACATGATTTATACCTTTATTATATCTTGAATGTTGATAAAAATTTTGAATGTTGATATAAACAGGAACTATTTCTTGAATTTTAAATACTAGTAATAATAGTAAATATTTGCATTTGAACCCATTTTATTTTTTTTTTCAGGTGAATTATATTTTGAATTTTGTAGTTGAATTTGAAATTTATGGCAAAATGGTACACAATCTATATAAATAAAAATGAAATGGTATTCGCTGGATGCCGATGCACTCATAAACAGCTCAACTTATTTAGTTGGGGGTTTTTCTTTTATTTTGATGGTGTTTACGTAGGGTAAAAAAAACAATTTAGGACAAATTAGGAAGTTAAGAAGACTGTCCAAGACCGGGTACATATACTTCAATACATTTTTGTTTTTTAGGAAAACTTATTATATCCAATTATGAAAAATGTATCCATTTATCTTAGAAGAAACTTATTTTTAAAAATTATTTTTTCATTCTTTGCTCTTTTTTTCAATTCAACTCAAGTCTATTCGAACAATGTCGGGTACTCTGCTAGTTTGCAATAAAAACTATGACACCATAACATATAAAAACATTTGACTGTTGATATTTTTGTTTTTGCCTATTTGATTGTTTTTTTGTTTTTTTGTTTTGAATCAGTTGATCTGTTTATTTTTACGTTTGACTTAAAATCCTTTGCATCATGAACTTGTCAGATTAAGTGTAACAAATAGAACACAAAGCAACTAACGCACATAAACGAGCACACAGACACACTGACAGTCACGCACATTATCGGTATTTGTTAATGTCCTTCTTGTTGTTGTTGCTGTTGTTGTTGTCTTTTTATCTCTGTCACTAAACTGACACTTTAGTTGATTGCGCACTCTGTATGTTTGGCTACATATGGCAACATCAGCGTGTGTGAGTGTTTGAATCGGTCTGTTTCTGTCTTAATGTGTCTATATAAATATATGTACATACAGCATTTATATATATATATATATGTATGTATTAGGGATGTTACGGAGGTGAGTTTACCGGAACCGGAGTCGGAACTGGAGTTTTTAAATTTGATTTATCGGAGCCGGAGTCGGAACCGCAGCTGAAGTCGGAGTCGGAATCGAAGTAAAAGAAAGATGTATTATTTTCCTCAAAAAAGATCGAAAAGGAAAAGGGAAAAAAGAAAACGAAAATAAGCAAACGTTAACGTTGAAGCACATTGCTGTCTATAAATTGTCAAAATTATTTAACGGAGAAATGCGCTTGTGTGGGTGATATGTCAAGTCGTATCATAGCAATCGAATCGCTGCGCTTCGACGTTCGTTATAACTCTGATTCTAAATTATCGGAGCCGAAGTCTGAGTCGGAAAATCAATCGAAACATTTCGGTACCGAATTCAAAGCTTTGGTGCATCCCTAATATGTATATATAATATATATATAAATATATAAACCCATGTGTATGTGTTCGTGTCTATGGCAACGAAGAAAAATTCATTCGTTCGCCTTGATTGATGTTCCATACATCTTTATAGATTTATCACATTTGGCACGCATGGTTATTTGAATCCCGCGTTAGAATACAAAGAATGCTGTGCAAAATGCACTAGCTTTGATTATGTATCTGAGACCGTGTTTGTGCATGTGCTTTGTCTTGATAAGCATGGAGGATTGTTTGTTTGTTGAATGAGGATGAATTTGTGTCAGTAGCATCGCTTTATACGCTTGCAAGTTTCTTAGAATTGTTTCTGCATCATGATGCATCAGTCAGATTTTTCTTTTTTTTTTATTTATTCGCATCGTTTTTATTTTTTTTTTTTTTTTTTGTTTTATTTTATCCTTAGTTTCGCATGTACGCCAGTATAAATAACTTTCATGTTAAATGTATAATGAGCTGCAAGTAGGACGAAATCACTTTATCTTGATATATAATATCTGGATAAAACGATGGATCTGTTCGAAAGGTTTTTAAAAACAAGAGCTGTTACCATTTCGCTTGATACTGAAAAGTGGCGAAAAAGTGGCTAGCATTCCATGATAAAATTGTTAGAGTGACACAATGTAAAATCATAAAAAATACTGAAATCTCTATAGTTATCTTAGCTTAAATAAGCCCACGATATACCATTTTATACCAATAATTTATTGATTGAAACACTGTTTTGATTTAAATTTATATCGAAAAGTATCGATCAGTGCTTGAATTTTTTTATTTTTATTGACTTTTTATTGGCCTTAAAATTTTATCGAAAAATTGTCGATCCATTAATTTTTGATTTAAATACTTTATCGATCATTAAATGGTTTACATATAACATATTTAAGATCGAATATAGCTGAATGAATTTTATATGTCATCGAAAGTAATATCGGTCAATAATTAATTTTTTTTATATCAAAAAAAAATCTAGTAATGATTTGTTTATTATAATATTTAATGTATCGATAAACTGTCGATTTTTTATCGAAAATATAGCGATCAAGACAGATTTATAATTTTATTAAAATAATCGATTTACATTTTTAGTTTTGATAAATAATATATCGTTATACATGCTTTTATTATTTGATCATAAATGTATCGATTATTAATAAAAGTATTTCCAACTAGACTAACGGTCTTGAATTGATTTCAATTTTCGATAGAATATAAATGATTGATTTCTATACATTTATTATCGCAAAATAATCGGATAGGATAGGAAATATGATAGAATAAGTATATTCATTATAATTTTTTTTTATATTTCGATCGAAAAAATAGATTTTATATATACAGTATACTCTCACAAATTATAACTCTCACAAATTCGAACTGTCCAGAAATTAGAACTTGCCATTTTAATATTGAACGCTCTGAATTTAGAATATGTGGTTCCACATTACCACAGGTTCTAATTTCTGGAAAATAAATTATATAAAAGAATTACATAAAATAGTTTCTGGAAAATTATAAATATAAAAATGGGAATTATGTGAGTCTTATGTTAAAAAACATTATATATTAATAAATTAAAATCTTTTGTGTTAACATAATTTTTTTTAAACAGTTTCATTCTTTTCTTTTAAATTTCTGTCAAAAAAAAAAGTCCAGAAATAAGATCATTTCAGAAACTAGAACCACCCGTGAAAAAAGTGTCTCTTATCTGTTAGAGTCTACTGTATTTTTATATATTATTGAAAAAATCCAACAATAATTTTTATATTTAATCGAAAGTATATTGATCAATGATGGATTTTTTTTTTCATTCATCTACAGAAAACTGATCAATGATGAATTTTTATCGAAAAATAAACCAATCGATAAAGGATTCTTACTTTGCAATTTTTGATTATTGATTCATTTTTACTTATTATCAGTTCTCACTTTTAATATCTGATGGAATTTATTTATTATTCTTAGCGATCATTAATATCGATATCTTTATATATATATTTGTACTATTTTGTGTGTTTCGAACTATTGTTCTTTTATTTTCATATATGTCAAAATTTTTGATCGAACAAAAATTATTAAATTTATATTACATCAAAAAACTATCGAACACAGATCGATTTTTATCAAAAAATTATCGATCAATGATTGCTTTTTATTTTGATCAAAAATTATTGGTCAATGAGCAATGCAATTTGTGTGGGAAAATATATCGATGGTAGACTATTTTTTTTTATTGGGCTTATATCAATCACTGACTGATTTTTAAAAAAAAATATCTCTCAGAGATCAATGATTTATTTTGTATTTATGACTGAAACAATATTTAAGCTTAATTTAAATTTTTGATAGTAAAATATATCGATAATTTGTCGTTTTTTTTTTTTTTTTTTTTTTATAATTTCAAATATCGATTAATATCTGCTTTTTATTGTTGATCGTCAAATATCTCTCTATAATCGATTGATTTTTTTACGGAATATATATAAATGGTTGATTTTTATGTCTGATCGTATAAAAATATCCATCGTTGATTAATTTCAATTTAAATTTTTCAGTGTAAAATTGGAAAATCGTATCGCACAAGAACAACTGATGTATCAAAATAAAGGTTGGAAAAACACCTTTACAATGGTGGAACTCATTGATTCATTTTTTGTTTTGATCAAGAAAGTATTGATCAATGATTTATTTTTCCATCGAAAAATTTTTTTATAACAAAAAAATTTTCGACCGATGCTTTTTTCGACCGATGCATTTTATTTTCTTTGAAATGAAAATTTTTTCATACATATCGATCAACTATAATTGTAGTTTTTGATCGTAACAATATCGATCCATTATTTACCACCTTGATCATAAAGTTCTCGGAATATATTCATTAAATTAAAAATGCAAGATTATGCATCAAAACCGATATAATTCCCTTGAGAGTACTCCCCATCGACTGCAACGATAGATGCAACTTATACCAGCGCTTGATCCAATTCTCCAAACATTCGGTATGGTTGTTGAATGGTATTCGTTTCGCTTTTACCCAAATGTTCATGGATAACGATGGCATTGTGCGACGGTGCGTAATGGTGGTGCAAGATCCACGAGTTGTTTGCCCACAAATCCGGTATTTTTTGGCGAATTGCTTCACGCAAACGGCTCATAACGCCCAAATAATACTTCTTGTTGACTGTTTAGCCTTTTGGAAGGAATTTATGACACACAACACCCTTATAATCCATAACAACTGTGAGCCAAACTTCTTTTTCGACTGAAAATTACGTGGTTTTTTCGGTCGCGCTCATTCGGTGCACGCCATTTACTTGCTTGATGTCTGGATTGAAATATATATTTTATATATAATAATATATTATACATTATTAAATATAATATATTTTATAAACAGTAATATATAGTAATATATAGTAACAGTAGTACGGAAATAATATATTTTATAAAGAGTATACAAGTAAAACTACCAATAGGCCTAGGAATAATGCTAACTCCTAATTCTAATCATTTTTCTCCTTTCAACTCTAACTTTAAATTTAATTCACACTCAAACTATAACTCTAAGTTAAACTTTAATTCTAAATCCAATTTTAATCTACGTCTAAGTCATATTCTAAGAATCCCCTATGTAAAGAATTCAATAACCTACCTGTTCCTTACCCTAAACCTAATTCATCAAACAAGTATGTACAACCTAAGTCCCATCAGAAACCAGATCCTAATTGGAATATAAAAACCAACATTTTCCCCATATTTTCTCCCATAGTCAAGCAGAATACTACTTCAACCACAATAAGGTAAATATTCCTAGTAAAGTTAATGAAAAAATCTTCTACTTCTCAAAAGCGGAACCAGGTCTTATTTAATCTTCATGACAATCAAACCAACGCTGAAAACTATCCTAATTTCATTCACTCCCATACCTTAAATCCGTCACCACCTCCCGGAAGTGTTTTACCAAAAGGTGATCTAAACATAACTGCACCAGTTTTCACTCCAAACGGAGTATTAAATGCCTCTCATACTCACTCCACTACACCCTTAGTACACACAGCTACCACAACACCAACCACAACACCAACTTTCCCTACTTTTCTCAATCCTCTTCTTCCGCCTTCAGTAAAATTGACAAAAAATTTAGCGGAGACAAGCACTGATGGCCGATTTGTTATGTCTTGTCTAAGAGACCGGATGTTATACGAAAATGTGCGCCTATACCTTGCATATCTTCACGACAAATCTGATTCGACAGCTACTATGACGATGATTCGACAAGAACTAGCATCATAGTAGCAATACAACAAGAAGGTCTTCCGACCAATCCAACTGAACTTATGAAAATATTCGTTCATTTTCACGAAAGCTTGAATATCTCACCAGCTAATGTCGAGAAGGATTTGTCGGTATTTGCGTCACATACCGCATCAAAGCGTCTTTGGCATTTGAATAAAACTCGTTCAAACTTCAAAAGCAACTATTGCTCCTTACAACATCCTTCCAGTAATACCCAAAGATTCGTGCCAACCGGCATCCTCAACTAATTCTCAAAACAGCTTTGGCACCCACAAATATCACGATGTATCACCAAACTCTATTATTGCACCTCAATATTACCCTAGCGTAACCCCTATTTCTCAAAACAAGCATAACCAAGCAATAAGTTCATTAAAAATTTTTTACCACAATTGCGGTGGTATGAGAGGCAAACTCAATAAACTTTTTATTGAAGCTAAATCTTGTCACTTCAATGTTCTATGGTTAAGTATTTATCGATTTTTGAAGTGGTGAAAATTTTATTATTGTGATGACGTCATTTTGTGAGGGCTAGGAACAAACTCTAAGTAAGAATATTTCAAATAGTATCATGGCTTTTAGGAAAACTCTCAAGTGTAGAATTTATGAAGATTTTACTATATTGATGACATTACTTTGTATGTGAGTTAAGTGAAGTTACAATGCGGTTTTGCAAATTTGAACTTTAGAGTATATACTATATATAAAATCCTGTGTACATTTTCACATCATTAGATATTTTATTTGCGCAAAACAAAGAAATTTTAGCGTTTTTATAAATGTTACTTTGTACATCAAGTGAACGTGGTTTTCATCTGATAGGAACTCAGTTTTGAACTTGATTCTTATTATTATAAACTTGAGCACCTGGCATAAATGCCTTCAATACCCGTTGTACTGAATTAAATAATGTAGCTTTCAAAACCACCAACGTCGGCACACAAACCAAAATTAACCAGGTGCTGGGTATATATGACCGACTAACCAAAATGCGCAGCCAAGCAGATTCAATAAACAACAATACCAACAACAACAACAACAACAACGGCAAAGCACAGCTGTAGAAGTCAAAAGGAGAATAACAATAAATATAGTTCATATAAAACATATATAATAAGAAAAAAAAATAAATTGGAATAACTTGGAATAAGTGCTGAGCGCAGCAATAATACAGCTATAAAACATGCTGTGTGCTATGATTTTTTGTGCTATGCTTTGTGAGTGTGTAAGTATTAGTCAAAATATTAACCACAAGCAACGGAAATAAACCAGATAAACATAGCAGAAAATAAGATTAAGGCACACACACTTTATATAAAAAATAAGACAGAAAAATACATGAAATAAAATAGACTAAAGTTAAAATAAATCTTAAAAAAGGAAAACGGAAATGCAGGCAATGCAAGGTTGGGCTGGCAGCAAGCTTATGTTGCATAAACTCGCTAGCTCTTTCACTTCGTCTCTCTAAGGCGCTCTCTTAGCACATTTTTTTTATGTGAGTCCGTTTTTTTTCTTTTTCATTCAAGGACGATGGCACTCGAGCAACTGTTTCCGTTTTCGTTAATGCATTAGTAGGAACGGAAGCTCTAATACTTACACACATGCATGTACTCACATATGCGGTTAGTACTCACTCACATATGCATGCACACACTCATACACACAGTTGTAAGTGGCTTTTTCTTCCGTTTTTTTTTTTTCTTTTTTTCTATTATTTCACTCTTCTTTTTCCAAAATGCAGCAAATGTGGCTAAAACGAATTTTAAGCTAAATATATGCGAAAAAGTAAGACGCTCAATGGGGAAAAAAAGATTCATTCTTTATTTATATTTCACTCTATCACTTATCACTCTCCGCTCCATTCACCCTCCTCCTCTACAACAAGCTTTGCACTTTTTTATACTTTATTTGAAGAACACGTGCTCTTGTTGTTGCTTCATTTTTGCCAATTTCCATTGCATATTTTTTGGCTCTGGCAGCGACATGGCGGACTTCCTGCTGTTAAAAATATTTGCGGCTTCCTATGTATGTTGCGTTTGCAGCACTTGCAGTTGTTGTGTGTATGTTATAATTTCGAAAAGACATCAACAGCAACAATAACTGAAAGGGTGGAGTGGAAAAAATAAATTATTTTAAAATTCACACTTTCAGTTGTTGCAGCCATTCCAGACGCCATATTTAGTCACTTATGCCAGCATGCTGGATGTGGTTGGTGGCAGCCAAACAAAAAAAAAAAAAAAAAAAAATTTGGGACAAAGCACAATATTGTGTTAACGCCAGGCCAAGCTGACGTCACTTAAGCTAAATGTCAAGTTTTGCATTTTCGCTGAACTTGTTGGCTTCAGCAAGAAATATTTGATTAAATGTTGTGCGCTATCTTTTCTTTCTGGTTAAGAACTTTGAGCTGGTATTTCCCTTGAAACCTCGAAAAAGCTCAGATGACAAAATCCAATATTTATTTATTTATATTGTACAAAAAAATGTCCTTTGAGATTTTCTGCTTATTTAGCACCATCTATGTCTATATGTGTTGTGTTCATATTAATTATGCAAACACTCAGTCATCTGTATGTGTTTTTTACTTATGTGAAATTATTTGCGTTTTATTTATATCTCATCAAAAACTGTATCTTTAATCCCGAATGCATCTCTGCATTATATCTGGTGCAACGATAGTCAGAAAGTCATAAGAGATATAAATTAATTGTTTCATTTTACTACCGCGCATGCATCATATCGCATTGTGATGCCAGCAAATGTCAGGGCTGCCAACTGCATTTAAAATTGTCATCACTCCAGAAGCAATGAATAAACAAACTGTAACGGTGCCAAATGATTTTCACACAAATACCCTACAATCAGCCGTTGAGAATTCATTGAATTTAAATATCATCAGAAGACGCCAGTAGCATAACCAGAGAACGCAAATAAACGAAACGATATCCGAACCTTTCTCTCAGAGGGTGATACAAAAACGTTGTTTTTCATTCGTTTCATTCGTTAGGGCTAACGAAACACGCAACTTTTCAGTGGAAGAGAGAACTAAAGTAATTTTTATAATTTTTGCTAACGTGTCAGTATAGAAAACAAAACCAAAAAAAAACGTTTCATTAATGATCACTGGTATGCAAAAGGCATTGAACTCAAACTCCGTGGAAAGAGTCAGCATGCGAATGATGCTTGCCTCTTCTATCGCGTTGATTTTGAATTTTGCTTTTGACCTGTCGGTCATACATATTAGCCCTCTCCGGCCCTTCCTTAAAGGCCATCTGTTCAGGTGTATGGAAAAAATATACAAAAATCATGAAATTTGTATGGGAGCTCCCCTAAGGAGTGGTCGGAGAGAATAGTTGTCATTTTGCAAAACGAATGGGGGTCGGTCATACACATTAACCCTCTCCGGCCATTCCTTAAAGCTTCCCTGTTCAGGTGTATGGAAAAAATATACAAAAATTATAAAATTTGTATGGGAGCCCCCTAAGGAGTGGTCAGAGAGAATAGGTGTCAAAGGAAAAAATGTTCTTTTTGCAAAAGTAATGGTGGTCGGTGATACATATTAACCTTCTCCGGTACTCCCTTAAAGGCCATCTGTTCAGGTGTATGGAAAAAATATGCAAAAAACATAAAATTTGTATGGGAGCCCCCTAAGGAGTGCTCAGAGAGAATAGGTGTCAAAGGAAAAAATGTTCTTTTTGCAAAAGTAATGGTGGTCGGTGATACATATTAACCTTCTTCGGTACTCCCTTAAAGGCCATCTGTTCAGGTGTATGGAAAAAATATACAAAAATCATAAAATTTTTATGGGAGTCCCCCTAAGGAGTGATCG
Source organism: Pherbina coryleti (assembly GCA_943735915.1). Taxonomy (NCBI): domain Eukaryota; kingdom Metazoa; phylum Arthropoda; class Insecta; order Diptera; family Sciomyzidae; genus Pherbina; species Pherbina coryleti. The sequence goes on along the minus strand of OX030949.1, from coordinate 65,384,333 downwards.
AAGAGAATAGATGTCTAAGGCAAAAATGTTCCTTTTACAAAAGTAATGGTGGTCGGTTATACATATTAACCCTCTCTGGCCCTTCCTTAAAGCTCCCCTGTTCAGGTGTAGGGAATAAAAAAACAACAAAAAAAAAATCGTTTAACGAATCGTTGTTTCGGTTTCATTTGTGTCTCTTCGTCGCTCAATCATTTTGTTTTGTTTATTGTTTCGCTAGTAACAGAAAACGAAAAACAAAACAGACGCCCAATCGTTCTGTTGTTGTTTGAATTGTTTTTTGTTTCGTTCGCTTGAAAGATCGGAACGTAACAAAATAGATCGATTCGTTTTTGTTTATTTGCGTTCTCTGAGCATAACACTCTTGTAAAGTGTCAAACCACTACGGCTGAGATCATCAGCTCGGTTGATCTTCTCGGTTGATCTTCTGGGTTGATGATGAGAAAAGAAATCATCTTTTTTGAAAAGTCGTTTAGACTTTGCATGAATACCACACACAGACATTTTGGAGTATAGATGATTCTGAGACCCACAAATAGATGGTGTGTGCCGATTTGTTTCTATGGGGTCCTCTCCAAGATTTGTATTAGAGTTAATATCTGGTCGATAGTATATTTGCCAGGTATGAAGCCACTTTGATAAGGTACAATCAGATAGTTTACGTTGGGCTGCAGTCTTTCACATAATAGGTATGTTTCCGTACGCACTTCATGTAAAGTTTGAGTAATATCGGTCAAAATGAGAAAATTTTTCAAAAAGTACAGAAACGACTTCAAGTAAGTACTATCAATTTTTCTGGATTTTTACAAAGCTTAAAGATAAAAGTGAAAAAACTTTTAAGCTAATAGAGAAAAAAAGTAAGTTTCAAGGACTATACCTGTTTTTTGACAATTGAAATTGAATGAAAATTGAATTGTCTGGTTGGTTATTTAAAAAAAAAAAAATGGAAAATTCAAAGAAGTTGCAAGTTAATTCTTGCCCAGGAACTTTCAGCTTCCATTTGCGTTTAATTTGCTTATTAAAACTTTATTTTTATTAATTAGCTAACCAATTTCATTAATTCTTTTTCCAATACAACACAATAATTTAATTTTGGCGCTTTGACAACCAGCTGTTTGGATATTGAGATTCGTGCTCGAAGAAATTTTTCAAGTAAGCTTGATTTTTTTCTCTCCGTGTGGAATAAAAAATAAATTGATTTTGTCATTATAAAGAAATCAATCATTATACTGTTGATTTTAAACCGACCATACTTGATAATTTTTAAACAGGCTGAGCAGTTGTCAACTTTATATAAAACATATTGACTGTAAGGTCAGTCCAAAACTATGCATATAATATACATCAAATATATTATCTGGAAAATAAAATTCGATAAGTGAGCCTTGGAAGTTACATAGGTCACGAATCGAGAGAACATCGCATCAATGGTTATACCATATCTAGTCGTCCGCAGTGTTCTACTAAAAACTAGATATAATTAAGTTATTTTTTTTAATTTTATAGCGTAATTGTCTAATTAAGCAAACTTGACGTAACATAGGTTAAGATGACGCAAAGAAATTTTTCGTTTCCCGCAACTGAAAAATTTGCCAATTACACTTCGTTTGCGAGCTTTATTTGCCGAAAACGAATATTCAGTTGTCATCAACTTAAAAATATGTCTTATAAATGGGGCTTTCTTTATTAAATCGGCCACCACTTCCCCTCCTAAACGTCTGAATTTTAGAGAAAATATTGTGTAAAGTTTAAATTTACTCTAAAAAGTTAACCATTATCAGCAAAAGTGGGTCTAAAATATATTTAATGTTCAAACTTAAACGATTTGTTATTCAAACAGAAGACAGTTTAGGGAAAAATTTTGAAAAAAAAGATTTAATTTTTTAAAAAAGAAAATTATAAAAAGTACTTAGAATTTTGTCAAAATATAAGTAAAAAAAAAAATAAAAATAAATAACTGGCCATTTCAGCCCTTGAAAGGACTTTGACCTAGCTTCTTATGATCTATTGTGTTGTGCGTGTTATTAAGTTTGTACACAATTGACCGAGAAATGGACCTACAGGCTTAACGCCAACTCCGAACGGCGATAAACGGAATGTTCTTATTCTCAAGAAACTTTACATGGCATTTTTATTACTCTCTGAGGTTTGCCATTGTCTGCAGAGAGGTGGCGGCCGTACAGAAAAATTATTTTTATTCAAATAATTTTCTGTCGCTGCTGGGGTTCGAACCTGGGTCTCCAGGTTCTTTGACATAGCGGCCACGCACTTTAACCAACTACGCCACGGACGCCACAAAATATAAGTACTAATACAAAAAAAAACATTTTTGATATTTTTGAATTTTGCAAAAAAAAAATGGCTAAACTCTAAAATCTATAAATGTCAAAATGTTTTTTTTTATATGTAATATCTTACCGATTGGTTTCCAGCATGTGGGAGCTATGTCGTGAAATACGTCGAATATCTATAACAGGAAGTCGGGGAAGCAAGCGCCATTTAATTTATCACACAATTAATTGCATCCTTTTAGGCTCGAATAGCTGCTACACAAACCACATTGATTTATGTTTTATGTCACAGTAAACTGAACGAAGCCACAATTTCCCTTCAATTTTATTTAACTACAGCGCATGCTACTATTTAGTTTAGACACAAACCTTCATGTAAAAGAAAATAATACCTTATTTTTTTCCAACATTCTAAATAAAAGTTAACATGACCAAACAGCTGTTTTTGGCATACACGGTTAATATTTTAAATATATATAAATCTAATTTGATTATAGTAATTTTGTGATTTGCAGAGATGGGTAAATCAGAGCAGAGTATATGCGTGATTACCGGCAGAAAAAAGTCAGGAAAAAATTAAAGTTGAAAACGTAAAACCAAAAAAAAATTAAGAATAATTCAACTCGGCGTAACAGGGACTTACGGAATTTTTTTAAAACTTTTCATATGATTTTAATCACTATAAATGTTTTTTAACCAGGATTATTACCAAGGCAGACAATGGCAAACCTCAGAGAGTAAAAACTGTCATGAAAAGCTTCTTGAGAACATAAGACCTCGATAATTTGTGTTCAAACATTTTTCAAAAAGCACAACGCAATTGATCATAAGAAGCTCGGTCAAAGTTCTTTCAAGGGCTGAAACGGCCATTTGGTTTTTTTTTTTTTTTTGTTACCAAGGTGAGGTGTCAGATGTTACATATCATATGCGACTACTGTAAGGCTCGTTCGTTTGTTTTTAATTTGTACTTATATTTTGACAAATTCTAAGCACTTTTTGTTTCAGATGAAGTCATCTTTGTCCAAAAAAGTGGCCAAAATACCGCTAAATTATAAAAAATTTCAAGAGCTCCAAACATAAGATTTCAAGGAAATTTTAAGCCGCCGTAGAAATTTATATCTCAAAAATTCAGTCGTTTAAGGGGGGGGGGGCTATTTGATAAAGAACGCCCCATATATATACTGCAATCTTTTTTGGTCATTATTATGTATTATATTAATTGTCTTTCTGCCTACGTCCGTCCGTTTTCTTATGGGTTGCACTCATCGTAACTCGGTTGCTATCTCCGTCCGCGTATTAAGCAAATTACCAATTTGCTTATATAGTAACGATTTGTACAAAAAGTAACTCTGAACTATAAGCGTTGTGCTATACAACGAAGGGAAAACAAATGAACTTTTCAGTTGGGGAAAAACAAATTTTTCAATTGCTGTAATAAAAAAATCAATCGCATTTACGTCAAACGAAATTAATTTCCTGCAACTAAATGACGCGCTTCTCGCAACTGACTATTGTTATGAAACCTGTTGAAACGTTTACAAATAACGATTTCAAGCACGACAATCGAAGTTCGTTTGCTGCAAACCGGTGATAAACTTTATGTTTAAACTTATGATTATGTTATAAACATAACAACCACAACAGGTTTCAAAATGCTAGCAACCTAACAAATAGCATCTTGCATGCTGAAATGTCAGTCGACGTAACATAGAAATCAATATTCAACAGATTTCTATGTCACGTCACGTCTACGTCACGTTTCGGCTAATTAGATGCACACAAAACGCGTTCGATAGATTTGTATGTAACATAAGAAACGACTCTGTTGCGTTGAACTTTGTTTGGTTACTAGGCTATAATCCGTCATCATTATCGAAGAGAAAATCTCGCGGTGCATCCCCAAGGACATATGTGCTTTGACTTACGTGCTGGGAATATCTCCTCCAGGAGACTTTGACAATTGAGAGAAAATATTGCGAGTGCTATAATTGTATTAAGATGGATGGTAAAAAACCATATAAACTTGTTTTGCAATGGAAGCATCGTTTTATTTTTTGGTTTACCATGGTAAAAAAGTTGAAGCCCATCAACAGGGTACAATATCGGCTTCGTTGGCCAAAGAATGTGTCTTACTGTATTTATAAATAATGTCCTGAAAAGTCCCTCCTTGCAATTTGTGAATTATCATGGAGCAGGCCGATTTTAGTGAAAAATTATTTGCTGAACTGTTGCTGATCTACGATTGATGGTAACAGCTGTTCTACTAATTTTACTCCTAATTTCAACCAAAATAAAATCACAGACTCCTGCTATTGACGATTGCGATAATGCAATTAGAAATGTGATAACTTTTGATTAACTCATTCATTTCAAACATATCACCATTGATAATGACCTTTTTGGAGCAAGCTCAACCTCGCTCCACACGAGTAATTCACCACAACTACTCGTTCAGTTTAGGTCTTCGATAATTCATCTGAGCAAATTCACAAACCAACTCGTTTGATGCTTGTAATTGACTTACAAAAACATAGATGGCACTTGAGAAATCTAAAATTCGTGGGACGAAGCGAATTTAAACTATTACTCCTTCAATTCTTCTTAACATTCGATTTCACACACCATCTATTTTTCGTACCGCAGACTAAGCCTATATGGAAATCAATTTAATATTCAGTATCCAATATTTTTGATACAACAGATTTGTTTTCCAACGCTTAACACTTAGCAGAACATTTAAAAAAGTCTTACGGCTGTATTCATAAAAAATTATGAACATACAGCCTTCATAAGAAAAAAAATCGAAAGAAATTTAAAAACACTATTCATAAACGTTCTATAGCATTAAAAATCTCTTTAAAAAATTCACATCTCTTTTAATCTATTTTAAATTCTAACGGCTGTATTCCTATATATTAAGAACCTCTATAAAGCCTTCACAAGAAAAAAATCGAAAAAAATTTATAAATATTCAGTAGCGTTCAAAATCTCTTTTAAATGCTTCATAAATGAAAGAATTTTAAAAATGGTTTAAATCTTCAATAAACCCTCGTTGAAGCATTCTTAAATTTTGTTTGTTCTCATCTGAGCAAAAATTTTGTCAAAAATATATAAAATTTTTTTCAAAATATATCACAAACAAAATGTCAAAAAATTTTTTTGTTTATCAATGAGAGGATTTTCATTTGAGCATAAATATTGTCAAAAAAAATATAAATAATTCAAAATATTTCAAACATTTGGAAAAAATGTCAAAAAAATTCAAAATATATAAAAAAGTTCCAAAAAACAGAAAATAAAAATAAAAAACTTTTCAAAATATTTTCAAAAAAAGATTATAAAATGACAAATTTTTTCAGTGCAAGGGTAGCCTCGAAAAAATGTTGATGGTTAAATATCAAAATGTGCATCCAGCTCAACAAAATTGTGAGAAATTAATAAAAGTTATTGAATTTATCTAATACACAAACCATTATTGACACTCTTCCCACTTCAAATCGAAAGTGTTCTATTTTTACTAAAAAAGCTTAAACATGTTTATGAATAACAAAATTTTAAAACACTTTTAAATATTCAAAAGCTTTTTAACTATCGATTGCATAGAAAATGAGGGCAAAGTAAATTTAAAGTTACTTTAAAATATTTTTACGAATACGGCTGTTAATATTTTGTTTCACTAAAAGTTACTTTAAAGTTGTCAGAACTTAACTTCGAGGAACAATATATTAAGAAATTTATTGTTTCATACATTTTCAAATTATTAAACTTTAAAGAATTCGTTTGATTCTTTTGTAGGGAATCACTTCATTGTGCCTGACTGACTTTCACCCATTGTTGTTTGTTCTACTTGGTTTTTGTTGTTTTGTCGTTGCCACCAATGCATCCGTCAGTCATGAACAACAAGAGTAAATCCATCAATACTAACAGCAGAGGCAACCATAAAACTGAAGCAACATCAAACATCATCAAGTGGTTTAAAAATGAAATTTTTTCAAATAAATCAGAATTATTGCAGCTGTCAAGCGTCATGGTTGTGGGTAGCATCCACTATTGTGGGATCTTGCGAGTGGTTGCAATAAATAAACACTGTTGCCTGCGCCGCAGAATGAAGTAAAAATGGTGAAAATGGTGAAAATGAAAAAAAAAAAAACAAATAAAAATCGATTGCATAGAAAATGAGGGCAAAGTAAATTATGGTTCGGTCTGAAGTGAGCCATTGAAATAAATGACACATTTATGTGATATTATTTTTCTTAAGAGGCTCAACCAGTATGGATCGAGTAACTGTTTTCATCCTTTTCTCCACTTAGAATATTCTTATTAAATGTATTTTTATTTTATTTAACAAGCAAATCTGAGTAAAAAGTAAGACTTGCAACACGTCTTAACATAAAACCCACTAACTTTATGTAAAACAAATAGCTGCGGGCTAAAGTCGCGCCTTTTCATGCTTTATATTTAAGTCAACAATTGTTTGTAAATAGTTGCCAGTAATTTTTATTGTTGCAACATCGAGTTACATATCCAGCATCCTTACATCAAGAGCGAAACTATAACAGCAAGAACTGAGTTAAAATAGCATAGAGTAAGTACAGAGAAATGAGAGAAAAAAAAGTTTAAATACAATTAAATTAACAGACATCAGGAAATAGCAACGGGAACTGACAGAAACTTCATTTGTTTAATTTTTTTTTTACTTAATGACATGGAAATAATTTTTCATAATTATGAGTTAAACTTTAGCTGAGCAAAACCAACAAAAACAACTGCAACAACAACAAAAGGGTTAAAAATAACTAATATTCATTTTTCTCTTTATGATAAATGATGCTTCTTGGTAAAGTATAAAAGTGTTCAAAAATAAAACGGAAAAACTAGAGGAGATGACATAATTTTTGGGTGAATTCTATGAATGATGGTTTTTATTCGGTTGAGCTTAATATTTTATTTTTTCTTTTTAGGTTTTTAACGATTGGTTATCATTTAAAAACAAACTGAAAAATGAATAGATTTCCAAAATTAAATTATTTGAAGAAATTTAAAACTCAAAAACATGATTTTTTTAACGAATGTAACTTGTTAACGATATAGCTAAGTGATGAGATTTCTTGAACGTTAATATTGAATGTCAACTTACGGAGTTCTAACAAAAAAAAAAAGACTGGTAGAAAAATACGATAAAAAAAGCTGTCATGACAAAAATAGATAAAAATTGACTGAGGCTGACTGAATTTGGTCACAGATTAAAAAAAAAGTTTAAACAAGGAGTAGGACAAGGATGGGGACAAGTTGGTAACAATGGAATGGATAGGGATAAGTATACGGACTAGGATAAGGCAAAGTTGTTACGTAAAAACTAACGGGTGTTTCCAATCCGAGTCAACCGAATAGTTAATGTTTATCTTCTCAAGAATGATGAGAACATGCTATGCTTTGCCTTATAGGGCATTTACAGGGTGTTTTTTTTAGAGGTATAGAACTTCGAATTGAAATAAAACACAAGAAAATCGTTTTAATGTCCATCAATTTGGCTTTATTGGAAGGATAATTTTATGACATTAATGTTTAAATATGATTTCGGGCATGTGGCCACCGCGGCTGGCTCGAATAAAGCCAATTCTACAGGTCCAATTTTCAACCACTTTTTCGAGCATATGGGGCCGTATGTCGGCAATAACGCCACGAATGTTGGCCTCCAAGTCCCCTAACGTTTCTGGTTTGTTGGCGTAGACGAGCGACTTCACATATCCCCAAAGAAAATAATCCAATAATGTCAAATCACACGATCTTGGTGGCCAATTGACAGGTCCATTCCGCGAAATTATGCGCTCATCGAATGTTTCCTTCAATAAATCGATTGTGACGTGCGCTGTGTGGCATGTAGCGCCGTCTTGTTGGAACCACAAATCATCCACATTCATGCCATCCAATTCGAGAACAAAATAGTCGGTTATCATGGCTCTATACCGGTCTCAATTAACGGTAACTGACTCTCCAGCATTATTTCGGAAGAAGTATGGCCCAATGACTCCACCAGCCCATAGAGCACACCAAACAGTCAGTTTTTGTGGATGTAATGGCGTCTCAAGGATCTCATGTGGATTCTCTTCACTCCAAATGCGGCAATTTTGCTTGTTGACGTAGCCATTCAACCAAAAATGAGCCTCATCACTGAACAAAATTTTGCGATGAAAATCAGCATCGAGATCAATCTCATTTTCGGCCAATTTGCAAGCGTTGTTCTTTTGTCAACCTGTTCATGATGAAATGGCAAACCAAACTGAACATAAATGACATTAGAGTTGCCAGATTTGACCACAAAATGCCAGTTTTATCTCTATTCGAAAAACAAACCCTAAAAAAAACACCCTTTATATTTCTACAAGTTTTTATTTTGAGCTAAAGTTCAATTCTTAAAGTGTCTTATGATTATGAATTGCACCTTAGTTTATATGAGGTATGCTTTGCAAATTCTGTGAATTCATTTTTTGCTTTTTAAATTAGTGGATTTTGGTGTCGTTATATATGGAAAAAATTTTTTATTTCCATATTCTACATCTACCTCTACCTCTACCTCTACCTCTACCTCTACCTCTACCTCTACCTCTATTTCTACCTCTACCTCTACCTCTACCTCTACCTCTACCTCTACCTCTACCTCTACCTCTACCTCTACCTCTACCTCTACCTCTACCTCTACCTCTACCTCTACCTCTACCTCTACCTCTACCTCTACCTCTACCTCTACCTCTACCTCTACCTCTACCTCTACCTCTACCTCTACCTCTACCTCTACCTCTACCTCTACCTCTACCTCTACCTCTACCTCTACCTCTACCTCTACCTCTACCTCTACCTCTACCTCTACCTCTACCTCTACCTCTTCTTCTACCTCTACCTCTATATCTATATCTATCTCTTGGATTATTTTACTTATATACATATTTGTTGTTGTGGCTACTATTGTCTTTACAATACAATGATGTTGACTTATTTTTTTGATTTAGATTTCACCTTAACTGAAGGGCATGTGTGAATTTGTGTATCAATCCGTCCCTTAACAATCGTTTTAAATAATTATTCACAAATCTTCAGTGTATTTCAAGCATATGAGCGGGTGGTTTTGAAAGCACTCCCAGAAAGCGAGTATGTCGACTGCCACACGTATTTGGCTTTTGTGCTAAAATGCTTAATATGACACGTTGACCTACCTTAGTATTTCTCAATAATATACTTAGATGTACAATTGTGAGTTTTTGATTGCTTTTGAGGAAGCAATCATAAGGATATCTGTTTCGCCAAAGCAACATTTTGAAATTGTTTAATTAAATAATGAAAAAGAAGAAATTATTAATTCAATTAACAAAAAACAGAAATCTTTTAATTTCTTCTATGAATAGAAGACATTGGTAGTCATGTTGCTTCTATGGATCAGATTGAAGTAGTGTATACTTAGAACTTTAAAAATGAAAAAAAAAATTCGTACATTTTTCAGTTAATTTTACACTGAATTCAAAAGTTTTTTTTATGTAGTCACTCACTCTACTTTGAAGTTTATTTTCAGAAAAAATACGATTACATCTAAGAAAGAACTTGAAAACTTTTATCTTCAGTCATGCGATAAAAACCACTACTTATCAAAACCAGCATCGCTGTATGTTGTTGTTAGGTAGGACATGTTGCCAGACACTTTACTTAAAGTTGCTAAGAAATGCTTATTGCTTAGTTACGCTGCCTAAATTTGCTGCCATACAGCAAATATTCGTACCATTTTAAAAACATAAGACACAACAACTCACAACAGTTCGGGCTGTAAATACTTTGCATAGCATTTCAATTGAAAGCTTATACCTCAAGACATTTATGCAAATAATGAATAGAATCAAATATTATAAATGATGAAATAGGTCCCTTGCGGAATATTTAACAATATTCAACAACAACAACAACTTTTATTACTACACAAATGAGGCGAAAACTTTTCGACTTGTACCACTTAATCTGAGTTGTTTTCTCAACGTGAATGCCTCACTCTAGATGATTTCGATAATTTTTCCGTCTCGTCTACTTGTAAGAATTTATCTTTAACTTTGTTAGACAGACAATAATTAGTCAAGTAAAAAAACTTTCGTGTTGATTTTAATTTTGACATCAAAAGAAATTCAAACATAATATTTATATAATTAAATTGTTACTTTGATGAGCTCATCATAACAATGATTAGTTATTTTATGTTTAGCATTTCCTTTCTTCAGACTTATTCATGCCTTTGAAGGTATTTAATATTATCTTATTATTCACCGTGAAATAAGAAAGCAGTGATCATTTTGCAAAATCAAGCCTATTTGTAAGAGCTTTCAGTTTGGACCATCCTGATCCAAAGTTAGGGTATAAAAAACATAGACGTTTTTTTAGAATATATATGGCGATTAAAAACTTTATTTACTTTGAGTTTAGTAAGATTTCTCAAAAATCAAACTTAAGCTTTTGTTGCTAATCGAAGCAGAAATTCAGTGCACTTTGCAACCACCAACCGAAAGAAATGTATAAAAATTAGCCTTATGCGATGTATACACAGAGAGTTTAGTTTGAGTTTAGTTTGAGTTCAACCATAGCTGATCACACAAAGATGCCGACGCATCTTTAGAATTGTATTTAGTGAGACATTACTTTGTTTACTTTTATGTTCTCATATTTTTTCGCCACATTCAGCACATGACATCCAGCACCTTTCCACTTGATAACAAGGCTGGAGCCATCTCTGCGTACACATTTTTATTTATTTATTTTTAGTACAATAAGAATGAATTCTTTTGCTGTACAAAGACCAGTATCTTAAGAAATAAAGTATTTTGATTATTAGGAGATTTTTTAATATTGAATTAGGACTTAAATTAAAACTTAAGTTGACTAAATTTTTATTCAACATTGCAAGTTTAAGAAATTAAATGGGTCAATTGCATACAAAACGCTCTTTTTTTGTCCCCGCTCTTTTAACCCTGTTTTTAGGTAAAAATAAAAAGAAAAAAAAAACAAATAAAAAATGAGAAAACGATCACTGAAGAATATTTATTGACAAATCATATTTTTCAGAATCCTTAAATTGTTTGCATATTTGTTTTGAAGTATATTATATTGTTCTCTCGAACTCGTTTAATATAAAAACATGTGTCCCCAGTTACACTTTTTGATGAAAAACGGGAAAAAAATTTGAAAACAATGCAAAAATTTAACAAATAATAACTTTTTTGTAATAAAAGCATTTATTTCTTATGTTTTATTTTGTTGTTATTCTCAAAACATTGTCATCGCGAATTTGGCTTTCGATTTACATTTAGTCCCCAAGCATTGTATTGAACGTCACTTTTTTTTACGCTTCGTTAGTTTTAATTTAGGTGTGGTATAGATGAGAAGAAAGTTATATTAAGAAAGTGCAGAGATTATTTCTCACGAAATTCTAAAAATTAAGACGATTAAATAATATTAAAGTAAATTTTTTTGTGTATTCTCAGTTCATCATGATAAGTACGTGTAAAAATGTATTGAACGTCATGCGGAGTTTTAAGATACGTCACTTTTAAGATATGTCACACCACCGGCTAAAGTATTCATTTTGTATTTCGTTTTTGTATATTTAAGAGTAAAATAGCAAAGTTAACGCCTGCTGAAAGAGCACGAAGGTATCGGGAAAAAATAAGGCTAGATAAGGAACGAAATGAAGAATATAAACGAAAGCAAAAAGAATGGTACCTATGTTTGACTTTGACCTGATTTTTGTTTTTACTAATTGATATCGCCCATTTCAAATTAAAGTGATCAGTTGCGCTGATCATCTCCAATTTGGCTTAAATATTTTTCTTGTATTGGTTTATTGATTTGAAAACCAAATTCGAAGGTATGAATTTTTACAATAATTTTTCGCGGCCAAAATAGGGTCTATTTTAAAACAACGTAGCTCAATCAACTTAAGATCGATTACCGGTAATATAGTATCATTGGAAAAGTTATTTCACCTATTTTGAGGAAAATTACAAAATTTTTGAAAATATTGCAATAATTTGACTCATTCTTAATTTGTTTAAGTTTAATACCATGCCAGCAACACGTGCTATGATTTTTTTCTTTTTTTATAATTTTCATTTTTTTAAGTTTTTACGTTAGGTTATACCTTTCCAATGATATAAAATGAAGAAGTGGTTTTAAAGCGTTCGCAAGTTATATTGTAAAACGTGAAGTCTTAATAAATTTTCAATAACAATTCCACTAGCTATTGACTTTTTTAATTTTTAGTAAAAAAAATAAGGAAACAAATTGGATGAAAATTGTATGTATAGCTGAATTATATACTTTATATTTACTTTTTGTTTTTTTTTTCAAAGACTTAACCTGATTTTTGTTAAACTCCCAATTTGATTTACATTATTTGGTTAAGCGCAACAAAATGTATTGAACGTCACAAAATGTATTGAACGTTTGTTTTTTCTGAAATTGCTTATTATGTAACAGTTTTTTTATTATTTATTGCTGCAAGTCTACTACTTTGAAAATAACCTCTATGTTAAGGTCTTTTTGGAGAAAAATTTTTATTTTTTCCCGTTAAAATTGTAAAATATGTAGGTATTTTTGGTAAAAAATTATTATTTCTGTAACTGAAATGGCGATTTTTGCAAAAGCTGATTTAACAGATTAAATAACTTAACAAACATCACAGTAAGCTTTAATTTTCAACATTTTTCAAATTTTTAGTGATTTTTCTCGTATATCTGCTGTGTGACGTTCAATACAAAAATCGTATAAAAACCATAGAAAAACGATTTTTTGCAGGGCCTAAAAACAACTTCGAATTCTCCATCAATTTTCACTTAATTTGACTACTCTAACGGGAAAATTTAAAAAACTTTAAAAACAAAACATGAAAACCTCTTTGTGTACGTTTTTTTTTGCTATTGACCCAAATATTAAAATTAAAAATTAAGAAAAAAAATTAATTTGATTTATTTAGTGTTTTTTTTTTAAATAATAAAATTTTAAATTAATAAATTGGAGAGGAGAAAAAGTAAAAGGAAAGAAAAGGAGAGAAAAAAAAAAGAGAAAGTAAATTAATTGAAATTAGAAATCTGGTTTCTTATCTAAAAAGGATTTTTTTTTTTTTTTATGAAAAGTGATTAAAAACGGCTTGCCTAAAGCCACCTTTGCTATTCATACATTTAACAACACGCGGTAAACTATTCCATAATCGAATGGCATTAATGAAAAACAGCCTTGTAGAGTTTAGATACTTCCAATTGGGATTATAATATTATTGCTTCTTGTCGACTGGCAAAATTGGAGTTTCTCAAAGAGATACCTAGGAAGTTTTAGAATAAATAAGTTTGTGTAGAAAGATACAGTTTCGTCCATTGAGATAACTCAGGATGTCACAACCAAGAATACTTTTCTTGAATTGCGTTATGTGATCAAATTGGAGAAGGTTCTGGACATAGCGAATAGCATGATTAAATGCAACTTGCAATTTATGCTCAAATCGTGAGTCTAGCCTATGTTATAATAGGAACGATAAGTTGTAAGACAAGCTTGCACCTAGTTTCTACAGGAGTAAATTCGGCTGTCATTTTAAGGTTACGCAGACCAAAGTAGATAGTGCGCACCATGCTATTTATGTGATCAGTGCACGTTAAGGACGAGTTTGTATGGTACCCACGGCTTTTTACACTATTAACTAGTTTGAGTTTCTCATCTCCTATAAGTAAGTCTGGAATATACTCATAGAAAATATTGTTTTTGCTAATAGGCAGCACATATGACTTGAGTCCGTTCTTCCTTGCGCTGCACAAATCGGAATGTTTATCGGCCCATACTGATATGAAGACCTCATTTTCTACTCTTGCAAAAGTTTTTTTCTACATTTTTTGGTAATTTTTTGCGACTAGTAAATTGCACAATTTTAAAACAGCTGTTTTTGACATTTCTCACCGCAAAAATAAAAATTTGCATCTAAGCGTGCTCTTTTATAAGAACATTATAAGCATACTTTTAGGGATTTTTCAAATTGAGTTTTGATAAACAAGAAACAAATTTTAGTTTAGTTGAGTTTCATCCTGCAAAATTGTACTGGAGAACTCTAGAGTTTACTTTGCGTTCAACGGCAAAACTCAGCTTTGTACTGGAAACTCAAACTAAACTCTCTGGGCCTTACCAATAGTTTGCTACTTTCATAGAAAGTGTCGGCATTTCCGACTTAAGCTTATACTTTCAAAAATTTCATACCAATAAACGAGAAAGTATCGACATGTGCTCTAGTATTATATTTTAAATTAGTATCGGCTTCAGCTGATGGTAAGTATTTTAGTAGAATATCAATTTTTATCTGTCAAACAAGGCAAAGCACATTCACAATGGATTAAAGCTTGTACTTTGAAAGCGAATACTGATTTCGTTTATTGGTACGGAGAAATAAAAAGTTGACTACTAACGAAAAGCTTATACTTATTAGTGCCAGCTTTTTCTTAGTATCAGCTCTTGACTATTGGTAAGGCCCTCTGTGTAGACGTAGCATAAAAAGATGAATCTGAACTTAGCTTTTTATAGGAACATTAACATACTTTTAGACATTTCTCAAATTGAATTTTTATAAACACAGAAGGAAAGTTGAGTTTAGTTGAGTTCCATCTTGCAAAATTGTACTTGCGAATTCAAGAGTTTATTTTGCGTTCAATGGCAAAACTTGACTTTGCACTGGAAACTCAAACTAAACTGTCTGAGTAGACATGGCATTAGACTCTCAATAATATTATTGTAAATTTTTAACAAAACACTACAACAATTTATTTCATGCACAAGTATTTTTTCACTTTGTTGGCTTATGGAATTTATCAATTAATTATTATGATTACATCAAAAGAATATTAATTAACATCATTATTGCTATCGTTGGCATTAAGCATATTTCGCCGAAATTTAAGCATGCTTTATCAATGTCCTTTGTAGCAAAATTAAATTTAATTTCAGACAAATAGCAAACAAAAAAGGACAAAAATAAACAGACAAGGTAGACATTTCAACATCAGCTGCGTAAGCCTCCAAACAATGCCATGATAATTAATAATTTTTACTATTTTCACTTAAATAGCTACTTAAAACAACAACAACAACAACAACAACAACAACAACAATAACAGCAACGGAAGTAGTTCACACCCATGCCTACATTTCACAGAACAATAAATGAAATGAATCGCATGAAAATACTGGTGAAAACAAAAACGTGGCAGCTATAAATTAATCATAGTGATGATGAATGATGATCGACTTCTTTGTATTGCGTGGCATAGTTTTGGGAATTAAAGCCTTGGCAAACAGGGCGCACTTCAACCTAGTTGAATTCATTTGACTTTAGGTCAACCAGCGACTATTGAAGTCCTTTTGCTAAAGCAAAATTTGTCATAGCATACGAGTATATATTTCGGGAATAAATATAAAGACCGAATTTTTTTCGTTTTGAAATAATAAAAGACGAACATTTTTTTCAATTTTTACCGCGGTACCAATTGACCAACGTAAAGAAAATAAGAAATTTTCCGTGAAATAAGAAAAACAAATTAGCGCCAAATTATTCTTCATCCAGACAATGCGAGCTTGAAGCGGTTTAGAACACTCAAAACATTAAATTAATGGATCATCCGCCGTACATTTATGATTAGGCAGTCAATGACTTGTTTTTTCCCACTCATCAAGGACAAACTGTGTGGACAACGATTTTCGACGCCAGAATAAGCCGTTGATGCGTTAAAAAAATATGTTTTTTAGGTGTCTCAAGCGGAATAGGACAAATGTTATGACAAATGGTTCGAACGCATGCAAAAATGTATCAATCATAAAGGAGAATATTTCGAAAAGCAATAAATAAAAAAATGCCATCTTTATATTTATTTCCGAAATATATGTAGTAACCTTTGTATATCGTTCGTAACTGAGGTATAGTTGAACTATTTCACCACAACTGGGATGAAAATAATTTTAAATCGCAAGTTTCAAGTTTAGAAAATTTAGCACTATTTTAAATGTTTTTAAACTGAACTTATTTTCATATGACGAAGTCTAACAATGTTAAGTCGCAAAATCTTGATGGTAACTTTTGTTTCAAAAACGCGAAATGACGCTACCAAGAAAATTGATTGCTTCGCGACTTTTATGGCACATAGCACCATGCTGTTGAAAGTATAGGTCGTGTCCGTATACTCCATCACCTATAATAAAAATTATTTATCATGTATATGTATTGCACTTCATTAACTAAAACGATTCTCCTTTTGTCATTTTTGATAAAATATGAAAAGTATGACGCCTGAAGCACACAGTACATCGGCATCTCCAGAATCGATTACGTGTTTTCAGATCCCAATACGAGCAGTTTTGACGTAACAACGTTACGTTTTACAGCTAAGGTTTCCAAAAAGTCAAAAAAGCAGTTTTCTAAAATGCATCTGCGTTGCATAAAATCATTACTCATTGAATATAAATAATAGGATAATAGTTATGGCGCGACAAAAAAGTTAATTCTTTGACATAATGATAAAAATAATAAAATTAAAGACGTCTTCGAGATGTGAAGGATGCTGCTTAAGCAACGCAACTGAAAATTTGTTGCATGGAATTATTACTCGCTGAGTATTAGTGCCAGGATAAAAGAATATGGTACACCAATAAAGCCCTGTCCTAAGCCCTCACAACAAAATTAGACAAAAAATTTTCGACGTCATGGGGATACAGAGAGAGCCGCTCAAAGATTGACAAAGCAACATTCATGCAGCGGCGTTGCATTGAATTTTTACTCGGTGAATATATAAGCTACGATAAATGTTTAAAAAGGAGAATGAAGTATTTTTAGTTTACTTTAAAAAGAAAAATTCTGATGACACCAGGTCGTGAATATAGCAGCTTATGTAACAGAAATGTAATCTCGTTGCATGGAATTATTACTCACTCAGGAGACATGCTGCGGTATTACGACAGCATTAATGTGTAATTACGCCTTACAACTAAAATAAAAAAAAATTCTTATCGTCATGATTTCAGGGTGGCAACCACATAATGCAGTAAAAATGCTAGAAAAAAAGTTGCATGGAATTTTTAATCTGTGACTACTGGCGTAACGGGAAATTTTACGTAACGAAAATGAAGGTGAGGTCTTCGGGCACATGATAAAAATAAAAAAAACAATTAACGGCGTCATGAGACCACTCAGGAAACCGCCTAATGTAACGCATATGCATAACTTTTGCTGAATTAAATGCACAACCAATAGAGAAGCAGATACAAAAAAAAAAAAAAAAACAATAGCAAAAGCAAAAGCACAACAACAACAACAACCACATTAACAACAACAGATACACAAACAAAAACAACAACAACAACCACATTAACACTACAGATACACCAACACCAACATCAACACCAACACCAACACCAACAACAACACCAACACCAACACCAACACCAACACCAACACCAACACCAACACCAACACCAACACCAACAACAACACCAACACCAACACCAACACCAACACCAACACCAACACCAACACCAACATCAACATCAACATCAACATCAACATCTACATCAACATCAACAACAACATCAACATCAACATCAACATCAACATCAACATCAACATCAACATCAGCATCAACATCAACATCAACATCAACATCAACATCAACATCAACATCAACATCAACATCAACATCAACATCAACATCAACATCAACATCAACATCAACATCAACATCAACATCAACATCAACATCAACATCAACATCAACATCAACATCAACATCAACATTAACATCAACATCAACATCAACATCAACATCAACATCAACATCAACATCAACATCAACATCAACATCAACATCAACATCAACATCAACATCAACATCAACATCAACATCAACATCAACATCAACATCAACATCAACATCAACATCAACATCAACATCAACATCAACATCAACATCAACATCAACATCAACATCAACATCAACATCAACATCAACATCAACATCAACATCAACATCAACATCAACATCAACATCAACATCAATATCAGCATCAACATCAACATCAACATCAACATCAACATCGACATCAACATAACATCAACATCAACATCCACATCCACATCAACATCAACACCAACATCAACAACATCAACAACAACAACAACAACAACAAAAACAACAACACTACAACAATATACACTAAGGGAAATAACGCATATTAGCATTATCCACGCCTGAGTATAAATTTTATTTAAATATTTACGTGGATAAATCAAATGTTTTCCTTACAACTCGTTTTTTTCCCGTATTTGAATTTTATTCATACCACACACATATTCCACACAAGCAAGCAGCAACAGCATCGCACACGTACACACATATTCTGACAAGCAGCAACAGCATCGCACTCTGTTCCTGCAGTTTATTTCTTGCATTTGCAGTCTTATAGTTCTCATTTAGTTAATGTTGCAAGAGAAATATAGCCTGGTTTTTTGGCAAATATGATTTGTGAGTGCGATGATGAGTGTGATGGATGATTCAATTATGTAGGGTGGAATGACAACTCGGTATTTTCTCAAGAATGTCTTGGACCGATTGTCATTTACCTGCATAATTTCCTTCTTATTCTATCTTACATTTTATTTTTATAGTTTTAACTATTTTTGACATTTGATGGCATAATAATGCACCAACTGTCAAAAATTGCATAAATTAGAGAACGAAAAAAGTAAAAAATTAAATAAAATATACCACCAAATGGCATTTGATTTTCGCAGCTCGTGGGAAATATTCAAATAAATTGTTTTTCAATTTCAATATTTTTATATAAATTTTCCTCAAATACGATAGTTTTATTTTCAAATACTTAATATTTGAAAGATATTTAAATATATTCGTGCATAATTTTAATATATTTTTTATTAATTTTATTTTAAATATTTTAATATTTTATTGAAATAAAAAAGTATTTAAATAAATTTTAAATATTTACGTAGTCGAAAGTAAATGTGTTATTGGTGCAAAAATGACTCGCTTTTTGGATAAATTAAAAAAGTTTTTGCATAAATTTACTATTTTTTTCCCTTAGCGTAGCTACTTATGATTTCAACAGTTTTTTCTTGGCAACCAACACTGATCAAAAACAACAAAATAACACCATGAAACCGGACTATAAACTGGGGAAGGATTATGACATGAATTAGGATATTAATTAAGGACAACAATTAAAACACATCTTTGGAAAATAGGAAAGAGATGCAGATATTTGATTAAGTCAAGAAATTGGTCATGGATTAAAAAAAGAGTTTGGACATGATATAGAAGTATAAAGAAACACCGTCACGTCAAAAACTACGGGTGTGTCCAGAACACAGCCAACTCTTTTTTCATCAATTTTTTTTTTATTCAAATATGATATTTATCCTTATATTTATTCCCGAAATATATGTAGCAACCCACGTGCCACACAAAAAAAAATTGTGACAAGAAAAAAAAAAAAACATTAAAACATTAACTCAAATTTTGTTACATAGTGTTCCACATATTTTCTTCTATTCTAAACTTTCATTCAAGAATAGTTTAAAATTTAATAAATTTTGCATGAAAAAGTCCTAAATCCTTACTTTGTCATATTGGTATCAATAAATTTTTGTGAACAAAACTATCCCCCACCCCCACAAAGGTAATCTTTGATTGTGGACGTGAGTAATACGAGTAGTAAATTACTTTTACTGCAATTTCCTATACCACGAAATTTCACGTTCTCATCTAGTCCAAAAAAAATCACTATTTTTGTTTATGTGGTTTATTTATTTAATTACAATCGTATTATTATGACCACATACATAATAAATACAAATTTACAACTGACAGTCCTATCCGGCACATCGATCAATATTTGTGGAAATCGATTTTCTGTCCCGATGTTGCCACCAAACATTAACATTAAAACATTTCCCAAAACGTAGCATTTGCCAAAAATAAGTGAAGAGCTGTCAGAGCTTTTCTGCTGACAGCTGCCTGAAGTAGAAGTTATTGCTGCATGGCGCGTGCTTGATGCGAATTGTGCTATCAATGGTTCGAATGTCGTTCTGACTAGTTGATGCACAAAGCAAAGCTGATGATGTTAGGTGGCTTGGACATGCCATACTTTTTCTAAATTTCTTTCTATTTTTTTTTTTTTGTTTTTTTCTTTTATTGTGCGCTACAATCTACACGCCCGTAGTTAACAGCGTATTTCACATGACATGAACCGACGTTAAAGCAGGGTGTGTGTAGTTTTGATGCTGCTTGATAAATGAACTGAAGCTGAAGCAGGTTGACGATGATGTTGATGGTGAACGTTGGCAGCCTTTGCATATAAACTGTGTGCGGTTTGTCGACAGTTTGTGCGACAGTTTTTGATCCCAAAAAGCTTAAAAATATGACTGACATGGGGGGAGAGAGTAACATTCATGATAGCGGCTTCTGCAGTTTATGGTCAAGATTATTGATTGATAATATTGAGTGACTTGCAGAGTGCTAATAAAAATGATTGATTGACTGTAAATAAAGTAGAAGGCTGCGAAAGTTGTCACAGTATAAAAAATTTTGTTTTAAAGTAGCTGCGAAGAGGTACTCAGAAAGTCTTTATGTGCATAAGTTAAAAAAATAATTACGGAAGAATGATTGTGGAGAGTGAGGAAAAGGTTTTGTCTAGAAATATATTTAAATAAAAAAATATTTTGTTTATGTGTTTGGCTGACCGCTCTGAGCTGCTGAACAGATTGCGTCCAAATTTTGCACATTGATTACTTATCTTCACGAAAGCTTTGTTAAGGGTAACCAAATAAAACAATAGAAAAAGAAATTTAAATAAAACTAAGATTCTGGCTATATTTAACTAAGCTGTATTCATGCCATCATTATGCAAGAAATAGCCCATCACTTATTATAGCCCAATTGATCAACGCTCGCCGTGAGATGAACCATTAGCCAAATTTCTAATTCACCACTTCCAGCGTTGCATTGCTGTATGGCATCTACGTAGCGCCATCTTGTTGGAACCACAGCTCGGATATATCGATGTTGTCAAGCTCTGGCCACAGAAAGTTGGGTAACATCGCTCTATACCGAGGACCATTGGCGGTAACTTTTCGATACCACTTTTATAGTACGATTTCTCTTTCTCGTCAAAATAACCCTCAGCTTCAGCGATACTTCATCATTGGACTTGAATTTGTTTCCAGCAAACATTCTCTTGAGATGTGAAAACAGGCAAAAATCGCTGGGGCCTAAATCTGGAGAATACGGTGGGTGGGTAAGCAATTCGAAGCCCAATTTATTCAATTTTGCCATCGTCTTCATGGATTTGTGACACGGTGCATTGTCTTGGTGAAACAATGCTTTTTTTCTTTTGCATATGTGGCCGTTTCTTTGCTATTTCAGCCAGAGAACGAAAATAAATGAAACGATATTCGAACCGAATTCTCAGAGGGTGATACAAAAACGTTATTTTTCATTCGTTTCGTTCGTGAGGGCGAACGAAACACGAAACTTTTCAGTGGAAGAGAGAACTAACGTAATTTTTATAATTTTTCCTAACGTGTCAGTATAGAAAACAAAACCAAAGAAAACTGTCGCGGTCTAAAACTTTAGTTGCGCCAAAGTGACGTACGGACAAAACTACACGGCGACCATTTTATGTGTAGTCATAAAATGACGATTTTGTTTTGTCCGGACGTAATCACTGTGCGTTTGGAGTGGCGCCCAACACACACATGCACTCCAGTGGTCATTAAACCACTTTATTTATTATCACTTCTAAAACTTGGTTTGGCTAAGGTTTCTCCTTGTGCTCCATGCTCGACGAGACTGAAATCCCACGAGTGACTGAACGCACGGAATTGCGCGACAAATAAAACGAACAGGACTAGGACTGTCATTATGAAAAAAAGTAAAAATCACTTGGCCAATTCACGATGAGGCCATTGTGGGTTGTGGAAGGTGTGCAGTGTTGCCACACCAATACTAACACAGATGCCGCTAAGATGGAAAAAACACTTAGTGGGTAGAAGGTTTTATTTAAATTTGCTCAAAGATGCACCTAAAAAATCCTTAAAAAGATTTTAAAAATAGATTTGAGCAAAGCCTTCAGGTTTGAATACCGGTTTCTGCGAAAACCGCATCTGTGTTAGAAAAAAGATGGCTGTGTTTAGGTTCCCATCTTGTGGAACCTAAGCATCGTCAATCTGCACCGCTGGTTGGCAGTTCAGTTCATTCTGAACAGCGAAAAGAAGTGGAAGTGTGCCAACAAAAAAAAATGTGCCAAGTGGTTTTTTTCGACTTATCGTCGAAAAGTGAAAAAAATTTTCAAACAAAAAAGAAAAAAAAAAGGTGAAGTGGTTCCAGAGACGCTGTCGAGCCACCTGGACAGACTGATAAACTTGTGGGATTTTTGGATCTGGCGCCGCTGGAGCGAGGAGAAGTACCTAACGGCCAGGACCCGAAAAAATCAGGGAGTTCCCCTTTGTATATATATATTTTTGTATATTTGCGTACGTGTGTTGGTGCGCTCACCACACACAGTGTTTTACCTTTTTTTTGTGTGTCACCGCGCTTCTACTTTTTTTCGGTTTTTTTTTTGTCGCGTGTATATTTTTGCTCCGCGTTCGCTTTGGCGCGTCTTTTTTGTGTGTTTGTTAGGCCCCTCGCACTCGAGCCTAGTTCCACCCGGAACAGGTAAAATAAATTAATTCCACCGATGGAATTGTGAGAGGGTCCAAGTCATCTCCTTGGACCCGCAACTAGAGTGCGACCCAAGGATTGGGTTATTTTTTTGTGTTGTCCCTTTTTTATTACATATCGTTACCTAAAATGCAAAAAGGTGGAACTAACAAAAAATTCAAAATCGACTTTTTGATTGATTATTATGAATGTCATTGAACTACGTGTCTTGACAAAATTTTACACTTCTGCGATCAAAAATGACGCTTTTATTAACAAAAAACAAAAGGACGTAACTAAATGTGTGTTTATTTGATAAATGCAAAAAGGCGTAACTAACAAAAAATTCAAAATCGAGTTTTTGATTGATTATTATGAATGCCATTAAACTAAATAACTAAATTTTGTTAAGAAATTATAGTCTATTATTTGTCATGGGGTATATTTCCCTTTCGGGCATACTTCCCTGTATCCACACAGCTGAGCAACACTTACCACATATTATGTACATACTTGTTACTTTTTTCTAATTACACTTTATAGAAGTTTCTCGATGTACGTATGTATATACTGATATTTGTTATTTTACAGTTCTATTTTCAGTCCCTTTTGTACATACTTCAACATCTCTTTCTATTCCACATACATATACATGAAGTTTTCTCTCTCTATCTCATGTCATAGTCTATCAACATTTTTTTGTTTGACATGTTTTTATATAAAAAAAAACTGTGTCAAACAT
The DNA here is from genome assembly GCA_943735915.1 of Pherbina coryleti. Classification (NCBI taxonomy): domain Eukaryota; kingdom Metazoa; phylum Arthropoda; class Insecta; order Diptera; family Sciomyzidae; genus Pherbina; species Pherbina coryleti. The sequence continues at coordinate 65,360,535 of OX030949.1, read as the reverse complement.
TAACAATTATCAAAGTTATTTATGAAATAATAGAGAAAATAATTAATAAATTATAAACAATTACTAACTGTGAAGTTTTAATAATACACATAATTACTAAAACGAATTCAAATTGTGAAAACATGTCTCAAACAAATTTAGAGAGTGAGGAGTTTAAAAGTTCCAATAAAATTGTCAAAAATCAGAGACAAGAAAATAAAAGTAATCGTATGGAAGGAAAAACATATAAAGGTGTGTCCAAAGGAAAAATTATGAGTGATAAAAAACCGAGAGAATGAGAAATGCGTGCAACTCTAAATTTTGCGAAAAAAAGTGCACTGCGACACTGCTCCTATTTTTCGGAAGACATACGTAAGGAAATTTTTGAAATGTTCTGGAAGATGACGTGGGACCAAACCTGATTGAGTGCTCAAAAAAACAGCGTACTATGGTGGAAAACTCAAGACGTTCAAATACACAATACTATTTTCTGAAGCACAACACAAATCGTATTCAAGTGTGTGCCAAAATGTTTTTATCAACATTAGGAATATCTGAAAAGATGGTCAGATTATGCATAAATGCTAGTGGCTTACATTGCACTCAAATGAATCCTGTAAAGCAACAGTCCGTTAAGACTCAAGCAAAGAGAGAAACAACCCAAGGATAATTATATATAAAAAGACTTAGCTTTTTGTGAAAATGGTTGGAAGACGTATACAAATATACATATTTTGTATGTATAACTCAAATTAAAAATGAAAAACCTTTAATTTCAAATCCTTATGTTAAACTTTATTTTAATCAATAAACTAAATTTTTTTATAATCAATTATTAAATCGTATACGTTCTTAAAGTCAAAAATAGACATTTTAAATTTTATAAAATACTTCAACTATGTGTTTAAACTTATTTGTTGTAGGTACGTCTTTTTGTGTTTCAGAAAAACAGAAGTCAAAAAGGCGTATCTAACATAACTCTTCTAATAATTACAAAACCAAATTGTTTTATTTAAAAATAAATTTGTCGGTGTGTTTAAAGTGAAATTAGAAAAAAATTAATTAAAAATGTTTATAGTTTTCATTTAACAAAGTTTTTTGCTCCTCCTGTAAAATTATATTTTTGTTAGTTCTGCCTTTTTATATTTTAGGTAACGAATATTCTTATTTTAATTCATCGTAATATTTTATAATAGTATTTTCTTTTTATTTTTTTGTATTGTTCTTTTTATATTTTTGCCCCACTGTGCACAAGGTTAATAAGATTTTGAGAAAAAGTATTATCAAGCGCACAGTCATCGGTATCTTCCGCGATAATACCGTCCTGGTATAAATACCCACACCCGTCTCCGCTGAACAGGTGGCAACCCTTGTCGTCGGCACTATTGTGCAGTTGGGTTCCACACAAAATAAACGAAACAGCTGTTCGCGCATTCATTAAATAAGTCAAATTCGCGATCGTGTCGGCATATTTGTAATTAAAATAAGAAAATTATTAATAATCGTTGTGCGCGAGTGTATTAAAATTATAAAATTATCGCAAAATAAGTGCCGCGACAAAATGTTTCATTAATGATCACTGGTATGCAAAAGGTATTGAACTCAAACTCCGTGGAAAGAGTCAGCATGCGAATGATGCTTGCCTCTTCTATCGCGTTGATTTTGAATTTTGCTTTTGACCTGTCGCACAATGCATCGAAATGGTACGGAAATAAGAAAAAAAAATTGTTGTTTTTTTTTTAAAAAGTATGTAATTTAGATCTACATTATTAAATTTTATAAAATTTAAAAGATTTTTTAAAATATTTTTAATAATAAACAAATGCGATCACTTTATACAACACCCTGTTATTTTAAGAAAATCAAGTAATTTAAAATTGGGTTAATATTTTAAAAATTACATCATGTTTTTTTCTGAAAAGCAGTACAGAGGATTATTTTGAAATGTATTTTGCTTCTGAAAGTAATTTTTTTTAGTATATATTTTATGTAAAAAAATGTTCTTTACCTTAAAAGAAAAACACCTAAAAACTCGAAAACTTACGAGTTTTGATAAGCTATAACAAAAAAAAAGGATTGTTTGATTTTAGCGAAATTTTTTTTTTTTGTAATTTTATCTTGAGTATTAACTTTGGATTTCTAAAATATTATCTGCCCCTTTTTATAAACAAGAAAGTTATGCAGATTTCAAAAAGTGACTTTTTGTGAAAAATGCTCAATTTTGTATGGATTATTATTCAAAATTTAGCTAAATTCAATTAAATTTTAAATTTTAGCTCAACTTTTTTGTAATTTTATTTGAAGTATTGGCTTCCTATTTCCAAAATATTATCTGCCCTTTTTCATAAACAAGAAAGTTATGCAGATTGCAAAAAGTGACTTTTTTGCGAAAAATGCTCAATTTTATATGGAAAAATATTCAACATTTAGCAAAATTCAAAAGGGAATTACAAAAAGGATTTTTTGGTTTTGACGAAACTTTTTTGTAATTTTATTTGAAGTATTAACTTTTGATTTCCAAAATATTATCTACACCTTATAAAAAGAAAGTTATAGTAGAAAACAAAATAATTTTAGTAACACAGGGTATTTCAGCTAGTTTATATATAAAAGTACAATTTAAAGAAAATGAAGAATTGGTAGAGCCAAACAAAAAAAGAATTCAAGCTGAGTTTAAGAGCAAAATGGGTCTCTTGGTCGACAAACCAAAGCCAGGATATGGGTCTACTAACGATGGAAACACAGCTAGGCGCTTTTCTATAACGCTGAACTAAGCTTGCAGATAACTGGCATAAACAAAAATTTGATAGAACAATTTTTTGTATATATTGAGAGTTCTGACAAGTGGCTACCCCATACATCTGAATAACTTCAAATTGTTATTAGAAGAAACTAAGCAGTTGTATATAAATTTATATGGCTGATATTATATGCCGAGCAGTGTTCCTAAAGTTCTCATACATGGATGTGAAGTCATTTCGAGTATTCAAGGGTTAATATGTATGACCGACCCCATTACTTTCGCAAAAGGAACATTTTTGCCTTTGACACCTATTCCCTCCGACCACTCGTTAGGGGGGCTCCCATACAAATTTTATTATGTTTGTGCCGGAAAGGGTTAATATGTATCACCGACCCCCATTACTTATGTAAAAGGAACATTTTTGCCTTTAACACCTATTTCCTCCAACCACTCCTTAGGGGGGCTCCCATACAAATTGTATGGGTTTTGTTTATTTATTCCATACACCTGAGCATATGACCTTTAAGAGAGTGCCGGAGAGGGTTAATATGTATCACCGACCCCTATTACTTTTGCAAAAGGAACATTTTTGCGTTTGACACCTATTCCCTCCGACGACTCCTTAGGGGGGCTCCCATACAAAATTTATGGTTTTGTCGATAAAACCGGAAACTGTCGATAAATAGGTAGCAAGTTTAAGCAAACAAAAACATCAAATGTTGGCTTTATATTTCATGTAATTGTGTAAAATTTATATAAGTTAGAGAGTTCTAACATGAATTTTTGTCGCATTGAGGATCAAGCAGACCTACAAATGCTAACATCAACATTGTACGATCAGTACTTTAGGCCCACCAAAGGCTCAAAAAGTTATATAAATACCGACACCTGATCACTATCAACTACCCTACTTACCTCCGAGAATGACGTATTCTACGTCAAAACCGACCTAACCATACCCGTAAATGCTCGAGGATTAAGTCTAATACAGATTTAATGAAAATATTGTTGCTGACATCTGAGCCTCTCTTAGCATCCAAAAGAACTATTAAATCAATAAATGATGAAAAAGTTGAGAAGTTTATTCAATTAGTTGATGCCCCTTATATTGTTTGTAGTGATTTTAACGAAGAAGTCAATAGCGAGATGAGTTCTTGGTTGTTTATACATATGCACACAATAATTTTTTAACTTTTTTATTTCACATTTTGTTAATAAAAATAAGTAACCAATTTTACTTTTCTATTGTAAATAAAATGAAATTTGCCTAAAAACTGTTCTTTTTTAATTAATACAAATGGAAATGGTATATTTATGAGTAACAGATGTACCTCCCATACAAAATCATGAAAAAAATTAATATAAAGAGTGATTTTTTAAGTGCCTGATAACTTTTTTTTTAAAAAAAACGCATAAAATTTGCAAAATCTCATCGGTTCTTTATTTGAAACGTTAGATTGGTCCATGACATTTACTTTTTGAAGATAATTTCATTTAAATGTTGACCGCGGCTGCGTCTTAGGTGGTCCATTCGGAAAGTCCAATTTTGGGCAACTTTTTCGAGCATTTCGGCCGGAATAGCCCGAATTTCTTCGGAAATGTTGTCTTCCAAAGCTGGAATAGTTGCTGGCTTATTTCTGTAGACTTTAGACTTGACGTAGCCCCACAAAAAATAGTCTAAAGGCGTCAAATCGCATGATCTTGGTGGCCAACTTACCGGTCCATTTCTTGAGATTAATTGTTCTCCGAAGTTTTCCCTCAAAATGGCCATAGAATCGCGAGATGTGTGGCATGTAGCGCCATCTTGTTGAAACCACAGGTCAACCAAGTTCAGTTCTTCCATTTTTGGCAACAAAAAGTTTGTTAGCATCGAACGATAGCGATCACCATTCACCGTAACGTTGCGTCCAACAGCATCTTTGAAAAAATACGGTCCAATGATTCCACCAGCGTACAAACCACACCAAACAGTGCATTTTTCGGGATGCATGGCCAGTTCTTGAACGGCTTCTGGTTGCTCTTCACTCCAAATGCGGCAATTTTGCTTATTTACGTAGCCATTCAACCAGAAATGAGCCTCATCGCTGAACAAAATTTGTCGATAAAACACATTTCGAACCGAACACTGATTTTGGTAATAAAATTCAATGATTTGCAAGCGTTGCTCGTTAGTAAGTCTATTCATGATGAAATGTCAAAGCATACTGAGCATCTTTCTCTTTGACACCATGTCTGAAATCCCACGTGATCTGTCAAATACTAATGAAAATGAAATCATGAAAATCATAACCTCAAAAAAATCACCCTTTAGGTCCAAGGGAGGTACCCCTAGGAACCGACCGATTTCAATCATTTCTAGAACACATGTATTGCTTTATTTTACTAACCTTTTCACCGAGTTTTGTAAGGGTCGGCCAACTTTTGTATGTTCCTCCCATACAAAATAATGTAAAAAATCAATATAGGTCCACGGGATGTACTCCTAGGAACTCACCGATTTCAATAATTTTTAGTACACTTCCATTTCTTTAATTTTTTTGACCAAATTTTGTTAAGATTGCTCAATTTTTGTATGCACCTCCCATACAAAATAATGTAAAAAATTAATATAGGTCCAAGGGAGGTACCCCTAGGAACTGACCAATTTCAACCATTTTTGCAGTTTTTCTTAATTAGCTTTAATTAATCCAGCACACAAAACTTCATTATATCCTTCTATTAACTCCTTCTATTTATGTGCCAATTTTGTATGGATTCAATGCACTGTGTGTCGGTCATACATATTAACCCTCTCCGGCCCTTCCTTAAAGGCCATCTGTTCAGGTGTATAAAAAAATATACAAAAAATATAAAATTTGTATGAGAGTCCCCCTAAGTAGTGGTCAGAGGGGATAGGCATCCAAGGGAAAATTGTTAATTTTGCAAAAGTAATGAGGATCATATTAACCTTCTCCGGTACTCCCTTAAAGGCCAGGTGTATGGAAAAAATATACAAAAATCATAAAATTTGTATGGGAGCCCTCCTAAGGAATGGTTGGAGAGAATAGTAAAATAAAAAAAATAAATAAATAACTGGCCATTTCAGCCCTTAAAAGGACTTTGACCTAGCTTCTTATGATCAATTGTGTTGTGCGTGTTATTAAGTTTGTACACAATTGACCGAGGACCGGACCTACATGCTTAACGCCTACTCCGAACGGCGATGAACGTAATGTTCTCGTTCTCAAGAAGCTTTACAGGGCATTTTGATTTCTCTCTGAGGTTTGCCATTGTCTGCAGAGAGGTGGCGGCCGTACAGAAAAATTATTTTAATTCAAATAATTTTCTGTCGCTGCTGGGGTTCGAACCCGGGTTTCCAGGTTCGTTGACATAGGGGCCACGCACTTTAACCAACTACGCCACGGACGGAGAGAATAGTGTCAAAGGCGAAAATGTTCCTTTTGCAAAAGTAATGGGAGTCAGTCAAACATATTAACCCTCTCCGGTCCTTCCTTAAAGCTCCCCTGTTCAGGTGTAGGGAAAAAAAACAACAATAAAAAAATCATTTAACGAATCGTTCTTTCCGTTTCATTTGAGTCTCTTCGTCGCTCAATCATTTTGTTTTGTTTATGGTTTCGCTAGTAACAGAAAACGAAAAACAAAACAGACGCCCAATCGTTCTTATGTTGTTTGAATCATTTTTGTTTCGTTTGCTTGAAAGATCGAAACGTAACAAAATAGAACGATTAGTTTTTGTTTATTTTCGTTCTCTGATTTCAGCCCTTAATCGATCCAAAAGTGCACAGTTATAGTTGCTGTTGATGGTGGTTCCTTTTTAGAGATAGTCGATGAATATTACTCCTTTCGCATCCCAAAATACAGACGCCATCACCTTACAAGCCGACTGTTACGTCTTTGCTCGCTTTGGATTCGGTTCGTCGACTGCTGTCCACTCAGCTGACTGTCTTTAGGATTCTGATGTATAATCAGGGTATAATAATACAAGATAGCATTGACAGTTGCTTGGGAAACCATCTCCTGTCAAAAAATACACTCAAAAAGACAGCGCTCTCAATCGGCCGTTGAAAACACAAACAATGTTGAAAACGTTGAAGTGAAAAAAAAAACAAAAAAAAACAACTATAGCAGCCGTACATGCATTTTCACAAAAAGCTGTTTTTGACAGGAGATATTTTCTTGTAGAAGAGAAAATAAGCAGTTGTCAATGTTACCTTGTATTATTATACCATGGTGTATAATAGTGAAGCCATGTTTTATCCATTGTCACATATCGACGGTAGAATTCGATTTTATTGCGGTTTAATAGCGCCAAACACTCCTCTGAAGCATCAATTCGTTGTTGTTTTTGGTCGGTCGTGAGCTCACGCGGCACCGACTTTGATAGAGCTTTCGCTTACCCAAATGTTCGTGTAAAATGGTTGAAACACTACCACCTGATATCTTTACAATTTCAGCTAGCTAGTATACCTTCAATTTGCCGTCGTTCATAACCAATTTGAGGATTTTTTTATGTTTTCTGGAATAACAGCCTCATTTGGGCGTCCACTGCGCTCTGCATCATTTGTGCTGGTACGACCACGCTTCAATTCAGCAATCCACTTTTCTACCATTTGTCTCGATGGAGCAGAGTCTGGATAATGTTTATCAAGCCATTGTTTGGTTTCCACTGCATTTTTTGAAGTGAAACTTCTTAGGCGGCGCACATTGGAGTATTTCATTCCAATTTGTGTGATTAATTAAAAAAATCAAATCGAAGATGTCCAACCATGATTGATATCGTTCTAAAGAGAAGAGAATTCTACATCACTATGCGAAAGAATAATTGAAAAAAAGTCAACGGTGTCCGTGCACTGCGATTGCAAATTTGACGTTTTCTTTACTTTTGGTGCGCGCATAGTAAGAAACACAAAAGTTTTCTTATTTCCAAGGGATTTTTCTTGAAAAATTAATTAAGTATAATATTTTGAGCAATGGGACCTTCTACCTCAGGTATTTTTGGGACGTCAAATGAAATATTTTAGTACAAAAAGTGTCTGTTCGTATTTTTAATGTTTTTTTCAGTGCAGGCTTATAAAATGTGTGTTTTTAGATATATATGTAAGCATATAGTTGTGAATACCACTCAATTCAGTAGAAGTATATTTTTTTTCTTGAAACAACAAATATAAGTGATATGTTAACAAAAAAAGTTTGCAGATTTTCTGCGGTTCTTAAGAAAAATATTTTTTGTTTGCCCATTCAATTGAAATAAATACATATCGGTGATTCCATATAAAAACGGCCACGCTTCTGACATCACTATTTTTGAAAATTTGTAAACTCTCGGGGTTGATAGTTCTCCTGAAACGTATTATATCTGCATACTTTGTTTTTTAATTTTTATTTCTTTTTAAAAGATATACACTGTAAAAAATTTCAAAATATCTTAAAAAATACAATTAGTGCATGTATTCAAACAGCTGTAACTTCGAAACCGTAAGTCGTACAGAAAAAAATCTGGAATATATCTTATAGATCTTGAATATGAGTCCTTCTTGTGGTATACTTTTTTTGACTCTTTTTATGAAATTTTTTTTATTTTAATTTATTTAGTCTGAAGTTTTGTGTCATATTTTTCATGGTGATCGCAGTAAATTTTTCACCTTTTAAACATAGTATGGTTATAATACATCAATTCTTAAGATTTATAAAAATTTTAGCTTGGGGTTCCAACAATTACTATTTTTGACGAATTAAAAAAAAAAATGACTGCAAAAGATTTCTTACTTTTTACCGAAAATTTCATATATTTACATATAAAACTCTTCTGTACATGGCTTTGTCACTGAACTCCTCCTAAACGGCTGAACCGATTTTGATGAAATTTGCTGTGTGTGTGCGGCTGTGTCTGTAGATGGTTTAGGTTTAAAGTTTAACCCGGTAGGTGGAGGTGTTGTTGCTGTGGTAGTGTTTAAAGAGGTATTCGAGAGTAAAACTCAGAAACGAATTTAGAAATTGACATGATTCTTCGAAATAAAGTTGTGCTGGAGCTATACTAAGCAATAGTTGACCGTTATAACTAGATGATATACCTGGTTTTACTCGGGTGAAAAAATTTAAAATTTTGATAACTATTTGATAAGATTTTTATTTATTTTGTTTATTTTTATTTATTGTGTATTTTTGTAATTTTTTTTTCCATAATTATTAATGGTATAGTGAATTTGAATTTGAAAATTTTGCTCAAAAATAGTCGAATTAACATGAAATCATCTATATATGCAAGTAAAAGAACGGAAACTTAAAATGTGTACATCAAGTTAGTGTTACTATTGTTGTTGTTGTTGATGTTGTTGTTGTTGTTGTTGTTGTTGTTGTTGTTGTTTTGTTGTTGTTGTTGCTGTTTTTTTTATTTGTTTTGTTTTCTTTTATTTGTATAAATTAATGAAGGTTAGCAATTAGCGGCGAAGCTACTATTTGTTTATTGGAGGGGTAAAGGTACTCTACGTTGCTGTGTTCTTGTTGCTTTTGTTGGTGCTTTTTTTTCTTTTGTTTTTATTTTAAAAACAAAAAAAAAAACGTCAGCAGTTAGTGATATTTTATACATGTACCGGAAATAGTCTCTTATGCATTGTTGTCAATAGGTCAATTGACCGAAGAGGCTCAGGAGGCTCGAAACAAAGACTTCAAACGCTTCAGGGACGATTTCGCTCGAAAATGTAGTAGGCAGAAGGCTAATGAAGACAATTTTAATAGGTTTTTAATCACTTCAGATCCTTTAATATGTTCAAAAATAAAGCTGCAAAAAAAAATTAAAACTTTGCCTAAAGCAGCTTTGGAGCTCCTCAAACCCGCAAAAGAAGATAGTAACGAATAAAATAATATCAAAGATAATGATGATTACGAAAAGAAAGAAGAAGATGATGATAATGATATTTTTGTTAATGACTCAATGTCAGATCACTAATAATATAAAAAACTTAAAAAAATTTAACAACCGCTCTATATTTTTATATTGCATATGTATGTCATTAATACTGAGAACAAAAATAAAGTTCCATTAAAGTATATGGTTTTATGACGATTTTTTAGTTTCTAATTGTTTGTTAACTAAAAAAATATAAATTCCGTTACAGAGACGCTTAGTTGATTTGATCACACTTTTTGCTATCAATTACCCCACAGTGCGGCGCTTCGAAATTTGAACGAGAATATTGAGGTGTGAAATTGCAAGGTCAATTTACTTCATTTCGTTACACGATAGAGAAGAAAGATATGTTTTATAGCAGAGAGAATGAGACATATATACATTATATATACATATACATTGTATAAAAGACCGAAAAAATATTTTTGTCACCGCTGAGTATCAAACCTGCTATCTCAAGATCACAAAGACGCCCTATCTATCGAGCTAAGCTCTGCATATAATAAATTGCTCTACGTAACAATTAATCAAACTACTTTTGCTTTAGATGCCGAACGGGAAAATAAAAAGCGTTCCTAGAAATAGCGTCTTTTATGCGCAGTTTTAGTATGCTTTGAGGATGTGCTTTTCAGAGTTCTGAGTTGTGGAGATTATATTTTTATACACATTTTGTTCATAAGTGACCAGCCTGGAAATAGCAGAGCGGTAAAGCATTTGATTGCAATGCCAGCGGTGCGAGTTCAATCCTCGCATCTCGCTTTGATTTTTGCTTTTTTAGAGCTTTTTTAACTATTTGTTTGTTAAGAAGCGCTTTCATCCTAGGACATCCAATATAAATTTTAATATGAATTTGGTTTACTTAAAAAGCGCTCCAGATGTGTGAAGCGCTATGGCAGAAGCTCTTGTTTAGTGCTTTTGAAGCGCTTCGATTACCGCTGGGTGGCAAAAGCCGCAGATTGTGTGCTGATTGCGTTCTATGTGTGGTAGATAGGGTGCTTGCCATGACTTGGGTAGAAGAGAGAAAGATTCAGCGAAGCAGAAGTGAATAAAAGTGAATAAAAACTCGCATACTAGGGCTGCATGGCAATATTTTTTTAGAATACTAACGTTGGTATATCTTTAAAGCAATATATTAATATAACCTCTATGAATTTTGCTCATATTACACATATTATATTATTATTCATAATATTGCGATATAAAATTATATAGAAACCCAAATTCATGAAGCATATGCTGTCGCCCATGACGCCAACTTGAGACTGTGCTCAAGAAAAGTTGGAATAAGTTCTTTCAATAGATAACTATTTTATACATATTGTAGTTATATAAGTTTATATCGAAATATTATTAATAATAGTAAGTATAATATGTTTGATATAAATAATATTAATACGTACATATGTTGAATTAAAAATATATCAAGTTGTATTCTGTATTCACATCTATATGTAAATACGACGCAAATTGGTTTTCGAATTAATTGCTTTTCGGCCATAGGTCCATACCAATGAATATTAAATAAACAGAATATTTTTTTATAAAAACTTTTTATTGTATTTCTTTTGCTTAAAAAGCTCTCTCTTTTCCTTTAGGGTTCGATTATGCAATCGTAAAGCAACGCAACGTAACGGGACGCAGAGTTCTATCTTATGAAAAATACGTGTAAGTGGTTAGTGAAATCGTAACGAAACTTAGCGCAGCGATGGGTTCTATTCCAGATAGAACTCTAAGCCACGTTACGTTGCGTAGCTTTACGATTGCATAATCGAGCCTTTACACTAAAATGGTTATTATTCTAGAAGAGAAACAGTGTATACAAAGAAGAAGTTTCACTTCTTTACTGTATACACGGTATACTGTATCTTTTTTTTTTTTTGTTCATCAGAAAGCAATGTTTTATCAAAACTCGAAATTAACTTTTTTCTATTTTTTTTTTTCAATAACAAAAGTTGTACACAAAATGCTATAACTCACGAATCAATAGTCAGATTGTTGTCAAATTTGTATACGTTTCATTTGAAGGTTAGTACTAAATAAAAATCATATGGATTGCATCCATTTTTATTTATTTATTGCAAAGAACTAAGCACAGCTGTTTCCTTTGACAGCAAAGGGTGACTATAAATCAATGAAAACACAAGTAAACAACGACATCTATAGAGCAGTAGCGGAACGAAAAAAAGTTTAACAAGATGATCCTGCTACTGAGCAGGTTCATCTTTTGGTTAGTGTTCTGCATGTAATTTAGAACATTTCTGGTTAAACCAGTACGAATAAAACACGGCTATTATATTACCTTTATATCCTACTAGATTTTCCCGGCGCGCGTTGCTGCACCCTGTAACTATATGGGAACATAATAGGTGTATTCAAAACTTTTCTTAGACTCATAGTTTGACACCACTGTTATTTTCCACTGCCCGCTACAGTTTCCCAGTAGCAGGAGATTCCCAGTAACTCCATTTTGAGTTTGTATGTAAGTATTGCTACTTTTACTTTCAAAGCTATTCGATAATACAAATTTTAACTGTATGGGCGGAGCCACACCCTCTTATGTAATGCTCATCCCAGTTTTCTAGTAGATGGACATTACCCAGTTTTAGTACAGTTGCCGACAGTGAGCATACAAACTAAATTACAAAAATGTAGCCAAATAGACGGAAACCGTAAGAAATATAGCATTTTTATTGATTTGTGGGCGGTAAAAGGGGGTGTGACAGAAATTTAAGCCATCTTGTACTTGAAAAAATGTGCTGCCAAAGCACATTTTCAGCTCTATCGGCTCAGTAATTGTGAAGTTTCCAGCCATCACACAGACAGCGTTTTGCTTTTTGTATATATATTTTGGATAAAGATTATTGGTTATAACTTTTGATTGATAAGAGATAATAAGATAATTTTTTCTAATAAATTAATTTTATAGCTTGAATATTTTTTCAAAAATATAAAAACACAATATTGGAAAAAAAATTTTGTTCGAAAAAATCAAGTAGGCCTTGCTTTTTGAATCACAAAAATGGTTTTTAATTTTTGCGTAAAATTGAAATAACTTTTGTTTACAAATGTTATAACTTTAAATAAAGTTGAGATTTTGTGAATTTGAATTTAAATTAGTTTTACAACAAAAACAAATTTTGAGCCTTTTTTTGAGGAAAAATCCAAAATTTTAGACCTTTTTTGAAAAAAAAATTTAATATATATATACTCAACTAACGTTATTTTTGCAATAAGGTTTTCATAGTACTTTGATGAAGCTTTCAGACAAAAAAAAATTTAACAAAATGTATACAAATGCAGCGGAGATATTTGAATCGAAAGTCACAAAATTAAATTTTTGATTGTTTTTTCTCATTATTAAGCAACGATGTTGCATTAAATATATCGTTGTAGTAAAACTTTTCATAGTTTTCAAGATATGTTCATGTTTTTGATATCAAAATAACGGAAATTTTTTTAATTTTACTAAATTTAAGAAATATTTTATATTTTGTAAATATTTGCACATGTAACCTAAGAAAACAAATAAAAATATGAGATTTTGTAAAAAATTTGTACTACAGCACCATCTGGTGTCCAAGGTGGGTCAAAAAAGATAGTGTTAAAAAACTCATCGTACCTGAAAATTACTATATACCAATTTTTATTCTAATCGCATGAGCGGTTTGGGAGTTTTAGGTGGTTTTGTAAAAAATTTGTACTATAGCGCCCTCTGGTGTTCAAGATAGGTCAAAAACGATAGCAGCTGAACACTCAACGTACATGAAACTCACTGTATACCACTTTTCATTCTAATCGCATTAGCAGTTTATGAGTTTTGGGCAGTTTTGTAAAAAATTTGTACTACAGCGCCCTCTGGTGTTCAAGGTGGATCAAAATTGATAGTCCACAAACACGCACCGTACCAAAAAACTTCTATACACAAATTTTCATGTTGATCGGATGAGTAGTTTAGGAGTCTATTGCGGCCTTACAAACATAAGCTCCTTTTTTATATATATAGACTAGCCTTTTCCCGGCGCGCGTTGCTGCACCCTGCAACTATATGGGAACATAATAGGTGTATTCAAAACTTTTCTTAGACTCTTCTTAGACTCACAGTTTGACACCACTGTTATTTTCCACTGCCCGTTACAGTTTCCCAGCATCAGGAGATCACCAAATAGTAACTCCATTTTGAGTTTGTATGTAAGTATTGCTACTTTTAGTTTCAAAGCGATTCGATAATACAAATTTTAACTGTATGGGCGGAGCCACACCCTCTTATATAATGCTCATCCCAGTTTTCTAGTAGATGGACATTACCCTGATTTAGTACAGTTGCCGACAGTAAGCATACAGACTAAATTACCAAAATGTAGCCCAATCGACGAAAACTGTAGGAAATATAGCATTTTTATTGATTTGTGGGTGGTAAAAGGGGGTGTGACAGAAATTTAAGCCATCTCGTACTTGAAAAAAATGTACTGCCAAAATTTCAGCTCTATCGGCTGAGTAATTTTGAAGTTTCCAACCATCACACAGACAGCGTTTAGCTTTTTGCATATATATTTTGGATAAAGATTATTGGTTATAACTTTTGATTGGTTAGAGATAATAAGATAATTTTTTCTAATAAATTAATTTCTTAGCTTTTATATTTTTACAAAAATATAAAAACACAATATTGGAAAAAAAAATTTTCTTCGAAAAAATCAAGGGATGGGCCTTGCTTTTTGAATCACAAAAATGGTTTTTAATTTTTTCGTAAAATTGAAATAACTTTTGCTTATAGATGTTATAACTTTTAAATAGAATTGACAATTTGTGAATTTGAATTTAAATTAGTTTTACAACAAAAACAAATTTTGAGCCTTTTTTTGAGGAAAAATCCTAAATTTTAGACCTTTTTTGAAAAAAAAATTAAATATATATATACTCAATTAACGGTATTTTTACAATAAGGTTTTCATAGTACTTTGATGAAGCTTTAAGACAAAAAAAAATTTAACAAAATGTATACAAATGCAGGGGAGATATTTGAATCGAAAGTCACAAAGTTAAATTTCTGAATGTTTTTTTGTCATTATTAAGCAACGATGTTGCATTAAATAAATCGTTGTGGTAAAATTTTTCATAGTTTTCAAGATATGTTCATGTTTTTGATGTCAAAATAACGGAAATTTTTTTAATTTTACTAAATTTAAAAAATATTTAATATTTTGTAAATATCTGAATATGTAACCTAAGAAAACAACTAAAAATATGCGATTTTGTAAAAAATTTGTACTACAGCACCATCTGGTGTCCAAGGTGGTTCAAAGAAGATTCAAAAATATAATCGTGCCTAAAAACTACTATATACCAATTTTTAATCTAATCGCATTAGCGGTTTGGGAGTTTTAGGTGGTTTTGTAAAAAATTTGTACTATAGCGACCTCTGGTGTTCAAGATAGGTCAAAAACGATAGCAGCAGAACACTCAACGTACATGAAACTCACTGTATACCACTTTTCATTCTAATCGCATTAGCAGTTTATGAGTTTTAGGCAGTTTTGTAAAAAATTTGTACTACAGCACCATCTGGTGTCCAAGGTGGGTCAAAGAAGATATTGCTAAAAAACTCATCGTACCTGAAAACTACTATATACCAACTTTTATTCTAATCGCATTAGCGGTTTGGGAGTTTTAGGTGGTTTTGTAAAAAATTTGTACTATAGCGCCCTCTGGTGTTCAAGATAGGTCAAAAACGATAGCAGCAGAACACTCAACGTACATGAAACTCACTGTATACCACTTTTCATTCTAATCGCATTAGCAGTTTATGAGTTTTAGGCAGTTTTGTAAAAAATTTGTACTACAGCACCATCTGGTGTCCAAGGTGGGTCAAAGAAGATAGTGCTAAAAAACTCATCGTACCTGAAAACTACTATATACCAACTTTTATTCTAATCGCATTAGCGGTTTGGGAGTTTTAGGTGGTTTTGTAAAAAATTTGTACTATAGCGCCCTCTGGTGTTCAAGATAGGTCAAAAATGATAGCAGCAGAACACTCAACGTACTTAAAACCTACTGTATACCACTTTTCATTCTAATCGCATTAGCAGTATATGAGTTTTAGGCAGTTTTGTAAAAAATTTGTACTACAGCGCCCTCTGGTGTTCAAGGTGGATCAAAATTGATAGCCCACGAACACGCACCGTACCAAAAAACTTATGTACACAAATTTTCATGCTAATCGGATGAGTAGTTTAGGAGTCTATTGCGGCCTTACAAACATAATTTCCTTTTTTATATATATAGATTGGGAATCTATTGGCAGAGTTAACCTAGATAGACCAATAGATATCATGTGCAATTGAAGTTAGCATTTGGTAATTGAAATTTTAATGCCTTAGTGGCTAAGCGTGCTACGCCCTTATTCCTTTATCGCATGTATTCTAACACACACGATTTTACGTGGTTCAAATTCGGGCGAGGTAATTTTTTTTTCTACTAACATAGTATATTATTCTTATTTATATATTTTCAAATAAATATTTTATGAAATTGTTCTTTTATTGTAATTGTACTATATATTTTTTAATTTATTAGTGTATTCTAAGCATTTCCGGTACGATACTTAACTGATTAAAAATTGTTTCCCATGTTACACCGGGCATATCAGTTACTGTTCTTAATAAATTTCATCCATAAATTGTTCTACTCCCTTAAATGCACCTGTTAACCGTGAGTCAAAATCTCCTACATTGGTAACAATTTTGCTATAAATCGAAAAAATGCTCAGGCAGTTAAGTTATTTGTCGGAAAAAAAAAATATATTTCAATACTCATTTCCGCTATTGTTCGATAAAATAATATTTTAAAATTGCTATAAATTCGAAATTAATTTCACTCTTTTAATTTATCAACCAATAAACGAGCCCAGCTACAAAAATACGAAAAAAGCATTGTCTAACGGTATTATTAAATTGCTATAAATTACTTTTTACCAACGCTATGTCTAGGAAGCTTACCCTACCTGTAGCATTGGCAGAACTTGGCAACTCTACCATCCTATTAAACGCAGTTTTTTGCCGTTATATTTCGCTCATATATCATGTGGTCATAAATCAACACATTAATCCGCAACACTAATACAAATGCAATTTCTGATGGCGCCATATGCAAATACAATAAGCAAACACACCCACACACACACCTACTTACAATAATACGCAAAAGAGTGCAAATTGTATTTGTTTATTTCTCAGTTTTTACTTGTTTCAACTTGATAGCATACTAGGCGATATGAGGAGCACCTAGAACTGTTAAAAGTCCAATAAAAAATTTTTTGTTTGTTATTTGTTTTGCCATTATTTTTGGAAAGTGTCCTCACAAATGTTAATAAATCATGCAAAATAAAGATTTTTTTTGTTTTTGTTTTTTTGTTCAAATATTTTAACGAACCAAAAAAAAAAAAAAAAAAAAAAAAAAAACCAAACTGTGAATATACAGAAATGCATATGATATGAAAAATTTCAATACTTTTGCACTTCAATAAAAGTAGTAAAAAGTTACATTACAAATCATTTTCGACTTTATACAAAAAAAAAAAAACTTTTTACAAATGAAGCAAAAATTTTATTTTTATTTCTTAATGTGTTCTCAATAACGAAATATTACTTCATTTTAGCTACATGGGATTGAAAAAATTTATCTCGAATGAGTGTAATGAACAGTCTGTTATTTACTTAAATTATGCATGAATTGATCGAAACGGCCCCATGGGTGCAAACCCACTATCAATATGAACATAACAGACTAATAGTAACCCACGTTTTGAAAGCTATTCATGAAATAAATATAAATCAAAATGGCGCAGAGTTAATTTTGGGAGTATTACTCTTTACTCTTATGTCAAAAGTGGGTGGATTAAGGAAGCATGGGACTTTAAATTTAATACCTTATTGCAGTTAATATCTATACCATGCCATTGATAACAAGGATGGACGGGCTACACAAGGGAGAATACCAATACTTGTACATGATATATTTAGCTGAATGTGTGTATCTCTCTATTAATGCACGGAGAGAAAAAAATCAAGCATTCTATGCTTGATTCAAGCAAATAGTCTTATAGTTTACACTCATTATTTTTATTTTTTTAATAAGCATTAAAATCATTATTGCTTGATTTGAGGAAATCAGGCTGAATTTTAAATTTTCATTGATCAAACAAAATATTTGCTTAAAATAAGAGTATTATTTCTCTCCTGAAGAGCTTGAAGAGTCTGAGGCTTGTTGACGTACACCCGCGACTTCAAAAAACCCCATAAAAAGAAGTCTGGAGCTGTTAAATCGGGTGATCTGGACAGTGCCAGTGCAAATCACCAAAACGAGAGATTAAGCGACCCGGAAATGCTTCCTTCAGAATATCGGTTGTGGCTCGAGCACTGTGCGCCGTTGCACCGTCCTGTAGTGGCTCTTTGTTGAGATTCAATACGGCTTGAACGTAGGTTAAACGCGGTTGGAGGTCTACAGCTAACAGCTGATGCACTGTCTGCACTTTGTAAGGGAACATCTTCAAATCTTTCAGAAAAATTCTGCGTAGGGACGCGTGGCACATCGTTTGGTCGGTTTATCAGACTCTTCTTCAACATCTTGGGTAACAGCAGCGATATTCTCACCAGAACGGCTGCTCCGGGGCCGGCCAGCCTTGGAAAGATCTCGTATTGAGCCAGTCTCTTCAAGGCGAGTGGCCAAACGCAGCAGTGTTTGTCCAGTTGGTGTCAGACAGCCAGGTAATCTGCGACGAAATTCATACTGCTCCAACACTACCGGCAAATTGTTGCGCAAAAACATGGAAACAATTATTCGGCGGTCTTGCGGAGTAAACCGATTCATGGCTTGTCGATTTGTATTCTGCGTTTGTTTACTTCACAAACGTCAAAACCGAATTGACATTTGGCGCCATTTCCAAAAGTTATTGGACATTCCAATAGTGTGATTACTTTTGCTCCAACTTGTATATTTACATCCTACAGCACTTTAAAAAACTCATATTCAGAGTTCAATCGTGGCCGACAAGAATCAATAAGATATTTCATGATCATTTGGGCCAAAAAAAGATTTGTTTGCTTTGGATCACAAACAATTTGAAAAACTTCAAAAAAACGATCTCATGTCGATTGGTGCAAAGAAATGTTAAAAAATACGATAAGGGAACATCAAAGGTAGCATTTACACAAATGATTAATCATGGATTTATGCATATGAGCTCAGAATAAAACAGCAATCAACAGTATGGTTCTTCCAAAATGAACTAAATCCAATGAAGTTGTTCGCGGAAGACCTACATCGAAGCAAATGGTTGCCTGTTACTTTGCCATTACCTAACATGTGGCGACAGTATCGTTAGAGCAATGTAGAACGATCATGGTAAATGACCATTTGTTTGCCGCAAGTCATCGGAGTAAAGTTAAAAAAGAAGTAAATTATTCTGCATTACGACAATGCGAGCTCTCACACATCTACACACACGAAGAATTTATTGACCAACCACAAAATCGAATTGATAGGTCATTCGATATAAAGCCTTGATTTGGCACCAAAGAACCTTTTTTTTTTATTCCCAGAAATAAAAAAAAATACGTGGTCAACGATTTTAAATACCCGAAAGAGCGGTTCTTTTGGAGTTACCTCAATCGGAGTGGAAAAAGTGCTTCCCAAATTGGTTCAAAAGCATATTGATCTTCATTTAGAAAAAAGAAATTATAAATATTTCATTTTTAAGCCAGAAATATAAATAACAACCCGCCTACGCTTAAGAATTTATCAGCGGTAGCAATTTAAATCGACGGAAAGTACGATTGTATGGAGTTAGGCACTCATATCAAAGAGATTTTCTATGAATCAAAGAGTCATTCCATTTCCTTTAAAATGTTCGATGGAAAGAAATAACATTCATAAAATTTGTATTTATTTAAATTTAACAAGTACATGACTTAACATCTTAAATGATGAGATCAAATTGTTATAATTAGTTGATCAAATATTAAATGAACTGAAGCTGAATATATTAAAAAAAATCTGCTCAATATCATCCTTAACTTCGTCCCTAATAGATAAATCGTTATAAAAATATCCTCAAAGGACCTCTCAATAATTCTACAACAACCTTGAGCAAAACCTAAGTCGAATTATTTTCTAATCTTTTTAATAAACCAAATTTGCAATTCAAATGGTTTCAATAAGTAAAACAACAAAACCATTGCTTCTTTTATAGCAGACATTTTCCTGGCAAAACAATCAAAAACAGTTATTTTGGAAAGTAGGTCTAATGACTGTAACGTATATCTCTATAAGCCAAACAAACACAACATGCACACTCACACACCAAACGGTCTCAATTTAACAAAGAGATACAAAAATCATATAAAAAGCAGACGAGAGCAAAAAGCTGTCTAAGCTTCTTCACTCCACATGTTGCCTATTTTTAGGCTTCGTGCAGATTGCTTACGCCACACAGCTAGCTGAAGGTAAACGAGGTAAAATTATGCAAATAATCTCAATTTGTGCTACAGCACAAACTGCGAAAACGGAAGGATATTTCTGGGAGCCAACCAGGCAAAAGGGGGCTGAGTGCCACAGCAGGTTAAGGTGCTGCTGCCGAAACTACGGTCCTCTTGTGCGCTTCAAGTGCGCTGCGTCAAAGTGAAAAGAAAACGATGACGAATCAAAATAATTTTTACCCGAGAAAAGGATAATGAATGATCCTATTTTACGAACTAAGTCAACTTGATTTTTAACTTAACAGACTTAAGAGCAAAAAAAAAATGTTTAATATTGTGTAAAAGATAAAAAAGAATTCAACAATGACTGATATTAAAAAGTGCCTATTTTAAAATAATTTTTATTTTAAAGGAATTTTCATAAATAAGGCCGTTGAAAAGTGCTCATGCAAAGGTCATTAAATATGTATTAAATCGTATAACAAAAAACCTTTCGAGCAGCCTAGAAGCATGCTTAAGAAAAACAGCAGAAGGCATAGCATATATTTTGCAGATTTGAATCTGCAATTTATAGCATCAATAGCGGTACTTTATAAAAATTGAACAACTTTCTTGCGCTTTACCGCAAGTTTTTGCTGATACGGTAAATTTGAATAATTTGAATTTTATTCACTTTTACTTTTTCCACTCGCAAACATGAGTTGAACATCGAATTTTTTTATTTTTATTTTTTCTTTTTACAAAATCAAATTGCTAACAACACCGCAAACAAGCAAACAAGAAACTCCCACACATTTGTACATATGAGTGTGTATGTGTGTAGGTGTGTGTTTGTGTGTAGTATTACTTCTACACGTGCCGGTTATGCATATCATGCTGAAGCATCTTTGTTTGTTTTGAACTTTTTCAGGCTTAGTTGCTTCTTAGATGCCTCAATTGATATTTTTCCGCCTCTTTTGTGGCAAAGTAGCAGTCGTTTTCGTTGTTGTTCAAACGGAACAAACCATCACAGAGCAGAATGGAAACCAATAATCATTGAGAGAATTATCCAATGAATAAGCAAAGCACGGAAAGTCATCTATTAAGGAGTTAAGTCATCTCCGGTCGATATGATGATAATATATTAATAATTTTTAAGGTGGTTGGATAAATTAAATAAAAATTATTCAAATAAATAAGAAATTTTCTTCGATTTGGTCAGAGTTTAAATAGCCCCACCGCAGTGTCTAAGCATCTTTGAAGTTATACGATTTTGTTACAATATTTTTTTGTGGAAATAATGAAGTTTTTGCTATTTTGAAGATATCATTTCGTATGTCTCACATGCAGTATTGAAGGACATTATAACAGTTTTTGAGGAATTTTAAGAGGTTTCACTGCTTTGATGACGTCATTATATATGGGAGGTAGGTGGAGTTTTAATTAATTTTTTTCAAATTTCAAACTCAGAATTGAAAGATATCATTTTGTATATCTGACGTACAGAATTCGAGGACATTGTAATAGTTTTTGTGGAATTTTAAAAGATTTCACTGCTTTGATGACGTCATTATATATGGGAGGTAGGTGGAGTTTTAATTAATTTTTTTAAATTTCAAACTCAGAACTCAAAGATATCATTTTGTATATCTCACGTGCAGAATTCAAGGACATAGTAAGTTTTTGTGGAATTTTTAAAGGTTTCACTGCTTTGATGACGTCACATTATATGGCGTCACCAAATTTCATACTCAGAATTCAAATTTAAAATCAATCTACGAAATTTAAAAACGTTAAATAA
Organism: Pherbina coryleti; assembly: GCA_943735915.1. NCBI lineage: Eukaryota > Metazoa > Arthropoda > Insecta > Diptera > Sciomyzidae > Pherbina > Pherbina coryleti. Next base: position 65,338,654 of record OX030949.1, on the reverse strand, counting down.
AATTTTGTGGATTTTTAATAGGTTTCCTGTATTTATGACGTCAGTTTGTATGGGAGGTAGACATGGTTTTCTTCCGATTGAGTTCAATATCAAACCTGATCTTTATTTTTTAGATTTTTAGATTCTGACAGAGAAACAGACAGATTTCACTCAGATAGTGAAGTTTCCGGCAATTTCAATGTCCAAAATCCGGCTTGGCTAAGTCATTCAGGACAATCGACACCTGAAGGCCAATATGTTGAGATCTTTGCCGAATCGAACCAATTGATTCAACTTGTGAAAGAAAAAAAAAAAAAGAGAGCTGTGACTTGTGAAAGAGCCAACTTATATTCCACGAGTTGGCTTGCAGAGCGAAAAAGTCCTAGACCTTTTTCTGACTTCACATATTGAAAAATATGAAGTGAGTGTCAATGCACCTCTTGGTAATTCGGACCATTGCACTATCTCCGCTGCTTTTCCATATTCTAGCCTACGCACCTCTACGCCTAAAGCAACGAAGAGAATTGCTTGATTTTATGAATAAGCAAATTGGGTTGCGTTAAATAATTTTTACCACAACCTCAATTCGAAATTATGTTTCGCTGATAGAAATGTGAACGCCGCGACGTTAATGGTACAGGAAATTATTTTATTGGGTATGCGGTCTTTCATTCCCAATAAGATGAGAAGAATAAAGCCAAAAGACCACTCCTGGTTTAATGAGACTTGCAGGATTGCAGTCAGGTCCAAAGAGGAAGCCTTTCTCAATTGGCATTCCAACACGAATGCTGATACTAAAAGACTTCTCATCCAAGCTAGGAATCGCTGTAATGCAGTCTTAAAGCGCGAAAAGTTTTTCCACGAAACACGCGTCAGAGAACAGGTTTTTCTCTGCTCCAAAGGAAGCAAAAACTTTTGGTCATTTGTAAAGAGAGTGAAGAACCAGACTTCTTCGTCAATCCCAACTCTTTTGAAAGATGACCAAATCTTCACTGACCCGGCCGATAAAGCGAACCTGTTGGCTGGATTGTTCGCACAGAACTCCACACTCCTGGTTAGCAATAAGCCACTGCCTTTTATTGAAAGTACATCTTCTGCAATGCGGGATATATATTTTCGAACGAGATTAGTTAAAAAGGTCCTTGCAAATCTCAACATCAACAAAGCCTCTGGTCCTGATGGCATACCACCAATTGTACTTAAAAAGTGTGCTTCTACATTAACTCGGCCTTTGCACAAACTTTTCAACATCTCCTACAGGACAGGAGTATTTCCATCTTGTTGGAAGATCGCAAATGTCCAACCGGTACCAAAAAAGGGCGATGCCGCGAACCCTGCAAACTATCGACCCATTGCGATATACTCTATACTTTCCAAGGTCATGGAAAGTGTAATAAACTTCCACCTGATGAACTATCTGGAGCGCAACGAACTTCTCAGTGATCGCCAATGTGGTTTCCGGAGGGCTCGCTCTACTGGTGACCTTATGGCTTTCCTCACAGAGGAATGGAACCAATGCGTTCATTTATTCGGTGAGAGTAGAGTTGGTGCTCTGGATATTTCTAAGGCGTTTGACCGAGTGTGGCATAAAGCGCTCATGTCTAAGCTAATCGCATATGGAGTCGGTAGTACATTTGCCCGATGGATTTCGCGCTTTCTCAATGGCAGATCTATCCGTGTCGTTGTTGACGGCGTTTCGTCCAGAGAGCACACCATCAATGCAGGAGTACCGCAGGGTTCAGTCCTATCTCCAACTTTGTTTCTGGTTTTTATCAACCACCTTCTGTCGTTGACTCATAACCCAATTCATTCTTTTGCGGATGACAGCAGCATTTGTCATTCATATTCGTTCAAAAAACACCCGACCTCTTTGGAGATTGAGAGAAAGAGGCAAAATATGAATGACACACTTCTTAACGACTTAAGAAAAATCTCTGAGTAGGGTCGTGCTAATAGAGTTGAGTTTAATGCAAGCAAGACCAAGTTTTGTCTGATAACCCACAAACGAATGGATTGCCCCTTAGCTCCCCTTAAAATGAACGATGTGAATCTTGTGGAGTCAGATGCTCTTGACGTTCTGGGCATATCGATAAGATCTGATCTTCGTTGGAATGATCATATTTTCGATGTGTCGAAAGAAGCGGCTAAGTGCCTAGGTTTCTTAAAACGGTGCAAAAGATATTTCACCCTATCTGATCTCCGCATGATCTACACTTCATACATCAGGCCGAAAATGGAGTACAATTCGCACATTTGGGCAGGGGCTTCAAGGTCCTATTTGGAGCTTCTGGACCGAATTCAACGACGTGCGATATATTTTATAGGGGATGAAAATATTTCATCTTCTCTCAACTCTTTTGGACATCGACGCAATGTTGGGTGCCTTAGCCTTTTATATAGGTATTACCAAGGGAAGTGTTCCAGGGAGGTACAAGACCTGACACCACCAGCTCGAGTATTTCCCAGGTCCACTCGGTCAGCACTACAAGCCCATCCCTCTACCATTGCCTTGATGTCCAAAAGAACATCGCATTACAGAGATAATTCGTTTTTCGGTCGCACAGTAAGATTGTGGAATAATCTCCCTGCGAGTATGTTCCCCGATGGCTTCCAGCTGTGTAGGTTCAAAACAAATCTTCACCGACACTACTCAATCTTTCCACCCTCCAACTAAACCCTTCTTCCGAATCAACTCAATGCTTACGCATTTATAGGGGGCATCCCCCGAGCGTTGGTTTAGTCTAAAAAAAAAAAAAAAAAAAATGCTTTGTACAAAGTGGTTCAAATACAGGTATAAGCTGCGATTAGACCTGATTAGACTTATTTCTGGGGGATATCGTTAAAGGTCGGTTGCACACAGTTAATCCAGAAACGATTTAGACCTTTAAGGTACTAGACTGTTTAATATGTCTTCGTTTAAATTACGAAAAACGTAATTTTTACATTATTTCCTTCCGCTTTGAAACACTTAGTAGAGCGATATTTTACTAAACCATTTGTATTGAAAGGTTATGTATTGAAAGGTTTTCCAACTCTTCAAATAACGTATCGGTTTTCGTTATTCAACTCCTTTATTTGCTGCAAATCTTTTGTGAAGGACAAGTTTTTCTAACAAAACTTATTGTTAGCAAAATTTTAACAAATAAAAACCATTGAATAATTATCTTATAAATTTTCAATTCCTGTTCGTATCTCAACTAAACATCATTAAATAGAACAATGCGTGGCACATACTTATCAGTAGTAATCATTTCATTGAATCGCAACTAATGCAAGTTTAAATTGAAGACATTTGAGCCAACAATTTGACGTTAACATAAGTATTATGTTGGTATTCATGACCCAACGCCTGACTGACTGTCTGTCTGGTTGCTGGGATTCTTGTCTGAACAAATGACAGCATATTTCTCAGCATATAAGTATATGTTGCACGATGTAAGCAAGCACACAACAACAACATCTTAGTTACACTGCACAAAACATACTAAATTTAAAAACATTAAAGGTTGCTCATACGCAATGGTGAACAAGTTGTAAGAAAAATTTCTGTTTATTGGTTGCTATTGAAGCACATTAGAGACAACCTGTTATATTGTAAGTGTAAAATGTGTGTGAATATGTGCAGACAATGAAGCAGCGACTAGGCACACTTTGACGACAAAAGGATCAAAACAACATTTACAATAAAATTCCATCGAATAAAAAGAGCCGGAAACAGCTTAAAGTGTAGCTGAAAGGTGACTTATTTAAGCACATTAAACACACAAACGCCCAATCACACATACGCACACACTCAGGCACTTAACATATTATAATGGCTGAGAGAATACATGCGCATGATTATGTTAATGCGACACTTTGTTACGCCAAATTTACGTATCAGGCGAAAACCTGCGATAAGACGTTGACAGCGTGGCACACAAGTTGTTGACAATGCATCACAGGAACTGACGCCATTTTTCAAAAAACTCCATCGTAAATCCAAAAGATATTTTGTGCTTATCTTAAAGACTTATAAAAGGCACCTAAGCAAGAAGTTAGAAGGATGAATTTTGGCTGACTCTAAGAGTGCAGATATCAATAATCACATGAGTCACAAAATCTTATAAATTATGCAGCACCCTGTAGACATTTTTTTATTTTTTGATACCACAAACAGAAAAGTTTTGAAAAATTATTAGACTTGGTTTTAATTTATTTTTATTTTGTGCTTACAACTGTCACTAAACAAATCCTTTAATCCTTTGAAAGGTGAACCCTTTACTTGACAGAATGAAAAAAAAAGTTTAGTAAATTATTAAATTTTCTATTAGACCCAACCCATGACAACAGTGCTGCATATGAACAGTTTTGACACAGTTGACAAATAACTCTCACCCATGTTATGCAGAGAGTTTTTTTTTCGAAGAATAAGAATATGAAACAAATAAGAAAAATAAACACTACGAAAGTTTGTAGGTATTGTTAGCTTTCTTTGCAAGTTTTCTTTATTTCAATTGTACCCAGCTAGTGGCTCATTTGCTCAATTCTATAAGAAAACTCTTTTTGTGGTTACCAAATCCACAGAAAAACCCTTGACCCGTTTGAGATGATTTCTTTTTTATGACCGTGGGATTTTTTATTGATATAGACATTAAAACTTAAATCTCGTATAGAGTCAAGTAATTTGTTGCTTATTATCTCTGCTTATTGTCATCAGTTGCAATGGAGAATATTTTGTGATTTTTTTGTTTTTAAATCAAGCTTTGACTCATTTATTATTTTCTGTGGCCATGGCTGCTTTCAATACGGATACACTTGTATGTTAAGATTTGAGTGCTAAGCTATTCTAGAGTATGTTGTGGCTAGGAGTTTTTTTGCTGTTTTTGATATTTTTGACAACCCTTTAGCTTTTATCACTAGCCGGCATGTGCACCTGGTGCGTGCTCAAGTTCTTGTTATTATTTTTGTTGTTGTTGTTTTTGTCGTTTATCCTAACTTTATCATTTTTGTTGTTAAGCGTTTATTTATTTAGAGCTGACCTTAACATTTATCAATACTTTTCCTTGTACCGCATAGTTTTAGGCATTTTATTTTATTGTCAACTTTCTTGTTTGATTGTTCTGGCCATCTGTTGTGGCTCACAACAAAGAGTCGAAATAATAAAACTTTTTTCTTTATATATATTAGGTCGAACACACTTTGGGGTAAGTCAATGGAATAGAGCACAAACGTACATCAAAATATACAGAAAAAAGTGTTTGACGTAAGGTTGAAAATGACCCACATTTCATAAAATATTTTACGCAGTTATCATAGATACATGCCTTCACATAATCTTAAGATGACAAAGTGGGTCTAATTGACATATATTTTTGGGGAATACTGCACATATAACCGAAGTTTTCATAACATAGTAATATTAAAAAATATTTAATGTAATCAAAAATTTATTTATTTATCCCTGCAAACATTTTCTTAGTGCTTAAAAAAAACTGACTCTTAAAAGAGTATTTCTTATTCGTGTTCTATGAGTACGCATTGAAAAGACTCCTAAAGAAGTCTTTGATATGATTGTAAAATGATTGCTCAGAAATAAGACTCTAAAAAGAGTATTTTTATGCGTGTTTTATGAGTACGTAATGAAAAGACTTCTAAGGAGTCTTTGATATGATTGTAAAATGATTGCTCAAAAATAAGACTCTAAAAAGAGTAATTTTATGCGTGTTTTATGAGTACGCAATTAAAAGACTTCTGAAGAAGTCATTGATTTGATTGTAATATGATTGCTCAAAAATAAGACTCTTAAAAGAGTCATTGTTATGCTTGCTTTATAAGTTCGTATAAAAAGAACTCATTAAAAAGTCCTAAATAAGACGGTATTATGATTGTGCATTACAAAGATTCACAAAAGGATTACACTCATATTGCATGATTTATGCGTAATTATAAAAGGGACTCATAAAAGAGTCTTATATACGAGTGTCTTATGAGAACTCAACAATTAGGCTCTGCGAGGATTTTAGGATTTTATAAACTTTAAAGTTATATTTTTATCTTCTTAATATATAAAAACGTTGGTGCATATGTATGTCTGACTATCACGGCTGATCCACTGGAATTTGTAATGTGATGGTAATTTGCAAATGTGAATATTTTTTGGAAGTAAATGCTCCAATACGTCATAATTTATCTTTCAGTCGTTCGATGTGCAGTTGAGGAGCTTGCAGGATCGAATGAAGGGAAACGTGTTAATATGGCAAAGGCAGATTTTTAACTTTAAAGTTTATTACTTTTTACTTCAACAATTATTTTTTATTTGAAATGTTTAAAAAAGATATTTTTGTCATTTTTTGACGTGACGAAGTTACTTTTTACTGCTCTAGTTTCCAAAAAAGTTGAAAAATTAATATTTTAAAAATTCATCTGCGATTCATTGAATTGTTACTCGTTGGGTATAAGAGCTATGATTAAAAAAATAGTATGACCATAAAGGTGAATTCTTTGACTATATTAAAAAAACAAACAAAAAAAATTTAATACGGCATAGAAACGTAGTGGGAGCTGCGTAAGCAACGCAACTGAAAATTTGTTACATGGAATTATTACTCGCTGAGTGTTAGTGCTAGGCTAAAAAATAAGATACGCCAATCAAGGCCTACTGGAAGCCCTCACAACAAAATTATACAAAAATTTCTGACATCATGGGGACGCTGAGAGAGCCGCTCAAAGATCGATAACGCAACATTCACGCAGCGGCGTTGCATTGAATTTTTACTCAATGAGTATATAACCTACGATTAAAGTTTAAAAAGGAAAATAAAGTTTTTATACATGGCTTTACGAAAAAAATTAAAAAAAAATTCCGGCGTCGTCAGGTCGTGAATATAGCAGCTTATGTAACAGAAATTTAATATCGTTGCATGGAATTATTACTCACTCAGGAGGAGCGCTACCGTAAATTTTGTTTTACGACAGCAGGGATGTGTTATTACGCTTCACAACTAAATTACAAAAAAAATTTTGTTGTCATGATTTCAGGGATGCAATCACATAATGCAGTAAAAATGCTACAGCCATGAAAAAACGTTGCATGGATTTTTTGAAAGAAAACAAAGGTGAGGTCTTCGGGCATATGACAAAAATAAAAAAAAATTTGACGGCGTGTCAAAAACCCTCAGGGAACCGCCTAATGTGACGCATATGCATCACTTTCGCTGGATTAATTGAATTAGAGCACAACCAATGGGGAAGCAAAAAAAAGCTAAACGAAAAGCACCAACTCCAAATCCAACAACAACTCCAACACCAACAGCAACACCAACAGCAACACCAACACCAACACCAACACCAACACCAACACCAACACCAACACCAACTCCAAATCCAACAACAACTCCAACACCAACACCAACACCAACACCAACACCAACACCAACACCAACACCAACACCAACACCAACACCAACACCAACACCAACACCAACACCAACACCAATACCAACACCAACACCAACACCAACACCAACACCAACACCAACACCAACACCAACACCAACACCAACACCAACACCAACACCAACACCAACACCAACATCAACACCAACACCAACATCAACACCAACACCAACACCAATACCAACACCAACACCAACACCAACATCAACATCAACATCAACACCAACACCAACACCAACACCAGTACCAACACCAACATCAACATCAACATCAAAATCAACATCAACATCAACATCAACATCAACATCAACATCAACATCAATATCAACATCAACATCAACATCAACATCAACATCAACATCAGCATCAACATCAACAACAACATCAACATCAACATCAACATCAACATCAACATCAACATCAACATCAACACCAAAATCAACATCAACATCAACATCAACATCCATATCGACATCAACATAACCATTTACATCAACATCAACGTCAACATCAACATCAACATCAACATCAACATCAACATCAACATCAACATCAACATCAACATCAACATCAACATCCATATCAACATCAACATAACCATTTACATCAACATCAACGTCAACATCAACATCAACATCAACATCAACATCAACATCAACATCAACATCAACATCAACATCAACATCAACATCAACATCAACATCAACATCAACATCAACATCAACATCAACATCAACATCAACATCAACATCAACATCAACATCAACATCAACATCAACATCAACATCAACATCAACATCAACATCAACATCAACATCAACATCAACATCAACATCAACATCAACATCAACATCAACATCAACATCAACATCGACATCAACATCAACATCAACATCAACATCAACATCAGCATCAACATCAACAACAACATCAACATCAACATCAACATCAACATCAACATCAACACCAAAATCAACATCAACAGCAACATCAACATCCATATCAACATCAACATAACCATTTACATCAACATCAACGTCAACATCAACATCAACATCAACATCAACATCAACATCAACATCAACATCAACATCAACATCAACATCAACATCAACATCAACATCAACATCAACATCAACATCAACATCAACATCAACATCAACATCAACATCAACATCAACATCAACATCGACATCAACATCAACATACACATCAACATCAACATCAACATCAACATCAACATCAACATCAACATCAACATCAACATCAACATCAACATCAACATCAACATCAACATCAACATCAACATCAACATCGACATCAACATCAACATACACATCAACATCAACATCAACATCAACATCAACATCAACATCAACATCAACATCAACATCAACATCAACATCAACATCAACATCAACATCAACATCAACATCAACATCAACATCAACATTAACAACAACAGCAAGAAACTTCGTCACGTCAAAACCTACGGGTGTGTCCACGGCACAGCCAACTCTTTTTTTTTATTTTTCAATTATAAATAATTTAAATAAATTTTAATCTAAAAATATGTATATTTCAGCCTAAACGGATCATTATTACTTTTATGAGTACTGAAAGAGTCTTCAGTATGAGTCTTTAAAGATTCCCGCCTTGATTCTTGTTGTCACCTCACATATGTGAGTAGTCTCACACTCGTCTCACGTCACTTGAATTGTGGTATTCTAGTTGTCATGTGAGCGTGAGAAACATGTGGAAATGAAATCACAAGTCGTGTTCATTGCGTCGACTTTTTAACTTTTTAGTATCAATGTCAATTTTGAAGTCAAATAAAAAATAACAAGCAAATATTTTCGTATTATTAATTAAAATTAACATGAGTTCTTTCGAGTTCTGGTTTTCGGTTACTAATAGTGAAGACAGCAATGATGGTCAAAATTTAAAATTAAAAAGATTAAAGCTTAGGGACGCCTCTAACCCGTTGAAGTTTTGAAGTTTAAACCGGTAGAGTTTAACTATTTCTTGTTGTGCCCCAACTTCTTTCTTAGATTGAGCTTGTAGTCATTCCAAACCTAAATCAAATAAAATTGTACAATTAAATCGACGTCTTCATATGCACGACTGTATTACTAACTTTTTGCCATCCTGCATCTTTTCTTATAGGCGGATCCAAACTATTTAATTTAGTGGTCAATTCTTGCCGTTTTGCCGTTTTCTGCATATTTAGGCCTTTATCGATGGATGAATTTTTCGCCATAAAACTCACCATCGCCTCAAATTGCTTTCTTGTGGTTATCTTCACTCTAAACGGAAATAAATTTATTGTATTTCAAGTTAATTTCATAAATAAAACCAAAATTAAACATATTTTATAAAAATTTATAACATACCTTTTTGGTTCTCACTTAAAAAATTTACGCGAGTAAAATATCACTTAAATTGAACGACAAGTGACAACAAGAATACGAATTGTTGTCACAGTGAAACAAGTCTCACTCACTTAGGTGAGGTGAGAACAAGAGTACGAATTTAGCGTCACAGTGAGACACGTCACACTCACTTAGGTGAGGTGACAACAATAATCAAGGCGTCCATTACATGATTCTTAAAATAGTATTCAATATGACTATTAAAGAGTCTTAATTTTGAGTCCAAAAGACTAATTTATATGAGTTCTTAAATAGTATTTATTATGAGTATTTAAAGATTATTTATCATGAGTCTGAAAAGAGTATAATAAAGAATCTCAATTTTGAGTCCAAAAAGACTCATTTATATGAGTTCTAAAAGAGTCCATAATATGAGTCTTTAAAGAGTCTTTATTATGAGTCTTAAAAGATTATTAAATATGATTCTTAAAAGGGTTTTCATTTTGAGTCCAAAATGAGACATAAAGCAGTCATTATTACGAATCATATTTTGAAGCCCACAACCTACGAAAATGTACTCATAAAACAATCTTTTTTTAACGCAGTATGATGATAAAAACTCATTTATATGAGTCTTAAAAGAGCCTTTTACGAATAATAATATTTGCTGGGATGTATCCAAAAGTGTGTGTGTGTGTTTGTATATATTTCGTTTGTATATTCTTGGGAAAACACCCCAATCAAAACTTTCCAACAATTTTCTATTCAAAAAGAGTTGGCTGAATATCTACACAACCGGAAGTATTGACGTGACCATGTGAACTTTTTGCTGGTGATTTTATTCTTCACAAATAGCTCTCATTTAGTCTCAATAATTCTCTCTTAGACAAATTTCGGGAAGGTCGTTCATGTTGGAAGTAAATCAGCATGTAACATACCCTGAGATGGAATCATCCGTGGGAATTAGTAGGACTAGCATACATTCAATTTTACATGAGCATTCAGCGTCAGAAAGATTTTTTTCCGTTGGGGGTGATTCAGTTTAATGTAACGCCGTAAAAGCTTAATTCCACGTTGCCCCATGGCAATGGGATCGAGGTTCATGGAATTGATGCCCAAGAGATAAAACTTCAGGACGTCAGCGCCATGCTAATGGATATAAGACGTCCGTCATACCTCTCCTAGGCATCACTTCCATAACTACAGACGCGACCAAAGCCCTGTCATAGAAATTTCAACACCAGTCGCACATCATACTTAATTGTATATTTAAATTAATAATTACACTGTATGGATAGCAACCAATGCTGGAACGCAACAGTACGATACTCCCCGAAGGGCTAACCCATCGATAGTCTCCCCGGGCAAAAGGGATCTACCTCGACACGTACCAATCACAAGCAATATCACATCTGCATCACACATCACCCACGACTGTGAAGGAAAAAGCCACCGCTATTGGACGTGCTACAATGTAGACCACCTCGCACTTGACTGTGTGTGACACAAGGACACCGTTTCAAAACTGTTGCACCGTTTCAAAACTGTTACTCCAAGACTACTTAGATAAACTTTTCACACTTGGAGTACCCAATTTGACACTTCTTGTTCTCGTTCTTCTTTTCAAACTGGTACTACGAGGCTACTTAGATATGCTTTTCACACTCGGAGTACTTTAATTTGACACCTCTTTAAACATCGTTTTTACCATCCTTTTTAAGACTATCCAGCGACCACAATGCCAATGAGCCGGTGGAGATTGTGACAGAATGTCTGTTGAGCATAATGACTATCCCCGTGCTAACAAATTTTAAGGATCATTTCTATTCCCTCATAGCAGTTGTGGTCCGTCTACACGCGGCGAGGCATGGTCTTTGTTAAAAAACATCAAGGTGGTAATGCTACATGTGTTCTCTGCATTGACCAACTAACCGAAACACTTAATCAAAATTACTCCAATGCTGATCACTCTGGGTTTCGAGGCTTTGAACAACAGGGTGATTCATAATAATGTTTTTTTTTTGTTACCTCATAATATTGGATCGTTTTATTTGCTGTAATAATTATGTTAATGTTTATTTTTGTATCTTTAAAAAACCTTTAATATTAACTATTTTTGGATATGTTGTGGTTGATTTGAAAGTATGTCTGGTTGTTGTGCGTTACATTTTTATATTAAACAATTCAAACATATATGAATACGGTGAATGATGATAATAGTGGTTCCATAGACAGCACTCGTTGCTTAATACAGATAATCTCGAAGCAAAGAAATGGTTTGCGAGTCTGCCATTTAAATGCGCAGAGTTTGAAAAATAAAATCGATGAATTTAGAGATATTTTTGACGGGTCTTTGGTTGATATTATATGTGTGTCTGAGACTTGGTTGGTCCCTGAATTGAATAATGATATGTTTTCTGTGAATGGCTTTAAATTGTTTAGAAGTTACAGAACTAAGCATGGTGGTGGAGTAGCAATTTATGTTCGTGAAAGTTTTAAGTGTAAAATTGTGTGCAAGTCAAATAACGGTGATATTATCGAATTTTTGCTAATCTGTGTAGAAAATGGTAGTCAAAATATGCTAATTGGATGTGTTTATCGTCCATACAAGAATATAAGCCTTGATCCTTTTTATGACAAATTCAAACACGTATCTCCTTTGTTTTCTGACATTATTATATCAGGAGATTTCAACAGTAATATTTTAATTGAAAAAACAGTTGTCAATGACATGCTATCTTTCGGAATGCACATTGTAAATTACCAAAACCCTACGCATTTTAGCAATACTACTAGTACACTACTTGACTTATTTTTTGTTTCTCAAAAGCATCATGTTTTGTTATTTGAACAAATATCGGCACCAAGTTTCTCTAGACATGACCTAATAATTTTGACTTATAAATTTAATTGCAGTGATGCTGTAAATTCATATACTTTTAGAGATTTTAAAAACATTAATAGTGATTTGCTTTATTCCTCTGCTAACTTAATAGACTGGGATCAAATTTATGTCATGCCTTCCGTTGATGATAAAATCGATTTCTTACAAAATTGTTTCAATGAGCTTTTTGAATGTTTTGTACCATTCAAAACAGTGAAGATAAAAAATAGAAGGAATCCATGGTTTTCTGTGGAAATAAGACAAACAATATTTGAAAGAAATCAGTTATACAGTCGATGGAAACGGTACAGGTTACCAGACGATTTTAAGAAATTCAAATTAAGCAAAAATAAGGTAGCAAAGATGATTCGGCTTGCTAAAATGAAGTATTATGGAGATAAATTTAACTTTGCAATGAATGGTAAGCAAACTTGGAAACAAATAAGAAATATTGGGATAGGAGGTAAAGACTTGCATAAAATTCATATAGAAAACATAGATGAACTTAATAAAAAATTTGCATGCACTTCTAACTGTGATAATCTCTCTAGTCAAGCTACAAGCTCTCAGAATTGTGATATGATAATTAACAATGTAATGTATTCCAGTGCTGTGATTGATAATAGTTCCCTAAGTAATTGTTATGATAGTCTAACTGACGATAATAAATTTACTTTTAAAAATATCTACAGTGACGAGGTTTTTAAATCAATTTTGTCTATTAAATCAAACTCGACAGGTCTAGACAATTTAAACCCTAATTTCCTAAAAAAACTTTTGTACATTATTCTACCACATATTACACACATATTTAATTCAGTTTTAACAACTTCTGTATTCCCTAATTCGTGGAAAAAAGTCAAAGTCATACCAATTCCAAAATCAGACACAGAATACAGGCCTATTGCAATTTTGTCTGTGCTGTCAAAGGCTTTGGAAAAGATTATGAGTTCTCAAATCTCTCTTTTTTTGTCACAACAAAAGTTACTTACTGAGAAACAATCTGGGTTTATGCCGAAACGCAGCTGTACTACTGCTCTCATTAGTGTTTGTGAGGACTTACGCAAATCACTTGACAGAAATGAAATTATATTCTTGTTGCATCTTGACTTTTCCAAAGCATTTGACAACGTTAATCACGATAAACTACTAAAAAAACTTCGTCTCTATTTCAAATTTTCAAACTCAGCCATAAAACTTATTGGATCTTACCTGCAAGATAGACTTCAGGCGGTTTTTTTGGACAACAGACTTTCTGAATTTATAAAACTCTTTAAAGGCGTTCCTCAAGGCTCTGTCTTAGGCCCGCTGCTTTTTACTTTATATATTAATGACCTTCACAGTGTTATTAGAAGTTGTAACTCGCATATGTATGCTGACGATGTTCAGATATATAAAAACTGTGATAAGCATGCAATAAGGCAATGCGTAATTGACCTCAATGGTGAACTAAATACAATAAGCAAATTGGCCAATGATAATAGTTTAAGCCTTAACCCGACTAAATCTAAATGTCTTGTGATAAGTAGAAAACCAGTGAATTGTAGTGACGTGAGTTTGTATATTAATGACGCGGAAATAGAATTAGTTGATAAAGTAACAAATTTAGGAATAGTGTTTAATAATAGATTGTCTTTTTATGACCACGTTAATCTTACTGTTGGAAAAGTGTATGGAATGATGCGTTGTTTGTGGGCTACACAGCACTATACGCCTAAAAAAATTAGACTGCTTCTTTCTAAGACCTACCTTCTTCCCAAATTGTTATATGGCTGTGAACTATTTTCAAAGGTCGATAGTGTTTGTATGCGTAAAATGAATGTTCTTTTAAACAATGTTACTAGATATGTGTTTGGTCTTAAACGTTATGATAGTGTTTCTGTATACTCACAGCGGATTTGTGGTATCTCCCTTGAATGTCTGCTGAATTATCGATCATTGATTCTAATGCATAAGATAGTATATACTGAAGAGCCTGCGTACTTATTTGATCAGATTCGCTTCTTACGTTCAAGTCGTTGTAAGAATATTGTTCAGTTTCGTCACAATTGTCTAATGTCTGAACGGCAGTTCTTTGTTCACACTACGCGTCTATGGAATTCACTTCCTAATTCCTTAACAAATACCCGTAACGCACTCAAATTTAAAAACAATCTTTTGATACATTTCAAAGCAACCACAAATTAAAATTAAAATTAGATATATTTTTCCAAATTTGTTTAATTTTTGTACTTTCTCTTTTATTATAAATATATTAGATAATCCTTAATTTTGAAAATGTATGTTATTAAATGTGATAATAGTATAAATATGAAATTGTGACTGATTTATTTTTAATGACTATTGCTTCATGTTATACATGTATAGGATAATTTTGTATCTTTTAGCATTAGGATTGAAATATTTTAAATAAATAAATAGGCATACGCTACCGTTGATCTAGTCAAACAGTCCACCTACTCCCCAGATTGGGCGACCTACTCCAGAATCTGGGTAGACCCTCCTCATTTACACATAATAGAGCAAACCCGTTGCCTGCAACCATCCTCCTTTATTCTGGCTTTGGACAGGCTGCTCGTGAGTACAGGTGGAGTTCCCGTTGGGGTTATCCAACGTAATTGTATCCATAATTTGACGGGTGCTAAAAAAAGGCTCGTGTCGATTGGTGCAAGGAAATGCTAAAAAAAGAATGCAGCGGGGTTTGTTTGACACGTCTTCGACATCACCACAGGTGCCGAATCATGAATCGACAATAATGATTCCGAAACGAAGCAACAATCCACTGTTTGTATCTTTCAAAGTGAGAAAAATCCGTCGCAGACGGAGCACAAGCAAATGGTTGTCAGTTTTTTCAGAAAAACCGGTCATGTTGCAACTGTACCACTAGAGCTAGAGAATGGTATTTAACTTTTTGTTTGTCTTCTCCGAATTCAAGTCTTCGGAGAATTGAGGAAACCCAACCACCGAAGGAAGATTTTAATTTTTTTGTGTGTTTTTTTATATCAAAAATCCCAATGGAGTGGTTTTGGTTCTCCTAAGCCCTTTTTTTTGGCCAAAATATAATCAAAACATAAAATTCCTAAAAATCCAACGTTCTCTTTCCGAAAAATGTAACAGATAAAGTTATTTTTAAGGTGGTTTTTAAAAAACTCTTCTACAGTATAAGATTATAAAGAATATATACGTATTTTGATAAAAATTAGTTTTTTATTTCGATTGAATTCTTTATTTCGAAACAATTTGTTCCACTTCAACTTTAAACCAACGGTTAAACAACATTTTATTTAATCAACAGCCACAACTCACAAAAGATCATGACACAAGAAAATAAAAACGTAGGCCATGAACCCAGACTAAATAAATATGTTTTCAAATTACTGTCTCGCACATAAGCTGCACCCAAAAAAAAAAACATTAGCATGTTATTGAAAAAAAACCACATTACCACTACATTGTGTTCTGCTGCAGACAAGGACACCTCTTATAGCCAAAGGCATGACTTGGCATATGAGCTGTGGTGAAAAAGTCGGGCAAGCTTAAGCTTGAAAACACAACCATTTACATCCCACTCTCTAACGAAAAAAAGAAACTTAACATGATTAACAACAAACTTAACGAAGCAACTTGACGTCACTGTCAATTAGTTAAACGATTTCAATTCAACTTTTTGTTAAACTAGTTTTTCGTTTTTTTTTTTAGTTATATATTTAAATTAGTAGACTAATCATTTAATTAGCAAATTAAAGTATTCTTTTGGTAGACAGAAATATTTTCTTTGATGATATCATTTTTTTTTAATTTTTGTTTATTTTTCACTATCCTGTGAGCTACTGAGCTGCCTTTATTTAATTTTAAGTAATTTTTTAAGTTTTTTCCATATTTTTCTTTTTATGAATCTTTTTATGAATCCTGTGAGCTACTGAGCTGCCTTTATTTAATTTTAAGTAATTTTTTAAGTTTTTTCCATATTTTTCTTTTATGAATCTGTTGCGTGATAAATTCTATCTATATTAAAAAACAATTTGAGACACGCACAACAGATAGATCGATTTTATATATGTCAGAATGGAATTGTTGTTGTTGTTATTATATTATTTATAATAAATGACAGGCACACTTTAAGGTGCCCTTTGTTGTTGATGTTTGCTGCAAAAAAGAAAGTAAAAGACAATTTTACGAACAGTGTCCTTTTCTTTCAAATTATACGTAAAACTTCAAGTAATATCCACCGCCAATGTTTCCTTTTGCTCACAATGTTGCTGCCTGTGTGTCCTCTTTTTATTTTTAAACAGAAAAAATCCATAAATCTCTGCCATAATAAAAGACTTTGTTTTTCCTTCAGGGAGTTTAGTGCATAAAAATCTTCAAATTTGTGTGGGCATTTATTGGCTCTGTTGCGAGTTAACGAGCATCAAGGCAACCATGTGAAGAAAAAAAATCTGAAATCTTGCAGCGAGTTTATCTTCAAGGATTTATAAAAAACAAAAAAAAACACATTTTTTTTATATTTTTACTAATACCTTAGAGAGTTCTGACAACTTCCAGAATTCTGTAAAGTGTCCTTTGAGAATTTAGAAAAATATTTATATCATTTTTTTGGCAGATGTGAAAACTGTTTCATTGCACTGTCACAAGGATTAAATTCTAACGAAAATGCTTCAATTTTAAGCTTACATTGGAAAATTTATGGATTTTATAATTCAAATAAAAAAATATAAATATTCAAGATATTTTTTGATTTCTTTCACAATTTATTCGCAATTTTTTAAATTCATAAAATATCCTTTTTGCTATCTATGTCTTTTATCTTAGGTATATGTTGTATACATTTATCTTTATCTATTTCTAATGCAATGGTTCCATTTAACCTTGAAAAACCTTCAAAAACCTTCACTGAAATGTATTTTTTACCTGATGGGCTTCTCCTAACGCACAACCCTTTAAAGGCATGTTACGGCCAGAAATAATAATAATAATAATAAAAATAATAATAATAAT
Source organism: Pherbina coryleti (assembly GCA_943735915.1). Taxonomy (NCBI): domain Eukaryota; kingdom Metazoa; phylum Arthropoda; class Insecta; order Diptera; family Sciomyzidae; genus Pherbina; species Pherbina coryleti. Next base: position 65,320,984 of record OX030949.1, on the reverse strand, counting down.
AATAATAATAATAATAATAATAATCATAATAATAATAATAATAATAATAATGATAATAATAATGATAAAAATAATAATAATAATAATAATAATTATAATAATAAATCCATATAATTGATAATTCTTATATTATGACAACGAGTAATCGGGTTTCTGGTTTCAGTTTCCACATCACTGCTGTTCAGTTAAATATAGTTGCGCGTGGTGAATTGGGTGAATGTGGTGAGTGTTGCTAAAAATAGAACACTACATAGTCTGTATAAGTTGACTTAACTGGCATGGTGACTAGTTACATGGGTAAATCATATCAGGAATGATATGAAATATATATATATATAACTAAACATAAACTAAGAAAAATGTGTATAATACTAAATGGGAAAGAAACAGCTAAATGGGGTGATCATTGGCGATTCAGCAGAACAGTTCATTATGAATCGCAACATAATTTCCTCGGTTAGCTTAGATGGCTGGGGAATGAGAGTGGAGTTGGAAGAGTTGTGTTGAAGAGTTCGGTTGCGTGAGCTAAGCTGGAGTATCGTGGTTGATTGTGTTAACTAAGTTTTGACAAAAAAAAAATGGTGGAAGAAATAATCCATATAAATTCGTAGAAATTTAAAATTAAAGAATATAAAATCGAAGTTATAAAACGCGTGAAGTGGATTCAACATTTAAAGAAGAATCAACCCTGATGAGATAGTAACCACGGCTTTCATCTCCTCCACGAGAGCGAACTTCCAAGAAAGGGGCAGGTTCATCATAAAAGCAGGGGATATCCACAGAGCAAGGAAACACAAAAGGCGACCCATTTGAATGCATTTGGTATATTTAGCCATTGCTCCAGAATTCTTTACCAGCACCAGCAAGCAGTTGGTTGAAATTCTAAATAGTATTGCTGGCGGCGCAGGTTCAATCCTCGCGATCGCCATATAAATCATTTGTTTGGAAGCAGAGCACAAAACAACAAAAGGGAGTAAAATGAATAGAACAACAATGAGTACTTGATTATTAACACTATTTACTCGATAACTATGTTCATTGTTTTTAATAACTTCCGTATTCTTACGATAACTATCTTATTACCTATTTGATTACTATCAGATTGGCAACTATACGATTTTACGATAACTTTTCTTTATGTTCTCTGTTAATTATATTAATACATATTTGATTACTATTCGCTCGATAACTTTATTAGATCTACGATATCTAAATTGTATATTTTTTTTCTACTGGTTTAACATTAGCTCGATACCTACCTTATTTCCACCTTTACCTAATCACTAAAATTTTTATACTTTCATTAATTTTTTTTTCTACCTGAATAATTGTTTTGGTTTGTTTGTACAGGGTTATCCTAGAGAAAATAATCGATTATTTGCTGTAGGGAAACTAGGTGGAAAATTCGCGAAATTAACAATAATTTTAATACATTATCGCTTTTATAGGATTTAAACTTTAAGATTAAAATAAGATTTAAATGATTTACTACAATTGAATTTGAACTAGGATTGATATTACTTAATTGATTAATTGTATCTATGAATTGAATTAATTGAGCTATGATTTTTTTTTAATAAATAGAAATAAATTGTAAGAATTGAAATAGAATTGTCTCGCTGGATTTATTTTTTTTCTGTTATAATTTAAATCTATTTAGAATCGCAAGGGTTCCCAATGATCGCGATACCTGGGACCTATCGGAGTTGGGTGCATCGCGTGGCGCCCAAATAAAGAAAAAAAAACAAAATCTCGATAACACCCACGGCTTTCTCCTCTGAGTACGCCAAACTCAGCTCCGATACGCGAGCGGAAACTTGGCGCGTAACAACCCGCCATTGAGATTAGCCGTAAAACTAACGACTCTGCCAGTTTACCGTTTCTAAAGAACACCACGGAGAGGTTTGAGTCGACTTGAGACAGTTTGGACATGGATAATGCTGGCCTCACCAGTTATCTTGTGAGGATCGTCCCCGTATTTTTATTTATATCTACATATATCTATATCTATATCTATATCTATATCTATATCTATATCTATATCTATATCTATATCTATATCTATATCTATATCTATATCTATATCTATATCTATATCTATATCTATATCTATATCTATATCTATATCTATATCTATATCTATATCTATATCTATATCTATATCTATATCTATATCTATATCTATATCTATATCTATATCTATATCTATATCTATATCTATATCTATATCTATATCTATATCTATATCTATATCTATATCTATATCTATATCTATATCTATATCTATATCTATATCTATATCTATATCTATATCTATATCTATATCTATATCTATATCTATATCTATATCTATATCTATATCTATATCTATATCTATATCTATATCTATATCTATATCTATATCTATATCTATATCTATATCTATATCTATATCTATATCTATATCTATATCTATATCTATATCTATATCTATATCTATATCTTTATCTATATCTATATCTATATCTATATCTATATCTATATCTATATCTATATCTATATCTATATCTATATCTATATCTATATCTATATCTATATCTATATCTATATCTATATCTATATCTATATCTATATCTATATCTATATCTTTATCTATATCTATATCTATATCTATATCTATATCTATATCTATATCTATATCTATATCTATATCTATATCTATATCTATATCTATATCTATATCTATATCTATATCTATATCTATATCTATATCTATATCTATATCTATATCTATATCTATATCTATATCTATATCTATATCTATATCTATATCTATATCTTTATCTATATCTATATCTATATCTATATCTATATCTATATATATATATCTTTATCTATATCTATATCTATATCTATATCTATATCTATATCTATATCTATATCTATATCTTTATCTATATCTATATCTATATCTATATCTATATCTATATCTATATCTATATCTATATCTATATCTATATCTATATCTATATCTATATCTATATCTATATCTATATCTATATCTATATCTATATCTATATCTATATCTATATCTATATCTATATCTATATCTATATCTATATCTATATCTATATCTATATCTATATCTATATCTATATCTATATCTATATCTATATCTATATCTTTATCTATATCTATATCTATATCTATATCTATATCTATATCTATATCTATATCTATATCTATATCTATATCTATATCTATATCTATATCTATATCTATATCTATATCTTTATCTATATCTATATCTATATCTATATCTATATCTATATCTATATCTATATCTATATCTATATCTATATCTATATCTATATCTATATCTATATCTATATCTATATCTATATCTATATCTATATCTATATCTATATCTATATCTATATCTATATCTATATCTATATCTATATCTATATCTATATCTATATCTATATCTATATCTATATCTATATCTATATCTTTATCTATATCTATATCTATATCTATATCTATATCTATATCTATATCTATATCTATATCTATATCTATATCTATATCTATATCTATATCTATATCTATATCTATATCTATATCTATATCTATATCTATATCTATATCTATATCTATATCTATATCTATATCTATATCTACAGTTCCGTGCACACAATTAAGAACGATTGCTTTGTTTTTTTTTCTATTAACTTTTTGTATAATACAAGTAAAAAATTCAAGCAAATTCTTACCCATTCGAATGTTGAAGAATCCCTTATTATATGCTTTGTAAAATCTTTATCGGTAGCTTACCTGTTAAGAAGTAGGGCATCTTTTTACGATATCAGAAAGGAATTAAACGTGCACATAATTAAGAACGATATACAAGAACTTGATTTTTTGCTATACAATATTTTATTTCAGTTTTATTTAGTTAATATATGGTTGGATATCCATTGCTTTTAAGAACCGCTGTACATCGCCGAGGCATTGAGCCCACTAGATCTTCACATACTCGCTTGGGAATGCTTGTCCAGGCCTTTTGTACTTCAGCATAAAGTTGTGTGAAATTTGATATTTTAAGAGCACCAACTCTCTCATTCACCACTTGCCAGAGGTTCTCAATCGGATTGGGATCTGGACTACGCGATGGCCAATCCAATACTGTTACCTTATTGTCTGTAAACCACTTCTTCGTATGACCAGCAGTATGTTTTGGGTCATTATCTTTTTGTAGTATCCAACAAACGGGTAAGTTTTCATCTGCATATGGTATCAAATTGTTCTGCAAGATGTCTGTGTATTTGAACTTGTACATACGACCCCTCAATTTTTGCTAGTGGACCAACGCCGCGCCATGACATACCGCCCCATACCATTATGTTATCTCCGCCGTGCTTAAGTGTTGGGAGTGTGTACCTTGGGCTAGACTCAGTTTGTACCGGGCGTCTAACATATGATCTGCTATCTGACCAGACTCAATTAATCTTCGTTTCATCAGAAAATAATACTTTTTTCCACTCTTGAACAGTGCAGTGCCCATATTTTCTAGCAAAATTAATTGCTTTTTTACGATTCTGCTTGGACATTAAAAGGGTCTTCCTGCAAACACGTCCAAATAAACCAGCTTCTCTCAAACGACGTTTAACTGTATCCACGGAAGGTCCAGACGCATTTTCACCAAAAACAGCTACTAAAATCTGTTTAGCTGGTTTGTGCGGAAAGTTTTTTGACTCACGAACAATCAGTTTATCTTCCATTTTAGTCGTTTTTCGTTGTTTACGCTTTCGGGGCACATTCTTTGGAGTTGAATATTTTTGAAAATATCGAATAGCATTAAAAACCATCGTTTTTGAACATTTTATAATATTGGCGATTTCACTATACGACTTTTTTTCATTAAACAGTTTTACAATCAACTCGCGAGTCACATGGTCACATGACTTCTATTTTCCCAAATTTTTTTTCTTATTGTTAACTTTTATTGAAATCAATTGAATGTTTACAATATTTTAATAGCCGTGCAGTACATTTAAATCAACCGAAATGACCTTATCAACTGAATATACTGATCGTTCTAAATTATGTGCACGCTTCAAATTAGCAACATGTTAGCAAAAAAATCTCCTGAGAATTTGTTTGTGCATTAGACAACAACAAAATAATATTTCCTCAAACTTCGTCTCTTGGGTACATTGTGGTAAGAGTAAGAGTTAGGTTTAGTTTAAATTAAATTGCAATTCAGGTCAAAAATGAATACGATGAAATCGTTCTTAATTACGTGCACGGAACTGTATATCTATATCTATATCTACACTTTCAATCCAACTCATGAAATGCAAGTAAGGATTCTGTCACAAATCCCTCTTAAGAACAATGTTCTGCTGCCCAATCAATATCATTGGTAGCAGTTGCACGGCTTCAAATGCATTCATGAGTAGAAATTTGATTAGTTTGGTTATATTTCAGAGATATGTATTCATACACACGCAAAGAGACAACACCAACCTCCAACAGTTGAGTCCTGTTGCTGGTGCTTGAAATTACTGCGAGTATTCAACTTTCAATTAGTGCTTTTTCTGAAAATGCTAATTCAAGTTGCACTCTCATGAAATCCACGCATTCTACCTTGCCATATTGTGTTTAACACATGTTTGAAAATATTATGCATTTAGTCAGGTGAACCATTCATTACAACGGCGGCGTGTGTCATTGATAACATTTTCATATTCATTCGTTTTCAATAATTGATCAATGACTACAAGATAGAATGCTTAAGCCCTCGTGAATAAATTCAATAAAATTTCTTATTCAAGCTGGAAATAGCTGCTATATTTCCTTAAACATGTTGTAACATTTCATTAAAAACACAAAAATGAAAATACCTCAGTTATTAAGTTTTGCTGAATAACTCACACTTTAACACATAATATTATTCCCCTTGAGTAAAAGTACGGACTACAAACTTTAATTAAAAAAAATTCGTTTTGATTGTATTATTTTGCGCTTTTTTTACAATTGAGATAAAAAACTGCTTTTGACTGCTTTTATTTTATGTCAGTTAAGGCAAAACCCACACGAATATTCTTATAGATACATACATATGTATATCCACATGTATCCAATGCAGGCCCGCCTGTTATTGACAAAATACAAATTAGGTGTCCAGCTGTTAATTGTGTTTATGAAATAATGTTTTTGCTTCTCTTTTCACTAAAGAGCAGGTGCACTTTATTGCAGTGCTCAATTTAAAGAAAGATTTGTAAAACACAACTTGTGTATTTGATGATTTATTTCGGAGTGAGAAAATTATACAATGAAAATTTTTAGAACAAAATTCAAACTCAATGAAAACTTATTTTAATTAACAAAGTAGAATTGTGAAAGGTATGAATTTGATTGTACTCTAACACCCTTCCTCAATTAAATTCTACTCCAGCTAGCTTACGAAATTTCTCTATTTTGATTGCAGGTAGTCCTTTCGTCATCATATCGGCCAGCATATCCTCGCTTGGACAATAATCGCATGTGATATTTCCTTTGTCAACATGATCCTTGACAAAATGAACTTTTGTGTCGATATGCTTACTTCTGCTGCTCAGTTTCTCTTCTTTTATTAGACGTAAACAGCTTTGGTTGTCTTCATAAATTGTAGTTGCGTCCCTTTGCTTGAACATCATATCGCACAGAAGTTGTCGAATCCAAATTGCTTCCTTACATGCTTCGGATAGGGCGACAAATTCCGCTTCTGTAGAAGATAAAGAAACACAAGTTTGCTTCTTGCACGACCAACTGATTGTACCACCATTCATCTGAAAAACATAACCAGAATTAGATTTCCTGTCAAGTTTATCTTCTGCCCAATTCGCATCAGCATATCCCATCAAGAAATTCGAATTCTGGTTTTGGCTCAACCGGAGAAAACAATTTTCAGTGCCTTTTAGGTATTTTAGCACCCTTTTCAATTCTGTCCAATCCTCCTGATTAGGACAGCTAACCTTTCTAGCTAAAATAGAAACACTTGCAGCGATATCAGGTCTTGAATTGACGCTTAAGTATAATAATGAACCAATGAGACGCTGGTAATTGCAATTGTCAAGTAAAGCTTCAGAATCTGATTTACCGTAACCAGGATCAAGTGGATACTTAGAAATCTTCGCATCTTTTAAACCATATTCTGTTAATAAATTTTGAATGTACTGCTTTTGACGGATACAAAAATTTGATTGCTTATCTCGAAAAACTTCCAAGCCAAGGTAGTGGTGAATTTCAGCCAAATTGTTGATCTCAAAATTTTTACTTAGTAACTTTTCCACGAATTTAATGTTGTCCTTCTTTGCGCTTACCACCAAAATGTCATCAACGTATACAAGAACATACGTTAAATTGCAGTGCTCAATTTAAAGAAAGATTTGTAAAACACAACTTGTGTATTTGATGATTTATTTCGGAGTGAGAAAATTATACAATGAAAATTTTTAGAACAAAATTCAAACTCAATGAAAACTTATTTTAATTAACAAAGTAGAATTGTGAAAGGTATGAATTTGATTGTACTCTAACACACTTTTGTCAACTTGAGTGCGTTTTATAAATATCTACTCATATTTGGATTTGAGTGCAGTTTTAGTGCCATGCTGCTGCAAGTGGAACTATTACAGGAGAAGAATTTGTGCGCTGTAGATCAAAAGTTCAGAACCAATTTTTTGTGCATGTCTACGAATGTGATTGAATGTGATGATGAAGAACCAATTTTAAAGCAGTTTGGAGCGTGGTAAAAAAAAAAAAACCAAAAATTCGTTCTTATCAACAAAATGTAGGTTATGTATGAAATATAATACCTTTAAATATCTGCCTCGTCTTAGCTTTCATATCCTTATACTTTTTTCGAAATTTTCAATCATTCCTATGACTTCAATACTTGCTTTGAGAGTTGGAACTGTTTGCGAATGGTAATTTTTACATAACCCCAAAGGAAGAAGTCTAACGCTGTCAAATCTCAATATTTTGGTTGCCTGTTTTTGTCTCAAAAACACGAAATAACGCCACCAGGGAACATTGTGCACAATAGCTAGATTGTTTTGCAACTTACATGGCACGAAGCAACATACTGTTGAAAGTAGAGGTCATCTGTGGTCGTATCTTTCATCTATAACTTCATTTTATTTTCATCTAGCGCTCTCCATTGACTTCCGTTGTCATTTTAGAAAAAGTACGGCCCTATGACTACTCCAGCTTCGTAACTACACATTGCTTCGTAACTACGATAGAACGCTAATTTTCGCTCTGACCATCAACGAATTCTGTTCTTTTTTAACTTTATATAATTTTATGATAAATTTCTAGTGTCTATAAATGACGAATTTTGACATTTTACAACTTCCAAACGATAAAATGTTAAATAATACTCATTTGCAACCCTATACCTCTTGTTGATACACTCAATAAATGACTACATACAACAACTACTAATAACTGCTGTATGTATGACTAAACTCTTAATTTTTTATCAAATTATGGTAGGCATTAGGTAACATCTAAAAAATTATTTTACAAAAAATACTGATTTCACACCTCTATCAAGCGGAGTGCCAGAAAGACCCTACATCATTAGAGGACCCGAACACAATATAGAGGGCCTAGGAAAAAGTAACTTGATCAGTCTTATTTTTTTAAATAATACTTCATATCAATACTATATTTCCATTACTGTGACTCATAGAAGGTTTTGGATATTTTGAGAGAAGTAATTTCTTATGTACAGTTAACAGTTTAACTTTGAATACTTTGAATGATGTATGTGCAAGAATACTCTTTTGAAAGAATTATATCGATGATGCGGTTTGTTTTTTTTTTTTATTATTACTAGTAGAGATTGATTGAAATAATATCGCTCGTTTTCTTCAATAACGTTACAATCCAAAAAAAATAAAAATTGAGTTAATTACACAGCAACATTCGTGTTACCATAATCTATCTGTGTACAATTTTGGTAACGATATCTTCTTTAATTTTTGCAGGAGAGTAGAATTTGTGATTCATTCACCTCAATATATTTCCGATTAGATCATATTATATTTCGATAATCTCCAGTTTTTTTTGTCACTTTGTCTGAATTAAACCATGTACATTACAGTAGTACTTCTATATTTGATGTTTTGTCCATATTTTTAAAATGGTGATTTGATTTCCTTTGTCTGTTCAAAATTTAAAATGCTTCTCCTGAAAAATCTAGTTTTTTGAGTTTTAACGTTATTGCAGAAAACGAGCGATATCATATCTTTTGATATTGTAGGAAAATTAGGGTTAAATTTCACGCAAACTGTTTGATTGAAATGCGATGTTTTGTTAGAAATTTTGGTCAAGCTCATGGAAGCAAAAAAGAAAAATAATGTGATTATTATCTTACTCCTACTTTTATGAAAATATATATAAGGAGAAATGTTTAGTTAACTATCAGTTGAAGTTCCGGATAAGGATTTTGTTGCTAGATACCGAATCTTATAATTTCTGCTTTCAGTTCCTAATGTTTATTAAAGCATTGCAAATTTTTATTGATTCATCCACTTTACTTGGATGATCAAAAACGGGCCATTAATACGATATTTAAAAAGTGCCATTGATCGGCTTTGGGCTGATATCAAAAAAGTGAAATGAGTCGTTTTATAAAAATTTGTAATATTACTTGTATGTATATAACTTTTGTTTTTATAAAGTGGACCTCTATTTACGTTCTGAAGACCTTGCTGATACCTATCACAATTCCACATTATATTTATATTTTAGTCGTAGTGTATTCAGTGATTCGAGCATTATAATCTTTCCACGAAAATATTTCAGTACTCCAACCTCAATGCTGTACATATCCGCTTGGTTTATAGTTGGAGAACAACCCATCTAAAGAGCTATTTGGGAAAGCAGCACCGAAGATGCTCTTCCTGCAGCTCCTTTATCAAATTGTGACCCATCTGTGTAACATATCTTTAAGCCAAGGTCTACTTTGAACCCTTTAGTTAGTTACCCCTTAGAGCTTGCTAAAGTTTATTTTTGGCAACATCAAAATATCCTGATTTGGTATCAGGAACTTTCATATCATCTTCGAAGATTTTAAGTATTTTCATGTGTCCCTTAAATATTCCTGACCCTTTCAATGCTGAGTTACTGAGAAAAGCCTCTTATACGATCGATATCGTTTGAAGAGGCAGTCTGAGTACAACTTCAATAGCTCCAATAGTCGGATGAAATTTCATCAAGTATACAAGGTGGTGCAAAGTTAAATCGGGAGAATACTCGATCATAAAACGCTTCCTTCACAATATCCTTTAATTATTTGACTCTTTTGCGGAGTATAGCGCTCCATTGCTTGGCTATTTGTATTTTGCAGCTGTCTATTTGTATTTTGCAGCTGTCTAGTTATCAAATGTCAAATATGTTTTAAATACGACGCCATTTGCAAAAATTATAACATCTTCCGATAGGGTGATTAATTTTGTTTCATAAAGCCTTCACATTATTTTTTATTTACAATTACAATTTCATTATGTTTTAAATATCTTTAACCATCTTCAGCATAATCCGCAATATTATCCCCTTCTGTTACGAAATTTTTATAACTTTCTTATTAAGAAAATATATTATTTTTATATGAATTTTCCAGTCAAAATAAATTTTTTAAAATTACGTAGAAATACTTACATTCTTAACACAATTTTAAAATCCTTTCTTACGTTCTGGTTCTCTTTGATACTACTTCCTGCAATTATCATTATTAATTAAAGCAATTAGTTTCGCTATTAAAGCAAATGAAGTGGTTATAATGAAAATATTTATATAAATACGATTGTGTCACGATGAACATATGCATAATAACTGTACAAAAACATTCAACATCGTCCACCATATCCGACCGCAGTACATTGAGCGTAACGTCAACCAAGCTCAACACGACGGTACGCAAACTTCAACAACATTAACCCTAATTTTGTCATGTTGCAACCATGTAAAACCGCAAATATCTACTGCGTCTACTGCTCTAATGCTGCTGCGTCTTCCTCTTAAATGCTTACCCAGCGGGGTTGTTATGGCTTTTGCAGGTTTTATTTTTTTGTTATACTGTTCTTTGCTTTTGTTTAATTTTTACTTTTATTTTTATTTTTATCTAAGTTATCTTATCCTTACTTGACTCTTGTGTCAAAGACACTAAATTTTCCTTTGGGACACGAAGTTGGGGGTTTTATTAATCTTCGTACAACAACAGATTTTCCAAGAAATTAAGCTACAACAACAAAACGTAAAACAAAAACAAAAAATGAAAATCAGCTTGTCTGCATTGAGCAAGCCAGGAAGTTCGTCGAAGTGAGCAGGATAGATTTTGTACAGTTTGGAAAAAAAAAATAAAAATGGTCGCCTAGACACTACTTGAGTAGAATATCAAAGAGCAAACCAGAAGGCAATTTTTCAATTTATTGCAATTTTGAGGAAAAGCTGGAAAAGCAAGGATAATTTTTATTGAGTGCCAAGGACAAGGGCAACACAAAAGGACCACCGCAATTCACAGTAGTCGTTGAAAAAGGAAAGAAACATCGATATCCCAAACTAAGAACTAATCGTAATGATACAATAAATCACGCCAGGAACTCGAAACTTAAGGTTTAATAAAAAATTTATGCAACCAGCTCGTTAACAAAACATATAAATGACGGCTTACTATACTAAACGCTCATAAATGATGAAAAATAACAAGAGATTGCTTAGAACTTAAAACTATAACAGTTAAAACTATAATGTTAATGTTAATGTTAATGTTCATTTTAATGTTAATGTTAATTTTAATGTTAACTAGCCTCTTCCCGGCGCGCGTTGCTGCACCCTGCAACTATATGGGAACATAATAGGTGTATTCAAAAGTTTTCTTAGACTCATAGTTTGACGCCACTGTCATTTTCCACTGCCCGTTACAGTTACCCAGTAGCAGGAGATCACCAAATAGTAACTCCATTTTGAGTTTGTATGTAAGTACTGCTACTTTTACTTCCAAAGCTTTTTGATAATACAAATTTTAATTGTATGGGCGGAGCCACACCCACTTATATAATGCCCATCCCAGTTTTCTAGAAGATAGACATTACCCAGTTTAAGTACAGTTGCCGACAGTGAGCATACAAACTAAATTATCAAAATGTAGCCAAATCGACGAAAACTATAGGAAATATAGCATTTTTATTGATTTGTGGGCGGTAAAAGGGGATGTGAAAAAAATTTGAACCATCTCGTACTTGAAAAAAATGTGCTGCCAACATTTCAGCTCTATCGGCTCAGTAATTTTGAAGTTTCCAGCCATCACACAGACAGCGTTTTGCTTTTTGTATATATATTTTGGATAAAGATTATTGTCTATAACTTTTGATTGGTATGAGATACTAAGATAATTTTTTCTAAAAAATTAATTTTTTAGCTTGTTTATTTTTTCAAAAATATAAAAACACAATATTGGAAAAAATTTTGTTCGAAAAATCAAAGGCCTTGTTTTTTGAATCATAAAAATGGTTATTTATTTTTCCGTAAAATTGAAATAAATTTTGCCTATAATGTTATAATTTTTAAATAGAGTTGAAAATTTGCGAATTTGAATTTAAATTATTTTTACAACAAAAACAAATGTTGAGCCTTTTTTTTGAGGAAAACTCAAAAATTTCAGACATTTTTTGAAAAAAATATTTAAAATATATTTACTCAACTAACGGTATTTTTGCAATAAGGTTTTATAGTACTTTGATGAAGCTTTAAGACAAAAAAAAATTTAACAAAATGTATAAAAAAGCAGCGGAGATATTTGAATCGAAAGTCACAAAATTAAATTTCTTATTGTGGATTTTTCTCATTTTTGAGCACGATGTTTCATTAAATATATCGTTGTAAAATTTTTCATAGTTTTCAAGAGATTTTACTAAAATTAAGAAATATTTTATATTTTGTAAATATTTGCATATGTTACAACTAAAAATATGCAATTTTGTAAAAAATTTGTACTACAGCACCATCTGGTATCCAAGGTGGTTCAAAGAAGATACTGTCAGAAAACTCGCCGTACCGGAGACCTACTACATACCAATTTATATTCTAATCTCATGAGCGGTTTGGGAGTTTTAGGTGGTTTTGCAAAAAATTTGTACTACAGCGCCCTCTGGTGTTAAAGATAGGTCAAAACAGATTACAGCAAAACACTCAACCTACAGGAAAACCACTGTATACCACTTTTCATTCTAATCGCAAAAGCGGTTTGTGAGTTTTAGGCAGTTTTGTAAAAAATTTGTACTACAGCGCCCTCTGGTGTCCAAAAAAAAAATAAATAACTGGCCATTTCAGCCCTTAAAAGGACTTTGACCTAGCTTCTTATAATTTTTTTTTTGTTTTTTTTTTAAGCTTTGAACCAAGGATTTCAGGTGGAATACCTATTCAGTCAAGTCTGCCTTGGTTCAAAATGAGATGATAGATTAGTGGGAAGGAGAGGGCAATCAAGTGAAACATGTGTAGGATGTTCTTAGCGTCGTGGAAAGCCAAAGAAACATGTAAATTTGAATCAGAGGCAAGTGTTATGCCTTTACCTCAGTCAATTCAAGTTATAAGGCAATCCTCATCCACAACTTCTCTACCAGCAACTACAACTTGAAGTCGTAAATATTGATGAATTTTTAATTTCAGTTGATTAGAAATGAGGATAGAAAATTTAGAAAGGTTTAAAGCGAAGGACCATGGCCAAGCCGGGAATCGAACCCGGGACCTCTGGGGCAGCAGTCGAGCACGCTATCTACTCGACTACCGAGGCCGCCTCTGAGGCCTCGGTATTTTTTTATTACTCTCTGAGGTTTGCGATTGTCTGCAGAGAGGTGGCGGCCGTACAGAAAAATTATTTTAATTCAAATAATTTTCTGTCGCTGCTAGGGTTCGAACCTGGGTCTACAGGTTCTTTGACATAGCGGCCACGCACTTTAACCAACTACGCCACGGACGCCTCTGGTGTTCAAGGTGGATAAAAATTGATAGCCCACAAATACGCAACGTACCAAAAAACTTCTATACACAAATTTTCATGCTAATCGGATGAGTAGTTTAGGAGTCTATTGCATAGTTACATACGACATTTAGTTCCAAAGCAATTCGATATCATAAATTTGGCCTGTGTGGCTAAATTCCCCCTTGTATAATGATCGCTCAAATATATAATAACTTCCTCTTGGGCCCATAACGTCTACATACCAAGTTCCACAATCAAAAAATATACAACTCAGTAATAATAATGATAATGAATGATAAAAAGTGGGCGTATATATAGTTAGACCACGCCCAGTTTTAGTATAGTTGCCTATAGTAACCATACGAACTTATTTACCAAATTTTAGTCTAATACGAATTAACCCGTCTTAAATATAGCATTTTTATTGATTTGTTGGCGGTAAAGGGGGATATAGAAAAAAAGGGGTATGGAAAATTTTCACTATGCCTACATTTTTCGCGCAAATGCAAACTTAAGTGAGACTTGCCAAATTATTCCAATATTCTATTTATTTCCAATTACCCTTGCAACTATTTCCTCATATACACCATATGTGCGCACCTGTATTGTTGATAAGTTCACTAAAATGCCTATAATTCATGAACCAATACACACACAAAGACCATTTATACAAAAAACCTTCGTATTGACGTCACCTTTCATGGGAAATTGAAAGAAACAAAATCGGTTCACGCATTACAGAAAACATCAATTTCATACACAATGCAACTTATTTTTATATATATAGATTACAAACATTTTAAAAAAAAATCAGCGCAGGCGTTCTGCGATTTTAGATATACATATATATCAAAGCAGTGGGCGCAAAAGTGGGCATGGTCAATTTTTTCTTTCCGACAAAACTTAAATTGGATTACTACGAACATTTGAAAAAAAAAATTATCCAAATCGGTCCAGCCGTTTTCCGATTTTAGATAAATCAAAAAAAGTGGGCGCAAAAGTGGGCGTGGTCAATTTTTCTTTCCTTAAAACCTAACTTGGACTAAAACGAACATTTTAAAAAAAAATTGTCCAAATCGGTCCAGCCGTTCTGAAGTGATGCGATTTCAACCAAACGTACACTTCTTTTTATATATATAGAGATGTTAATGTTAATGTAAATGTTAATGTTAATGTTAATGTAATGTTAATGTTAATGTTAATGTTAATGTTAGTGTTAATGTTAATGTTAATGTTAATGTTAATGTTAATGTTAATGTTAATGTTAGTGTTAATGTTAATGTTAATGTTAATGTTAATGTTAATGTTAATGTTAATGTTAATGTTAATGTTAATGTTAATGTTAATGTTAATGTTAATGTTAATGTTAATGTTAATGTTAATGTTAATGTTAATGTTAATGTTAATGTTAATGTTAATGTTAGTGTTAATGTTAGTGTTAATGTTAATGGTAATGTTAATGTTAATGTTAATGTTAATGTTAATGTTAATGTTAGTGTTAATATTAATGTTAATGTTAATGTTAATGTTAATGTTAGTGTTAATGTTACTGTTAATTTTAATGTTAATGTTAATGTTAATAATAATGTTATTGTTAATGTTAATGTAAATGTTAATGTTAATGTTAATGTAAATGTTAATGTTAATGTTAATGTTAATGTTAATGTTAATGTTAATGTTAATGTTAATGTTAATGTTAGTGTTAATGTTAATGTTAATGTTAATGTTAATGTTAATGTTAATGTTAATGTTAATGTTAATGTTAATGTTAATGTTAATGTTAATGTTAATGTTAATGTTAATGTTAATGTTAATGTTAATGTTAATGTTAATGTTAATGTTAATGTTAATGTTAATGTTAATGTTAATGTTAATGTTAATGTTAATGTTAATGTTAATGTTAATGTTAATGTTAATGTTAATGTTAATGTTAATGTTAATGTTAATGTTAATGTTAATGTTAATGTTAATGTTAATGTTAATGTTAATGTTAATGTTAATGTTAATGTTAATGTTAATGTTAATGTTTATGTTTATGTTAATGTTAATGTTAATGTTAATGTTAATGTTAATGTTAATGTTAATGTTAATGTTAATGTTAATGTTAATGTTAATGTTAATGTTAATGTTAATGTTAATGTTAATGTTAATGTTAATGTTAATGTTAATGTTAATGTTAATGTTAATGTTAATGTTAATGTTAATGTTAATGTTAATGTTAATGTTAATCTTAATGTTAATGTTAGTGTTAATGTTAGTGTTAATGTTAATGGTAATGTTAATGTTAATGTTAATGTTAATGTTAATGTTAATGTTAGTGTTAATATTAATGTTAATGTTAATGTTAATGTTAATGTTAGTGTTAATGTTAATGTTAATGTTAATGTAAATGTTAATGTTAATGTTAATGTTAATGTTAATGTTAATGTTAATGTTAATGTTAATGTTAATGTTAATGTTAATGTTAATGTTAATGTTAATGTTAATGTTAATGTTAATGTTAATGTTAATGTTAATGTTAATGTTAGTGTTAATGTTAGTGTTAATGTTAATGGTAATGTTAATGTTAATGTTAATGTTAGTGTTAATGTTAATGTTAATGTTAATGTTAATGTTAATGTTAATGTTAATGTTAATGTTAATGTTAATTTTAGTGTTAATGTTAGTGTTAATGTTAATGGTAATGTTAATGTTAATGTTAATGTTAATGTTAATGTTAATGTTAATGTTAATGTTAATGTTAATGTTAATGTTAATGTTAATGTTAATGTTAATGTTAATGTTAATGTTAATGTTAATGTTAATGTTAATGTTAATGTTAATGTTAATGTTAGTGTTAATGTTAGTGTTAATGTTAATGGTAATGTTAATGTTAATGTTAATGTTAATGTTAATGTTAATTTTAGTGTTAATATTAATGTTAATGTTAATGTTAATGTTAATGTTAGTGTTAATGTTACTGTTAATTTTAATGTTAATGTTAATGTTAATAATAATGTTATTGTTAATGTTATTGTAAATGTTAATGTTAATGTTAATGTAAATGTTAATGTTAATGTTAATGTTAATGTTAATGTTAATGTTAATGTTAATGTTAATGTTAATGTTAATGTTAGTGTTAATGTTAATGTTAATGTTAATGTTAATGTAAATGTTAATGTTAATGTTAATGTTAATGTTAATGTTAATGTTAATGTTAATGTTAATGTTAATGTTAATGTTAATGTTAATGTTAATGTTAATGTTAATGTTAATGTTAATGTTAATGTTAATGTTAATGTTAATGTTAATGTTAATGTTAATGTTAATGTTAATGTTAATGTTAATGTTAATGTTAATGTTAATGTTAATGTTAATGTTAATGTTAATGTTAATGTTAATGTTAATGTTAATGTTAATGTTAATGTTAATGTTAATGTTAATGTTAATGTTAATGTTAATGTTAATGTTAATGGTAATGTTAATGTTAATGTTAATGTTAATGTTAATGTTAATGTTAATGTTAATGTTAATGTTAATGTTAATGTTAATGTTAATTTTAATGTTAATGTTTCTGTTTATGTTTAAAACTCAATGATGTTGAACAAATAATCACTAGGTCTAATGTAAATTTTGGAAGAAGTCAAAAAAACGGAAAATTCTTCAACTCATTGAGGAGGTAAACAGGCATAGCAACAACTCCATGATCTTTCATTATAACATCCGCAGGACATCGTTAAATGCTTTGAGTAACCCGTTATAATACGAGTTTCAGAGTGAGAATTTTGACGGCAGTTGCGGTCGAGCTGCAGTGGTACCTTAATTAGTGACTTTCTTGGGTGCAGTTAACACACACACACTCTCATGTGTGTGTAATGAATGCACCACATATAAATACAAGCTGCTTGAATTTTGTTTCATGTTTTTGTGTGTGCTACTATTTAATTGTAAGTTTTTGTTTTTGTAATTGTCTCGTTTGTATGCGCAACTGTGTATCTAACTAACTTTGAGCGCTATCCAGCACACACGCAAACTTAGCTACTTATCTGCGCGAGCTCATATATGCGCTTGTATAAGTGAACGTGAACTCTAATTAAGTACTGCGCACACATTAAATGAAAGCTACTTTGGGTTAATGTCTGAGTGTGTGTGTGACTTTATAACCCAGTTTAAATAGTTTTCTTGTTTCTTTTTAAGCATTCTATTTGTTCCAACTAAACAATACGTTTTATTTGTGTTTATGTAAGTGTGAGTTTTTATGTGATTTAAAGGAGTTTTTATTTGTGTTCTGAATGTATCAAATGATGTGTTCATTTAACTTGCAATGAGAAGTTTAAATATACAAAGTAACTTAACAGCTTTTTAAAAACCTTGTTTTATATGAACAAAATGTTGCTCATACGCCACGGTGTGTCGCGAATTTTTGTATATCTTCAATTTTTAGAGGTCTCTCTCTTACGTAAAGCAGAACTATTTTGATTTAATGTTTGTATTATTATCATGTGTGCTGCTAGTTTTTTTTTTTTTTTTTAAATATTACACTTTGCACTTTATACGAAGTTGAAAGCAGCTAAAAATATTTATTTTGAGTTGACTTGCTGTGCAAGCCTGTGCAACCACAATAATATATAACAATATTGAAATGCACACAATTCCAAATACTGCGTTGGGTAATCCTGTGGGATAGATTGTTATTTTTAAAAATATTTTTGTTGCTCTCTCTTGCCACTGACTATCCACTATCTAGATTCCGGTTAGAGCTTGGAAAGTATTTAGTAACAAACAGAGTGAATGGTTTTAGCTGGTTTGAAGTGTGATGTTCTCGTACGTTTTCGCCTGCTGATTTGCATGATTCTCAAAGCTCATCTCCCATCAGGCACTGAAGTGCTTTGTTTTCAATTCCATTACATCACATGGAATTTCTATGACTTTCGAGTTATTTTTCGTAAATAAAAATTGCTATTTACAACATACACTTTCAGAGAATTTAAGTAATGATTTCATGGTTTCTTTACTTATAATACGGTTTATTTAATGTTAGTTTCCACATCCTTGAATCAGTTATTTAGGAAAATTTAATTATATTTTAAACATGGCGATTTCCAGGCAATACCATTTGTCACCTTTGTAGCCTATCATTCAGTTTAACTTTCCATTATCCAATTAGAGTGGGGACTTATTGTCCCAACATGACTCAGTTGCTCAGGGGCATTGTTAAATTCATTTGATTTTGAGCAAAAATAATCTGGGTTCGATTCTCAGATAAGGCCGCACTTTGGATTCTGTTGTGTTTATCTTATGCTTGGCTGAACTTAAACCTTGGGCCATCAGCCCAATACCTGCAATAGATTGAGCGTAGCCAATACGTAAATAAACCAAAACACTGTGCACAAGTTAGAATTTGCGTTGATAACTTTGACGTGTAAATTTTATTATTTAAATTTTTGTAACCTCCTGAGCGTTTTGCATATTTAATTATTTTTTACTTAATTTATTGATTTTTAATAAAAAGTTATTTCCAATTTATTTTGGAATTGATTTCAAGTATTTTAATTTAAAACTATGTTATTTGACACCTCGCTACCGTTGGCTGCGGCAAAAGTTAAAAGTCCTTCAACATTTATGTGTTGATTGCGTTCACTACGTGTTGATTTCATAGTGTTGCAAGGCAACCAACGTTGAGATTTCTTCAGTTGGCTCGCTATGTCGTAGTTTATATTGAAGTGAAGGAGGACGATCCTCACAAGGCAACGCATGAGGGTCAAGGGGGCGATCTTCACATGGCTGACTGCCTCAACCTGGTGAGTCCAGCATTATCCATGTCGAACTCGTCTCAAGTCGACTCAAACCTCTACGTGGTGTCCTCTAGAAACGGCAAACTGACAACCGTTAGTTTGACGGCTAATCTGAGCGGCGTGCTCCCTGCCTTTAAAGGGTTGTGCGTTGGGTTTGAAGTCCACCACGTAAAAACACATTTCAATGAAAAGTTTACGAAAAAAGATAAAAATGATCCCCAAATCTGATGACGTCTACCGCAAACGAAAAACTGACAATGATTTACGGATATGTACTTGGAACGTCCGAACCCTTAATTGGGATGGTGCCTCTATCCAACTGATTGATATCTTAGAAAGATACAAAGCTGATATCACTGCAATCCAAGAAATGCGATGGAAGGGACAGGGTTGCTCCCGGCAAGCATCCTCTGATATCTACTACAGCGGCCATGCGGAGAAGCACAAATTCGGATGCGGATTCGTGGTTGGCAAGCGACTACGGCATCATGTCCTGCGGTTCACACCTGTAAACGAACGACTTGCCATAATCCGTGTCAAGGCAAGATTCTTCAATATAAGCCTGATTTGTGCTCACGCTCCGACAGAAGATAAGAACGATGAGACCGAAGACAGCTTCTACGAGCGCCTTGAAGAGGCCTATGAGCGCAGCCCCCACCACGACATAAAAATCGTGCTTGGTGACTTCAACGACAAGGTGGGAAAAGAAAATATCTTTGGTCTAACAGTCGGAAAGTTCAGCCTCCACGACAATACCTCCGATAACGGAATGAGGCTGATTGACTTTGCCTCAGCGCGAAACATGGTCGTTAGTAGCACAGGACTCAAGCATCTCAATATTCATAAAGCCACTTGGCTGTCTCCTGATCAAAAGACGCGCAACTAAATTGATCACGTTCTGATAGACGGAAGACACTCTTCCAGTGTTTAAGATGTACGCACGATCCGTGGTGCCAATATAGACTCGGATCATTATCTTGTCGCAGCCAAGATCCATACACGTCTGTGCGCAACCAAGAATGCGCGCAATCCAGCACAGAGAAAGCTAGACGTCGAAAAGCTGTAATCAAAGCAAACAGCCGAAGACTTTGCTACTCGACTCTCACTCCTGCTTCAAGAAAGCACTCCTCCGATCGACGATATATTTTTTTTTTTTTTTTTTTTTTTGGATTCGCCCGGAAGTAGGAAATCTTCATAGATACGTATGACCCGCGCCATACGCATGCACGATTTACATTCTAAGAAGTTCCCGGATCAGCCGGACTGAATAGAATGCACCTACGTGCTAAAACCTACCACCTGTTGGCAAATAAAAGCCTCCACTAAGCACAATTGCTTGGCCTTTCAGCGGAAATTAAAATTAAATAAATATATTTGAAATTTGAAATTTGAGAAATTTTTGTGCTTATGTAAACATAATAAGCATCATCGAATAAAAGCACAATCATCATAACACAAGGGAATACAAGACAACATCCAAAGTAGTTTATTAGACTATATATAACCGCATTTATAATTGTTGTCATTCGGCTTGGGGCCACTGTCCAACCCAAGATCCTACGTGGAAAAGAGATGCAACTCTCAAACACCAAACCAATACCAAACATAGCACAGATATACAAGTATATATTATGCAGGCACAATATATTTATATATTCGGGTCACTGAAATAGGGGAACACCGAGCTAAAGTTATTATTTGGACATGCATTTGGGCCAACGCAGGTAAAAACTTGTATGGAAAAGAGATACACTCTGACACACCAAGCCGAGGGATACGGTATACATGGTCCCATTTTAAACGAGCTATAGAACTAAAGTTGTAAAATAATTTCATGAAAAAATTAAGCAACGAAACTAAATAAAACGAAAACTTAAAGTATTTATCAAATTCGATAATGCTTATATGTTAAATCGTAAAATCTACACAATTATCGCGAGCTATATTTGTTATCGCAATGAATGCGTTAAGTATTCAAATGTAATATCATTTTACGTTTTAAGACATCCACCGAGTCAGAAAAATTTATCAAGTTCAAGTTGCCATTGAAATCACTACACATAGATCGCAAAGGGTCGTGAAGGGCATAATTAGAAGTGCACTGACTCAACTTAAAAAGCTGGAAATGTCTGGCTCCGCTCCTAGGGATGTTGAAGTTTAATGAAGAAAGGAGGTAATGTGAGTCTATATCACCACTGAGTAATTTGTATAAAAAGGAGACATTTAGCATAATTCTTCTGCTTCTTAAGGAAGGCAGGGAAATAATTTTAAGGCGGGTTTCATAAGGGGGTAGAATAATGTTGGGGTTCCAACGATAATGTAAAGCAAAAAGTAAGAATTGTTTTTGGACCGATTCTAATGCATCGATGTGGACATTGTATTGAGGGTTCCATATTACAGATGCATATTCAAGAATTGGTCTAACAAGAGAGGTATAAAGTATCTTAGTAGTGAAAGGATCGTTGAATTCTTTAGCCCATCTTTTAATGAAACCAAGGACACCTCTAGCCTTATTTACCACCAAATTAACTTGAAGATTGAAACGAAGTTTAGGATCCATAATTACACCTAAATCAAGAAAACTGTGTACAATTTCTAAGTTGGTATTATTTATAGTGTAATTTATACTATTAGCAATTCGACGTGAGAATGTCATTTGCTTACATTTTTTTAAGTTTAATTTTAAAAGGTTTAAATTACACCACTCCACCAGACTATTTAAATCGGATTGTAAGAGTTGTTGTTCTTCAGGCGATTTGTAAGTTAGAAAAAGTTTTACGTCATCGGCGTACATTAAGACGTTACAGTGTTTTATTACAGAAGGAAGGTCATTTATAAACAGTAAAAATAAAACCGGACCAAGATGACTTCCCTGAGGAACACCTGATGTGACCAAAATATTTTTTGACATAGAATTCTTATATAAAACTTTTTGCGAACGATTTGACAAGTACGATTTAATCCAGTGTAATAGTTTGACGGGAAACCCAATTAGATGAAGCTTTTTCAGAAGAAGATAATGATTAACACTATCGAAAGCTTTGCTAAAGTCTGTATAAATAACGTCAGTCTGTCGTCCTAAAGTAAAACCTTTAATGACACGCGTAGTAAACTCCAAGAGGTTAGTTATCGTAGATTTTCCCTTTAAGAAACCATGTTGGGAGGTGGAAATGGAGGAAGATACGACGTGGGTTATTTGATCAGTTATAATTTTCTCAAATAACTTAGGGATTGCGCTTAGTTTTGCGATACCTCGGTAATTGGAAACATCAATTTTTGAACCGGATTTATGAAGAGGTATTATATAAGATTTTCTCCATATATTGGGAAAATGACCGATGTGCAAGGATGAGTTAAAAATTTTTGATAGGGGAGAACACAAACTATTAGAACAATGCTTTAAAATGCAGCTCGGGATTTCGTCAGGACCAGTAGTAAAAGAAGATTTAACTTGTTGAAGGTAATGCATAACTATATTAGAATCTATTACGGGGGTTTCAAAAGAGTTAACTGGTGGTAGGTAAGGATATTCAAGACTCATGCTCAATGGTATATCGGAGTAGGTTGTTTTAAAGAAGTTTGCAAACATGTTGGAAACATCGATGTCGCAAGATGCTTCATCATGATTAAATTTCATAAGAGGTGGGAAACTGGAAGTTTTTCGTTTTGAATTGACAAACGTGTAGAAAAGTTTCGGATTATCTTTGAATTGAGTTTTTATATTGGCTTTATATGCAGAGTAGCATTGTTTATTTAATAGTTGATATCTGTAACGACAAGAGGAATAGGAAGCGAAGTCTAAATTAGAGCCTGACTTTTTATATTTCTTAAATAAGCGATTTTTGGAATTTTTTAAAGACTTAAGCTCATTAGTTAACCAAGGAGGGCATAAAGGCTTGAAATTAATATTTTTTTTTGGCACAGATAATGAGAAGCATTTTTGCAAGGTATCATTGAGAAACTGCACTGAAGATTCGACATCATAAGAAGAGTACGAAGACCTATTATTTAAAATTGGGGACCAGTCTATCCGCGCGAGAAGAGCATTCAGTTTAACATAGTCTGTTTTTTTAAAGTTAAAAATTTTATTATTTCGCGTATCTGGAGCTAATTTATTTTCATTTCCGTTGGCAAGTAATATTGTTATTTCAAGAGTTGGATGATAATCGTCTTCCGGAAAAGAAACTGGGTTCGAACGACGGAGATTTACGGAAGTGCATCTGTCTACAAATACAAGGTCAAGAGATCTATTACTTTTATTAAGAATATTATTAACCTGCTGAAGACACAGATCAGACAACTTATCTAAGAAGTCATTTATCCAATCAGAGGCAGAGATAGGAGTAAGAAATGCGGAATCATCGGAAAAACGCCAAGACACGGAAGGTAAGTTGAAATCACCTAATACAATGATAGTGTCCATATTTTTAAGCATATTATGGACAGTTTCGATGGCATTAATATGGTTTAAGTAAATTGTTAAATCACTTTTAGGTGGAATGTAAGAGCAAGTAAGATAAATAGAATAATTATTTAGTTTAACTGTAACACAAATAAACTCCAGGTCGTTGGTGCCAGGAATTGTTAATTCCTCAGAAGCAAGCGAGTTATGGACAGCTATCAGAACGCCACCACCGATCTTATCATAGCGATCTTTACGAAAAATTTGGAACTTATTGCACATTATTTCAGAATTTAAAACGTTGGAGCGAAGCCAAGTTTCAGTAAAAATTATAAAGTTATATTCAAAATCAAAACTATTAATGAAAATATCGGAAAGTTTAGAATTGAGACCTCTAACGTTTTGATACACAAGCTCTAACTTAGACTTGTGATTTTTTAATCGTTTTTTGTATGGTACTGAGGACTGTTCGAAGGACGAGGCAAGTGAACAACATTTGCAATACGCGGTTTGTTTTTGAATTCAAATTCATGAACAATTGTATTACGGGGCCAAAAGTTTACGTCCACAAGAGTTTTAAATAAATTTTCCGGAACAGTCAATCTAAAAGAAGTAGTCAGTCTCGCATTTAAGTATTTGAATTTTTGGATCGAAAGAGGGATACCACTATTTAACTTTGAATTAATAAAAAATTTAATATCATTTTCAGTTGTATCAGCGGCTAAGCGCGAGACAAAGATGGCTTTAGTTGGTGGAATTGCGATTAATGGCTTAGGCGAAATAGTAGCAGTAGTAATCGGAATCCGTTGAGCGTCAACAACTGAAGTTTCAAAAATAGGAGTGTTAACAATAGGAGGAGCAATTGAAACAGCTTGAGCATAAGAAAGAACAGGCTGGTTAACTGGTATAGATGGTGCTAATATTGGCAAGGAAACGGTCTCTGGTGCATTTGGAGCAGATGTGGAGGCAATCGTATCAGAACAAATGTCCATATCGTCCACAATGTCCTGTTCAACAGGTGGTGGCATTGGTGGTATCGAGTTAGTTTTCGGCTTATTGCGCAGGTTCATGCTTTTCTTTTTACGCTTGGGTGAAGGAATTGACTCTTCGATATATTTGCACTCATCGAAAAGTGTTTGATATTTTAAAAATTTAGCAGAAAGCAAAGAAAATTCCCTACTAATTTCGGTGAAACCCTGCTTTGTCTGCTTAAAAAGCTTGTAAAAGTTTATATCAGTCAGTCTGCACTTCTCACAAGACCAACGCAACCCTTTACCTTCTTCAATAAGGTCTGCAACTCGACCCATTATGCCCACACATTTGGCGTGAACGATATTATCACATAGCCAACATGATAAATACCGCTCATTTTCACCTTTAGTGGAACAACCGGGCTTAGAACAAAGCATTTTAATTAATAAATACAAACACAAAAAAAAGAGTAGCAAAAACAAATAAAGTAGTAAAAATATTAGTAGTTATTAATATATAAAAATAAAACCAAAAAAAGTACTAAAAATAAATAAAAGTAGTAATAATAGTAGTAGTAAGCAAAAGTGACAACTTGAACTGATGGCAACCCCTATCAATTTAGTGAAGTGCCCAGAAGTATGCAACTATTTTTCGATATATAAATAAAGTAAGTATAATAAATAAAAAGTATGCAGCTAGACAGAGCTAGGCAGATGTCTAAAACGAAATTACAATATAAACGAAAAAGAAAGGTATATAATAAACAAAATGTACTGAAACTTGTTCAGCCACTTCAACGAAATATTAATAAATAGATATTAATAAATAAACTTATTTTATAAGAAGCAAAATACAAAATATAAACTTCTAAACTATAAACATATGCGCGCAGTGGAATCACATTTCCCACTCTATGCGTACGGCTGCCGAAAAGATGATAGGCTATCACCGATCCCGCCGAAACCAGTGGCACGACCAGGAGTGTAGCGACCCCACTGCAGAAAAAGACGCCACCTACAAAGCCACCCTGCTGTCGGTTGTAACGCATGCTGCTAAAGAGCGATACAAAGAGAAGGGAGACGCGGAAAAGGGAGAAGGAGGAGGGAAGAGAGACGCATTTTCAGGCGAAAGAAAAGGCAAGAAATGCGTGAGTGCGAGAAAATTGAGATGCATGGTGACAGGAATGAGTTCCGAAAATTTTTCGAAAAAATAAGACGCCTGGCCGATGGTTTCAAAACCGGGGCCTCTTCCTGCAAGGATGGAAATGGGAATCTAGTGACAGATATCCAGAGTACAATGATGATGTGGAGGGAACACTTCTCTAGGCTTCTGAATGGCAACGACGACAACAATCCCGCCAATATAGATGATATCCCGGAATCCCCAATTTTGGACGACAGCGTTGAAGTTCCGCTGCCCGACCATAGTGAAGTTTTGAAAGCTTACCTGCTGAGCCGATGGCTTACCTGCTGAGCTCTTCAAGAATGGAGGCGAAGTTCTATTTAAATGCATTCATGAGCTTCTATGCAGAAAATGGTCGGAAGAATGCATTCCAAATGATTGGAACCTCAGTGTGCTCTGCCCAATCCACAAGAATGGCGATCCCACAATTTACGCCAACTATCGTGGGATAAGCCTTCTTAATATCGCATATAAGGTCCTGTCGAGCGTATTATGTGAAAGACTGAAGCCCATCGTAAGCCAGCTGATTGGACCTTATAGGTGTGGCTTCAGACCTGGAAAATCCATCATAGACCAGATATTTACGCTCCGACCAATCTTGGAGAAGACCCTAGAAAAACAAAAAGACACACACCATATTTTTGTCGATTATAAAGCCGCCTTCGACAGTCCAATAAGGAATCATCTATACTCCACCATGTCTGAATTTGGTATTCCTGCAAAACTCATCCGTCTTTGCAAAATGACACTGAGCAACACCAGCAGCACAGTTAAGATCGGGAAGGATCTTACTCCTCCATTCGATACCAAACGAAGCTTCAGACAAGGTGATTCTTTATCGTGCGACTTTTTCAATCTGATGATGGAGAAGATCATCCGAGCTGCTGATTTGAGACGCAGTGGCACTATATTCTACAAAAGTATTATGCTGCTGGCGTATGCTGATGATATCGATATTATTGGCCATAATACGCGCAAAGTCAATGCAGCATTCTCCAGATTAGCGAAAGAGTCGAGTCGAATGGGTCTTGCAGTGAATGCAGATAAGACGAAATACCTAGTGTCAAATAAACAACAAATAAACAGTCCAAACATCTTGGAAACCACGTCACTGTTGACAACATCTCCTTCGAAGTTGTTAAGGACTTCGTCTATCTGGGATCCAGCATAAACTCTTTCAACGATGTCAGTATTGAGATGAAACGAAGGATAAATTGAGAAGCAGAGCTCTCTCGACGAACTGAACAAAAAAACGTTCCCTTCTATAAAAAATCACCACAGAAGGCGATTCAATAGGCGATCAAATAGGTTATTTGAGCTAACCCAGAAAAAAATCCCTTGGACGATAAGTTCCAAAGACCAATGACTATCATAAGCCATTGGAGTTTTTTCAGTTATTTTTTAGTGTCACACAGTGTAATTACCTGGCGTAATTTGGGCCCAGAAGCATTAGTCTTATTTTTTCTTCTATTTCAACCACCGATTCGTTCACATCAGTGAACGATGAACAGATCTACCAGAGCCCTGAGTATAAAATGTCCTGATATTTCGGATATTAGCAGCTCGTGACAATAGGATTAACTTTTATTTTTTTTCTTTAGTTTGTCTTTAACTGATCAAATGTCACAACACAAATTGGGTTTTCTTAGAGTGTTTTTATTTTCCAATTTTCCGAATGCGACTTAAAGTTAACGAAGTGAACTTTAAATGCACCATCACTTTTAAAAGACTTTTAAATGCAACGAAAATAAAATCTGATAGAACAACACAGCAGCCAAGCAAAACTTTTTCCCAAAATAAACTGAATGCAATGCCTTCTTTACAACTTTACAATGCGTACGATGCTTGAACGATGCAGGAGAGACAGGAAGTTTCTTACAGGAAACGACTGCGCTGCATTTACTTGGCATATATTTTGTTTTATGGCCAAAAACTAAAGCAATATGTTTTGTTTCAATTTTGTTGCATTATTTTTGCGATTCCAAAAAAAAAAAAAAAACGAAAAAGAAAAACAACTTTGATGTAGCTAGCCAAGCATGCTACGATGGAATCTTAAAACGAACACCTGCTTCCCTTTAACTAGACTGAACAGAAACTTTTGCTGTCATGCAACTTTAAAATAGTAGGTATAAATAAAATATTTACACAAAAGTTCTCAACAAAGATTGCACAAAATAAATTTCTTTGGAAAATTTTAAAAATGTCAATTAATTTTGTGTTTACACTCTATGTTTTCAGGTGGCTGCACTTTCAAATGAGTTTTGAAATTGTAGTGAATGGTAAATTTAAAAGGCCAACTGAAGATGCAATTTAAAATTGTAAATGTGGTTTTTTGGTTTATTGTTGAAATTGACAGAACAATTAATAAGCTAGTAGGTAAACGAAAATATTTATTTTTTCGGAATGTCTAAAAATTGATGATGAACCAATATTTAAATTTGAACTGAGCTGTAGAGTGTCCCTTATTTTGCGATTTTTGGAAATGTCAAGGGGCTGAAAGGTTTTTTTATGCGTTTTTATATTCTAAGAACGAAACTAAAAAAAAAATTTTTTTACGACAACGTTTACCCGTGCCAATCGGGCCCGAAAGTTTCGAAAAAATGCCCATATTAGACCATATTTGCACAAATTAAAAAAAAAATCTTTTCTCTGCTTTTTATAAATCTTTTACATTTTTTGGAACACATACATAAGAAATATGATATCTACAAAGTTTTTTTATGGTGGGCGTGGTTACCGCCCCTGCTGCGTCGAAATTTCTCCCGCAGCCTTTTCCCACTTTTTGATGAAATTAGTGCAATTTAGGTATTAATATCAACAATAAATAAATACATTTTTATTATGCTAAAAGTATGATTACATTTCATTAAATTCACATTATGTATTTACAAAAATTAACAATAAATTAAAAAACTAGTATTTTAACCTGTGGCGGGCGCGCAACAAGCTAATACCTACAAGCAGTCTTATTGCGGCTTTTCAACCGAAATCATAGTTTTTTTTATAAATAAAAAATATTAAAAACCAAAATATATGCCCCCTGAAGGGTTAAATTTTAATAAGAAATACAAATTAATTATAAGTGTTTTTTAAGAGCATGTATTTTATTTTTTTTTTTTGACAGTTCGAGTATATTTTTCGAGTATTTTGGGCCACAAAAGTAGGTTTTGTAGCTGCGCTTCTGATTTTGTAAGCTCGAGAAATTCTTGAGCCAGTTGTACCCCACGCTCCGCAACATCATTTACAATACAAAGATCTTTAAAATAAGTTTTTACTCTCTGGTATTCTTCATCTTTTTCCCATTCGTCAGAATCATATTTTAAAAAATTGCATGTCAAACTAAACCTACGAAATAGATTTGTTGTTCGACAAGATGCAAAACAATCTAAATCTTTTTTGTCCATTCATTTAAAGAATTTGGGTTTGCGATTGGATGAGTACATGGAAACTTCTGAGCTTGCAATGCTGTCACCATACTGCGTTTTCTCTCAATAGAAACTGCATCATTGAAAAAAGCGAGTGCTACAAGTTCTTCGCCAAGGTACCAAAGATGCCGACCAAATTTTTGACTTGCAGCAATGGATATTTTTTGTAAATTGTCTTGTATGCGACCAAATCTTTTAAAAAAGACAGATCCTGATTTGGAGCTTTTATGCTATTAGTAGCTTCAAACCAGACTTTGATGTATAGTAGAACTACAAAAATACAGACTTGACGGATTCCGATAATAATGAATAGCATAAAAGCTCCAAATAAGGCTCGGTCTTTTTTAATTAATTTGTATTTCTTATTATAATTTAACCCTCCAGGGGCATACATTATTGGTTTTTGATATCTTTTATTTATAAAAAAAAAACTATGATTTCGGTTGAAAAGCCGCAATAAGACTGCTTGTAGGTATTAGCTTGTTGCGCGCCCGCCAAAGGTTAAAATACTAGTTTTTTAATTTATTGTTAATTTTTGTAAGTACATAATGTGAATTTAATGAAATGTAATCATACTTTTAGCATAATAAAAATGTATTTATTTATTGTTGATATTAATACCTAAATTGTACTAATTTCATGAAAAAGTGGGAAAAGGCTGCGGGAGAAATTTCGACGCAGCAGGGGCGGTAACCACGCCCACCAAAAAAAAACTTTGTAGATATCATATTTCTTATGTATCTGTTCCAAAAAAATGTAAAACATTTTTAAAAAGCAGAGAAAAGATTTTTTTTTTAATTTGTGCAAATATGGTCTAATATGGGCATTTTTTCGAAACTTTCGGGCCCGATTGGCACGGGTAAACGTTGTCGTAAAAAAAAAATTTTTTTAGTTTCATTCTTAGAATATAAAAACGCATAAAAAAACCTTTCAGCCCCTTGACATTTCCAAAAATCGCAAAATAAGGGACACTCTACTGAGCTGTTCAAGAAGTTCTTGGTCTGACGTATATCGTTAGACTCCAATGAATATTATTTTTAAGGTTTGGCATCTTTCCAAGGATAGCTATCAAAATTGAAGTCAATTGCAGGCAGTTTTTTTTTTGTTAGTGGGAAATGCTCCGAAACGGCCAAAGTCATAACAATCGACCGGAAAGATTTTGGGCAGTGGTTTTTGATGTTTTGACGGCATATTATTGATCGAATATCTAGAAAAAAAGAAAAGCAAGAATAGGCGAATATTATGTGGACTGCTAGAACCACTGAGACTACTGATGAGTTGGAGTAGCGTCCGACGAAACCATGGTCTAGTCAGCTTGGTTTAGTTCTGCAAAGAACGTTGTTGTTGTAGCAACCTGTTGCTTCATGAATTATTTGGCATTAAGCTCACAATATAATTCTTAAAAAATATGTTTTTTAAGAATTATAAAATAAATAAACTTATTATGCAGCATTATTAGACCGTGTGCTCAAGGCAGAATTGAAAAAAAAACATTTCAAAACGAACATTTTCCCTATAGTTTTTGCCGAAAATATCCCCATAATTTTTTTCCGAAATCGAAAATGTTGAAACCCGGGCGCATAGAAATTAAGAAAAATATCCATTATTGAGATTTAAACCAAAAATCATTAAAAAATTATAATTTTTGGTTTTGCCTGTGAGCCTTCAAACAAAAGCGAAACGCTTCACCCCACTGCATCCTACTAATTAATGAATGAATATCATATTTTTCCGATGAGCTCAATTAAAAATGGCACTTAAATGTGAAGTGGCGTCCGTGGCGTAGTTGGTTAGAGTGCGTGGCCACTATGTCAATGAACCTGGAGACCCAGGTTCGAACCCCAGCATCGACAGAAAATTATTTAAATAAAAATGATTTTTCTGTACGGCCGCCACCTCTCTGCAGACAATGGCAAACCTCAGAGAGTAATCAAAATGACATGTAAAGCTTCTTGAGAACGAGAACATTCCGCTCATCGCCGTTCGGAGTCGGCGTTAAACCTGTAGGTCCGGTTCTCGGTCAATTGTGTACAAACTCAATAACACGCACAACACAATTGATCATAGGAACCTAGGTCAAAGTCCTTAGAAGGGCTGAAATGGCCAGTTATTTATTTATTTTTTATTTTTAAATGTGGAATCTTTTAACAACAAGACTATAAACATTAAAAGGGGGTGGTACAGTTTTAAAGGCGAAAAACATGCATATTCTCATGATTTTTTTTTTGTTTTTGTATATGAAGTATGTTGGTTTATTTATTTCATATACACGTTATAAGTAGTATAACATCTGAAATATCTTTGGAAAAATTTTCAATTAAAATTATCAATAAATAAATCTCTGTACACAACCCCCATAAAAGTAGAAAGAAAGTCCCATAAAAGGAAAGCTTGTCGTGCAACTGCCAGACAAGTATAAATATCGGTCATGAGGTCGCTTGAAAAGCTATATTTTCGTTACTTTTTCTCCGATTTAGTTAAAATTTCGACACAATACCCTCGGCATGTTCTGCATTTCGGAAAAAATAAAAGTATAAGTATTAAAAGCTTACCAACCCTACTCTCCCACCCCTTAAACCAACCAAATTGCCTATATTTAAAAAAAAAGGGATGCCTTCTAAAACCATATTATTCAGTTATATAAAATTTAAAAGATTTTTAAAATATTTTTAATAACACTGTTCAACACGAAAAAAAAATTACAAGGTTATACGGACTTGTTAGAGAAATTAACCCTTAAGGGTTATAGAAATTAACCCAAAAACATATTTTAAGTTTTGACTTGTTTCTGGCATTTATGTTGAATTTTCAGCCTTAATGTATTCGAAGACTTAAGTAGCATTTTATAAAAATTTTTTTTGTGGAACACTTTAACCCGTTATATCCTCGTTGTATGGGTCTTTTTTGCCTTTTATCATAAAAGGGTCAGAAAAGACCCATAAATTTTGAAGTTAGGGGGTTAATATGTTTTTCAAAAATATATCTCGTAGTATTTTACATAAATCTGCAGAACACATTCTACACCCAAAATGTTAGGATAACATGATTTTTGGGTCGATTCACTATAAGAATATTCAAAAAGAGTGAAACTTAAAACCCCCCTAAAATAAGACTCATACGTAAACTTTCAAAACGCCGATACACGTATATTTGTTTGTCCTTTCCACCAGAATTCATTGTCGGAACCTTGTTAGTTTAGAAAAAAAATTGATTTTGTTGCTCACTTTAATAAATAAATGTGAGGCCTTTTAATTGAAAAAATCAAGAAATTAACAATTACGTTAATGTTTTTAAAAATTTAGTTCGAGTTTTTCCACAAAACAAAAAACAAAAAAAAAACCAAAAAAAAACTTAAAAGAGATTATTTTTAATTATATTTTTACTCAATTATTTTCAATCACATGTAACTCATTTTTTGTGTTTTTTTAAGTAAATAATCTTGTACTAAAATTTTCTTTACCTTCAAAAAAACCCCTAAAAACCAAACCAAAATTATTGATTATTGAGAACTGATAAAGTTATATAAAAAAGAAGGATTCTTGGATGTTAACAAAATTTTTTTTCTTTTTGAGTATTAACTCATCATTCCCAAAATATTATCTGCCCCTTTTCATAAAGAAGAACGTTGTGAAGGTTTAAAAAACGGAGCTTTTGCGATAAATGGTCAATTTTATATGGAAAAATATTAACCTTAGACCCGTTTACATGTTTTACAACTTAATTCCGTTTATCTGGGTCATATTGGCCCGTAGTGTATTTTGTATGGAAATTGTCTATGTTATTTTTCAATGAGATAAAATTAAAAAGTGCTGTTATTTCATGAAATATTAATTTTAGTATTTGTTTTGAAGGTTTACGATTAACATGCACGAACATAATGCGAAGGTCAAAAAGTTTTGAGCAATTGTCACACACAGCAGACGTTTTATTATCCTTTGTTTTGCTGTTACCCTTATATGCTTCGCATCTTCGTCGTGATTTCTAATCCAGTAAAAACGGTGAATGAAACAAGAATGAACAACATTCATTTGAAATGGAAATTATTTATTTTTTTTACCTAAACTTGTGCATTCGAAGCGATTTTGTAAGGCGTTTTAGCTTCATACCAGAGAACTGCAACGGGTGATTGATAAATGCTCACACATAAACCAACACCCAAAAAAGTTAAATGTTGTGCTCAACAGATCAAACTTGCCGCAAACACTTACGTTGCCTGTTGATTTTAAATCAATCAATCCTGTGGTTGTATGCGACCCTTGCGAATAAAATCAGAAGTTGTGTTTGAACCGTTCACTTTGGATGGGCATAAGCCAATCGAACAAACACATGTGCATCACACAAGCATTGAGAATGTTTGTTTTTACAGAATGATTTGATCGAACATAGAAAACGAAGCGATTGCAATCAAAGCATATAAAAATTAAAAAGAATAAAATCAACGAGTGTACCTGATTGCACATTCTGCAAAAGAAAGTTCAAGTTAAAAGTAATTAAAACAAAACTAAATTCAGCTCTTTAAAAGTAACAAATTAAAGCAAATTAAATCCATATAACTTTAAATAACCTAATTAGACAAAATAAAACTGGCTTCACGCAAGCAAACATTTTTTCCATGTGATTCATATTCACATCCCTTTGATTGTTGCTTTGTAATGGTTCTATTCATGCAATTTGTGGGTGCTTTGATTGCAATCATTTGTTTTTTCTTTACCGATCAAATCAGTTGGCACGAAACAAGCATGAAATCAAGAAAGTAGGTTGAACTTATTCGATCAGCCGACTGAAGCACAATTAGAATGAGTGCTTTTTCGTATGATGCTGAACATATTCAACGCTTGGGTTTGGTTGCCGTGATCGATTGTGATCTGAAACTTTTGCATATGATTAAATCAGCAAAAATGTGATTTTTGCAGTTCTCTGCTTCATACCAATCAAGCTCAAAGCAATTCTTAGGCCGTGTGCTATCCGGAAACTTTTCACTCAGATGACGAAATTTTCACAGTCTGAATGAGAATATTTGGCAGATGGGGATGAATATGATTGTCAAAAATTCATGTAGCCCCAGGAGCTAGTATAAATTTTGATAATCGGCAAGAGAATTTTTGACACAAGCAAAAATAGAAGAAAAAAAATCTGTGCTTCCGACAGCATATTAACCAAAAGTGGAAAATAGTTGCATAAAATACTGTTAATTTTTAGTATATATTAACAATTTTTCAAATTAAATTAAATTCTTGTGCTTCTACACTACCGAAATCTTAAACGTCAAAATTTCTAGTTGTCAAAATTGCATCGTCCTTCTTTTCTACGGGCGATGTTATGTAGACGGTCACGGGCCCGGCACGGTCACGAATTGTTGTTGTTTCAATGTAAAAGGGAAATTTGAGAGAGTGAGCGAGGGAATAAATTTTGCCCACCGCGTTCACCAAATGATTCGGCTGTCAATACCAAATCACTGGATCAAACCAGTGTTGCGTTGTGGAAATATTCACAATATTTGTGTTTTTTTGCATGCAAATAATACATATAACGCAAATACTAAAAGACAACACAAAAGAGAACACTGTACATGCACAACAGATCTATAAAGAAAGCATATTTTCATACGTGTAAGTGTACATAAGTACGAAAAGTACATACGCAAAGGACAGAATAATGCTGTCCCTCACTTCCAATGTACTCACAGTTGCAAAAAATTTAGAAACGACTGCACAACAGCAAAAAGTAGTGAAAAAAGTACTACAAAAACTGATCCTTCATACAAATCGTATGGTAGAAAATGTCGGATCATTTTGACCCAGATAAACGTATAGTGCACATGTCAGTTTTTTGTCTCTGCTATGCACATATGTCACATATGTACAATTTTTTCATAATGGTTGCAAAGATAAAAGTTCAAAAAATAAAATGGTATTTTTTCTATTTTTAATATTTGATATTTAATATGTTTTTTTTGCAAATGAAAAGTGCCTCGGGTCAGTATGACCCAATAAACGGGTTTATGGTTAAAAATTTAGCTAAGTTCCTCAACAGCAGGAGGAACAGGCTTATGAACATGCTGGTTTATCCCTTTATGGTCTTGGCATGCTTATTAATGATATATGAGTAAAATTGTCAATAAAATTACAAAAAATTTTAAAAAAAGTAGAATAAGACTCTAATTGTGTTTTTCTCTAAATTAAGTTTTTTTAAATGGCAATGACTTGATCTCCGAAACAACCACTTATCATACAGCGATAAATCTTGGTGGATTTTGTTCTTTTGAGTATTTTGAAGACAATTTACCACATTTAGCCTAACAACTTTAAAAATTAATATTTTATGTGTAAAAAGTACAAAGAAAATGTCCCATTTTGTGGTTTCTTTTTTTTTAATTTATTGTTTCTTGTTTTAGTTTTTTAGGTTTTATATTTCTGCAGGATTTTTTCATCCTTGACATCTTGTTTCCGAGATTGAGTGTGGGCCCTCAAGCGATATTTATTTAGTAGAATCTTATTCAATGGCTTCTAGTGGCACCAAAAAAAATATTCAAATAAAAAAAAAAGTGTGTCTAGTTCATGAAAGGTGCCTTAATGTATTAAGAAATAAAAATTACGATAATAATTAAAGTAATTCAGAAAACAAAGTATTGCAAAGGTGTATTATTTTCGCTTATAAAGGGTACTAGTACCTTAATGTTTAGAGGAAAGGTTTGCAGTAAACTAAGTTTTTCGTAGGTTGCTGCATATATTTCCGTTGAAAAATAAAAACAAAATATATATTTTTTTTTCCCACGTTACCACTTTTGACACTAAGAAAAATAATAAGTATTCTGTGAAATAAGGAAGACAAACAGGCGCCGAAGAATTATTCTTTATCAAGACAATGTGAGCTCCCACATATCAGCTCAACCAAATGCGTTTTTATTCACTCTAAGCATCGAAATATGCATCATCTGCCTTACAGACCTTATTTGACACCCAATGACTTCTTTTTGTTCCCGCACATCAGGGACAAACTGCGTGGACAACGATTTTCGACTCCAAAAGAAGCCGTTGATGCGTACAAAAACTATGTTTTGAAGGTATCTCAAGCGGAATGGGATAAATGTTATGACAAATGGTTCGAATGCATGCAAGAATGTATTAATCATAACCGAGGATAATTTAATGAGAAAGGTCACATTGAATTATATACATAAAGGAGAATATTTCGAAAAACAATAAAGGAAAAAAATCGGTCTACATATTTTTTCCCAAAATATATGTAGCACCCTCGTACTGTTTTAATTCATCATTTATCATAGCAATTAAATCGTGAAAGACTATCAAACTTGGTTATGCGGTTACCTTACATATAAAAGCAAAGAAAATTTTGAGACGCGAATAATAAAATCAGGACTAAATCTGAGCTTAATTTGCCTCTAAGATAAGTTCTGTCTAACAGTATGAGCTAAAACAAGACATTTTTTAAAGAAATTCTACTCAAATTATTAAATAACTAAAAGTTCCACGAAAAGCAAAACCGTCTCAATTCCCATGAAATAAATTTTGTTAATTGGACATTCTGACCATCATCAATATTTTGTAAGTATTCTTAAAAATTAATCAAATTAATTAAATTAAAAATTAATTAAATTAACAATTTGCTTGCTATTCAAACATTTTTTATTTATATTCATAAAATTAATATAACTAGTGAGTGTATTCAAGGAACGCTACTTTTGTGGTAGCGTTCACCAAAAGTTGACTGAATGGCACAATTTTGGCAGCGCTTTGTAAAAATCATCAGTTACCGGCAGTCGTATAATCGAGTGAAAAAATGTTACTCCACTTTATCACAACTGTTGAGAAATAAAAAATTAAACTTAGGGTCACCACATGAGCAGTCATTTGAACCACTATTGAATCGCTGTAACAAGTGTATTGATTCGGGAGGAGAATATTTTGAATAAAAACACCAAAAAATAAACAGAAATCATGTTTAAATTAAGTTTTCTAGAGCCTGTCTGGGCTATTATTTGACACACTGTGCACTATCTTCCACCTTAACTCTTTGAGAACTTTCAATGAACAACGGAATGAAATACCTTCGAAAAGTCTAAGAGACAGAACAAGTTTATGCGCCCCAGATCAAATGATACAGTGGTGTCATCTAAAATCTTTATAACACCTGTAGAGCAGCTCTAACCTGGTTGAAAATCAGACTGAAGTGAAGACAAAAGGTCAACTCTTCCGGGAAGCACGAACTTATGAAGCAGTGATTAAAAAAATGGGAAAGCGGGTTGAGCATGGGCAGTAAGATGAGTTTGATATATTTATTGGATATTCCATCTTCACCCACTATATTCGATTTGATATTATTAACACACTGGGCTACATTACACTCGTCAACAACAACAAACTCAAAATTAGATGGAGATTTAAAAGTTAAAATTACACAGTGTGACGACTAAAAAAGCACAACCAAACTTTATAGAAATTCTTAAAGAGGGACATGTTATGAGTCCATCGCACTTGGTCTGACCTCTCAATGTCGTCACAATTTTTTTTAATTCGTTTTTAAAGATAAAGGGTTCAATTTTTGTTGCGCCGACATTCATTGAATTTTTACAGCTATTTGCCTTGTTGGAAATGAAAAACAAATTCCACTTCTGCTGAGTAGAATTTCACGTAGAATAAGGCTGTATAAAAATAAATACGATAAAATACAAAATGAAGCGTGTAGCGAAGCAAATTCCTTAATTTTTTTTTAATTTCATAAAAAATTAGTGTTTCTATAAATTTAAATGACATAATGCTGCATGAATGACTTTTTTTCACAAAAATTCATTGCATCCATCAGCATCGGTTGAGAATTGGCAAAATGGCGGCAGTTTTAACTTTTTTTTTTTGTCATAAAACAATAACTCCCATGTTTATGTTGCTATCGTACAAAGTGCTGTCATTTTGTCAAATCTTAACCGATTTTGGACATCTTTAGCTCATTGGAAAGAAAATATGATGAGTAGCATACATCTAGAGCATTGCCATATAGATCTTTGAAAAATATAAAAGCTACTATGGAACGAAAAAACATATTTTTTATTTTCAATAGAATTTTTATATGAATGAATGTGCACGAGTGTATAAAAAACTACGCTGCACACCATATAATCTGAAACATTTTTGTAAGAGAATTTTGAAAAAAAATTGTCGAGCATTTAAGTTTTATCTTCGGCATATACAGTCCTATCTTATGGCGTTTACTTTTATCAAAAAAATTCTGCATTTTTCCTGCCCTCTTTGAGAACTCTGCCCTTTATTTGCTTTTTTCTCAAAAAAAATTCTGACCTGTAAATTAAATCGAGTTCTTTTCTCGACAATGTTGACCTCGAAAGTAGATAAAATGCAAACTTTTTCACTCTCAAGATCGACGATTTTAAATTCTGACCTCAAATGCTACCAACTGAATGAACAAAAAAAGTGACATGTTAGGAAAATATTAAATGTTATCATTGGCATTTCAATAAAATTTGAGCTTTTTCACGGATGACAAAATAATTATTATTAAAATTGTTCTCAAAAGTAAGCAACAGTACAGCCAACACAACATCATTGAAAAATATGTTGCATTTTTTCTGATCTTTTCTCGACTAAGAACAGTTCAACATTTCTTGAGTGCAGGTCAAAATGTAAAATATTCTGCACTCTCAGAGGGCAGAATTTTTTGCCAAGAAAAGAGAACGCCATTGAAGAAAGTTATATAAATGTTTTTATTTCGAGGAGTCCAACTTTTTTGTCCTGAAGATCATTGGGATCAATCACCCCGTTCTAGCACTTAACCACGAGAAGGTAAACTAACCCTACTTTTTTATATCTGAAAAGTAATGTAATGTAATTTTTCTTATTAAAATAATTACAGTGACTTTTTAGCAAAAGTTTACCCACTAAAAAAGTTCTGTGTTTTATTTAAAAGATAAAAAAATGCCAATAAAAATTGAATTCAGGGCCTTCAAGGTTTTGGACAACGGCTCAAAAAGACTTTTTTTGATTTGACATTTATTTTTTTAATTCATGTTGTAAAAGTTGAAATCTGGTAAGTCCTAGAAAGTGGTCCTCGACCCCAATGTCTTTTTAAGCAAAAAATTTGGACACCTCGAAATAGAAACATTGATATATCATTCTTGGACAAGATAGGTCTGTAAATGCCGAAGATATGAAGAAAGACTTAAACGTTCGGGAAAAAACAATTTTTTTTTTCGAAATTTTCTTAAAAAAATGCTTCAGATTATACGGTGTGCAGCTTACTTTTTTCCATTACGGTCCATTACGGCACTCGTACACATTCATTCATATAACAATTCTGTTGAAAATAAAAATATGTTTATTCGTTCCATAGTAACTTTTATATTTTTGAAAGATCTATATTATAATGATCAAGTTGTATGCTACTCATCATATTTTCTTTCCAATGAGCTAAAGATGTCCAAAATCGGTTAAGATTTGACAAAATGACAGCACTTTGTACGATAGCAACATATACATGGGAGTCAGTGTTTAATGACAAAAAAAAAACGTTAAAACTGCCGCCATTTTGGCAATTCTCAACCGATATTGATGGTTTTGGATTCAATGAAAAGGTATTTTTACGTGCAATGAATTTTTGTGAAAAATATGCCATTCATGCAGCATTATATCATTTAAATTTATAGAAACACTATTTTTTTTTATGAAATTAAAAAAAAAATTAAGGAATTGGCTTCGCTACACGCTTCATTTTGTATTTTATCATATTTATTTTTATACCTTAGAATTTATAAAATACTAAATTTATTGTATTTTATCATAAATTCTACGTGAAATTCTACTGAGCAGAAGTGGAATTTGTTTTTCATTTTCAACAAGGTAAATAGCTGTAAAAATTCAATGAATGTCGGCGCAACAAAAATCGAGCCCTTCCACTTTAAAAACGAATTCAAAAAGCTCAAGCCTGTGTTAGATAACACGGGCGCATAGTTCAGACGTAGAATACGTTAGTCATTAACAGCCTTATTCAATAGATTTCCTTAAACAACCTTTAAACGCTTGTTTAGTTACGCACTGTTTAAGGCTTTACGCAGCTTCTATGCAACCTTGCTAACATTGTTATTCATAAACATTTTTTCATTTTCTGCTTATGACAAAAACATAAAAAGAGAAGACCTCCAAAATGTTATTTTAACATAATTTCGTGAGCGAACCTGACGGGCCATCGAGAAGTGAAACATGTTGTGTTTTTGATAAAATCGTGAAACATGTTGCGCTACTCAGAAAAACAGGTTTTCTTCTTGTTGCGAAGATCACAAATCATTTAAATTTTGTGATTGTGTTTGTAATTGCCATTTCTATCAACAATGCACTTTTTCGCAATTTTGTTTAATTTCCATGAAGCTGGTATTTTTTCGCAAAATGCAATTTCATTGGATATGATTGCGGAGGCGCGGGTTCAATTCCGGCGGCTGGCATGATTTTTTTTTTCTTAAAATATACATTTTTTTATTATTTTTTTTTAATCAATTTTTAGTAAATAATTTGTAATTTTTATAAATTTCAAGCGAAGAACTTATTTGTTTTCAGTCATTTTATTTTTGTTTTTTTTTTATTATTTAAGCTTAGGTAATATCGCGAAGGCGCGGGTTCAATTCCGGCGGCTGGCATGATTTTTTTTTCAATTTCGCATTATTTACTATTTTTTTTAAACAATTTTTTAATAAATAATTCTATAAATAAAATTTTGAGCAAAAAATTTACTTCTTTGCAGTCATTTTATTTTGTTTTATTATTTAAGCTTAGGAAGTTAATATATATTGTCTGTGCATATGTTTAGAGTACATTGTATTTTAATTTTTTACCATTTCTTGCAAATAATTTAATTAATTTTATACATTTTGTCAGTTTTTTTTAATAATACTTACTTTTAAATGAAATAATTTTTTTTTTAAATAATGCAACCATTTGAGGAAAAAAAAATTATAATTCAATTAAACATCCATGCGAAATCATCATAAAAATTAAAAATTAAATTTACTCTAAGCATATGCACATATATATTAACCACCTAAGCTTAAATAATAAAACAAAATAAAATGACTGCAAAGAAGTAAATTATTTGCTCAAAATTTTATTTATAGAATTATTTATTAAAAAATTGTTTAAAAAAAATAATAATTGGAATTGAACCCGCGCCTTTGCGATATTACCTAAGCTTAAATAATAAAAAAAAACAAACACACAATGACTGAAAACAAATAAGTTCTTCGCTTGAAATTTATAAAAAATACAAATTATTTACTAAAAATTGATTAAAAAAAATAATAAAAAAATGTATATTTTAAGAAAAAAAAAATCATGCCAGCCGCCGGAATTGAACCCACGCCTCCGCAATCATATCCAATGAAATTGAATTTTGCGAAAAAATGCCAGCTTCATAGAAATTAAACAAAATTGCGAAAAAGTGCATTGTTGCAAATTTTCGCTATTTTTGTTGATAGAAATGGCAATTACAAACACAATCACAAAATTTAAATGATTTGTGATCTTCGCAACAAGAAGAAAACCTCCCAGCTAAAACAGTAACTGTTAGATAACGCGTTATTTAACACGAGCCCTAACAAAATTCGTGTTATTTTCATATAAAATTCTCCATTCAAAAGTTGTTATATTTGTTCTAGCGTCGTGAAAAATATAACAAGATTTTTCCTATCTGTGTGATCTGGCATCTCTGTCTGTCACCCATGTTTAGCTCAACCAAAAAAGTTTAGTTAAACTGCTCACTCTTATAACAGCCACAGCTAGTTATTTATCAAAAAAGTTAACGCGCCGGGCTGCTCCTTTACCGTAGCGTAGTGGTTAGAGCAAATACCTATAAACCATACTTACTCTGAAAAGTGGGTTCAATCCCGGACGCAAACAAAAACACAAACTTTTTTTAT
This sequence comes from Pherbina coryleti, assembly GCA_943735915.1. NCBI lineage: Eukaryota > Metazoa > Arthropoda > Insecta > Diptera > Sciomyzidae > Pherbina > Pherbina coryleti. Next base: position 65,278,281 of record OX030949.1, on the reverse strand, counting down.
TACTATTTTTTATTATTTTTTTTTCGGTATTTTCCTTATAAATATTAGAAAATACATATTTAAATATAATTTTACAATTTTTTCAATATTAAAGTAAAAATAATGCATGAACAAATTAAAACATATTTGACACATAACATATTAATTTTAACTAAAAAAGGAAACTAATTAAACTCAAAACAACAAAACAAAAACAGCACAGCTTTTCCACACCACTTCTTTGCTATATTATTTCACTTATATTTTGATACTTTATATAATTTTATTTAATTTTTTCGGAAACTTATTTGCACCGCTCACTTTATTTTGACTGTTTTAAAATTTTTTCGATTATATTTTGATGGTAAAAAAGTAAGATATACAAGCACATATAATTTTCCTTGTTTCACATAATATGACACCGTATGAATGTGTTAGTGTACACAAAATATTGTTTCATTGTGTTCGTAAACTTGTTAGCGCTGTCTAGCAGGGGCTGTTTTTCTGAGGTAAGCTTAGGTAATATCGCGAAGGCGCGGGTTCAATTCCGGCGGCTGGCATGATTTTTTTTTTCAATTTCGCATTATTTATTATTTTTTTTAAACAATTTTTTAATAAATCATTCTATAAATAAAATTTTGAGCAAAAAATTTACTTCTTTGCAGTCATTTTATTTTGTTTTATTATTTAAGCTTAGGAAGTTAATATGTATTGTCTGTGCATATGTTTAGAGTACATTTTATTTTAATTTTTTACCATTTCTTGCAAATAATTTAATTAATTTTATACATTTTGTCAGTTTTTTTAATAATACTTACTTTTAAATGAAATAATTTTTTTTCAATAATGCAACCATTTGAGGAAAAAAAATTATAATTCAATTAAACATCCATGCGAAATCATCATAAAAATTAAAAATAAAATTTACTCTAAGCATATGCACATATATATTAACCACCTAAGCTTAAATAATAAAACAAAATAAAATGATTGCAAAGAAGTAAATTATTTGCTCAAAATTTTATTTATAGAATTATTTATTAAGAAATTGTTAAAAAAAAATAATAAAAAATGCGAAATTGAAAAAAAAATCATGCCAGCCGCCGGAATTGAACCCGCGCCTTCGCAATATTACCTAAGCTTAAATGATAAAAAAAACAAAAACAAAATGACTGAAAACAAATAAGTTCTTCGCTTGAAATTTATAAAAATTACAACTTATTTACTAAAAAATGATTAAAAAAACATAAAAAATGTATATTTTATGTACTGAACACATTGACGACGACATGCTGTCAAATTAGGAATTAGGAATAGTTCTATATTGACGACACGACATTGCGACATTAGACCAAATTCTCTATAAGAATTACATATACAAAAATTTGACAGATGTCGTAATGTCGTTGCCGTCGTCAATGTGTCAATGCATAAAGAAAAAACAAAAAAAAATAAAAAATTTATATTTTATGGCTGAATTACAATACTGCGTTAGGTCGGTCGGCCTTTGACAGCTCGACTAGAAACAATGGGTTCTTATGAAGCAACACAAAATATGACCTCATGCATTGCGTCGACCTCATCCCGTAAATATGAATTTGAGGGGGTGACGTACGATCAACGCTATGAGTAGCGACATGCTCAAGCTAGGTCGTGCTTTTGACATTCCATATTAACGCTGGGTTGCATTTTCGTTGAGCAATGCTAAAATGTGGGTATTCTTGGATTCCGATGGAAAACTCAGATTTTCATAGGATTATCGTGGGAATTTATATTTTGATGCGAGTTTTTTTTAAATTGATCAAATTTTTTAAATTAACATGCTGCTTAAGTAGTATAAAAATGATTTTGATGAATTTAGCATGATATTAATATTATTCAATTTCATATTAAAATTTATGCATTTTTTAGTATATTATAAATAATATTATAAGGGTATTCATGCAAAATGGCAAACTTATATCAATTAGATATTTTAATGAGATTGGTTGAGGACGAATACCCTTAATATCATTGTTTGAATAATATAACACACAAAGAAATGTTGTGGTAAGGTAGATTGTTAAGGTAGATTGGCAAATGCCGTTCATTTTGTTTTTGTAAAGTTGTACCCAAGTACTCACTAATTACAAGTGATTCAGCGAGCATTGTACAAGGGGGCGTGGCAGCTCGAATCTGCAATATCGAATAACTTTGGAATTATTGGTCGCACAACATTGGAATTAGGTGTTCGGCCTCGATTTACATGTGCCGTTCCACTGGCAAAATTTTATGGGCGTTGGGAAAAGGGTGTGGCACTTTTTCGGCTTCCCAAATTGTGGGTATAACTTTCGAACTATTAGTCACACATCAATGAAACTTGGTAAGAATGTACTATTTAGTCTTGTCCTTTGACTGGAAAAATTGAGTGAGCATTGGACAAGGGGGCATGGCACCGCCCATATAAGTCAAACTTATGGTATCAAATAGCTTTGGAGTTAAATGCCACATAATAATGAAACTTGGCATGAATCTGCCACTTGGTAATGTCCATCTACTAGAAAACCTTCAGCCATTCTTATTTTTATGAAGAGAACTTCTGAAATGCACTGTCGAATCGTGGCGTTCCAGAAATCGTTATCTACCCTATTTTTTAGAGCATTTCGTACAAGGGCAATCATGATATCATAGAAAAACACGATAAAAGTTCAAGTAAATCTTAAATTTTATACACCAAATGAAAGATTAATTTCCAAGCTTTAATAATATATTGTCTTTAATCCATAGTAATTTTGATGTTTAAACATCGTTGTTTTTTCGAAGCTACTCTCTGCACTGAAAACATCGTCATTTTATTATCTTGTTTTGTAAATATTTTGAAATGTTTTGACCAATTTTCTTGTTTTTATTTTGTTTTTCTTTTGAATTTTTTTATAATTTTGAATTTTTTTGACATATTATCCAAATTTTTGAAGTATTTTTAGTTATTTTTCACAATATTTGTCCTCAAATGAGAGCAAATAATTTTAAAAATGCTTTATGAGGGGTTTATTGGATTTATTGGATATTTATATATGTTCAGCCATTTTTAAAAATCCTCTCATTTATAAACAAACATTTTCAATAATTTTTTTTTTACATTTTCTGTTTTTTTTTATATATTATGAAACAATTTGATGTATTTTTGACATAATTTGTGCTCAGATGAAAACAAAATAAAATTTAAAAATACTTTAAATTTTTAGGGTTTATTGAAGGTTTCCTCCATTTTTAAAATTATCTCATTTATAAAGCATTTAAAAAAGATTTTTAACGCTATTGAACGCTATTATGACACTATCTTTTAATTTTTCATTGATTACAATTATAATTGCATGATTTCGGAAAAAGGGACGTTTTGTGGGATTTTTAGTATAGCTGCTTTTATTGGCATCACCAAAATGACAGACGCACGACCTGTCAACGCAACATTTAGTTTTGCAAAGTTTGAGGTCGTCCGTTTTGACAGCTTATATCGTAAAGTTTTTACAACGGAGACCAAAGTACGGTCAAAGGCCGACCGACCTAACGCAGTATTGTAATTCAGCTATTAAGAAAAAACAAAACCAAAATTATAAGCAAATTATGCAGGCGAATGACAATCGGTACATTTTGGTGGGAAAATGTCGAGTTGTCACTCTAACCCACAACATTGCATTATTTGAGCAGGCTAATACGTACGGCCAAATATTCCTGTTATACAACTCTTGCAACAAAAACGAAATGAGAATTATAAGAACTAAGGTTGCAACTGCAAGAGAACAGAATGCGATGCTGTTGCTGCTTGTCGGAATATGTGTGTACGTGTGCGATGCTGTTGCTGCTTGCTTGTATGGAATATGTGTGTACGTTTCTCACACTGGTTCTGTGATGAACACACAGATAATCGTACTGCTCCTACACATGATGTTATAATACATAAAATACAAAGCATATGAAAATTAATACAAAATTTGAAGGAGTTAAATTTTGATTTACTTATAGAATAAAAAAAATTATATGTAGCAATATGATTATTTAAATACAAATCAAAAGAAGAAATATTAAATATGTTACGAGCATACTTGAATTTTCTTCAATGCATGCATTAAGTATTAAAAACTTATAATGAAAGTGACAAACATTTTCTCAAAATTTTGTGCTCACGATTAACACTCCCGTATAACGTATTCTACGTTAAAAAATTGTGACGACATTGAGAGGTCAGACCAAGTGCTATGGACTCACAACATGTCCCTCTTCAAGAATTTCTATAAAGTTTGGTTGTGCTTTTTTTTTTTTTTTTGGTCGATTTCGTCACACTGTGTTATTGTATGCAAGGTAACATAAGTACATTACCAGAAGACGTGGAGTACGAAATAAAGAATTTGTTTAGAATATTTGGACCTTGCTTGTTTTAAATGGTTCTAAAGCTTTTTGGATGATTGTGCTGACCTTAACTTGGACATAACATAAAAAGTATGTGTTTTGATGTTTTTACTGTAGAGTAAGCTATGTTTCTTGATCTCTTGTGCTTTTTCCAATTTGATGTTGTTGTCATTCTTTTCCAACTATTGTAAGCATTATTGCATTTTTTAAGTGCTAGTTTGACATCATTTGTAAATCGGGGACAACTTATGTTGTCATTCGTCGAGTGATTAATGGAACAGCAAGTCAAAATGTTCACAAATTTTACTCACGAATTGAATCTATTTTATTTAACAAAAAAACACTTTACCTTCTCATTAATCGAAGTAAATAACTATCATTCCGATCAATTTATAATAGACAATTCACTAAGCAATGAGCCATAATCAACAGAATTATAATCTCGGAAAGAAAATTGTTTTGCTATGGTGAACACGTTCACTGTCCAAGCAGTTTCCTAAATTTATCCTCACACGTCCTTATATAAAAAATTATATATTCACATATGACTCATTAACGTACATACACTTATCCCCCGTTTTACACGGTACTCGTTTACCACGTTTTTGGTCTTACTCGGTTTTTAGTTTGTGATGAAAGTGACTTTTTACCATTCAGAAAAAGAAGAGTGATGGCCACAAGTGACAGTGACATCAATGAAGCAATCTGAATAAAGGATTCTTATAGCATGTTCATACCGAGCATTTAATTATGTAAAATCAATTTAATGAAGTTAAATCGAAAAATCAGTTCTCAAATAAAGTTCTAATGAAGTTATATGCGTACAATTGTTGTTAAAAATGTTGTTAAAAATGTTGTTAAAAACACGTTTCAAAACTCCTTAAATCACTGGTGTGTGTTCTTGCTAACGTCAGAAAAGCTTTTTTTTTCCTTTGAAACGCACCGAAATCTGAAAAGAGTTTTTTAATTTGAAATTTTTAATGTAATAGCATGTTCAAACCGACTTCATTTAACGCGTTATTCGAAAAAAGCTTTTTTTAACTGCTTTAACTAGTTTCAAAATGTAAATTTATTTGTTTATATTTTGAAAGAAATAAAAAATTGTTTATTAAAAAATATAAAAAAAATAAAAAAAATTCAAATAAATTTAAAAATTTGTCAAAGAATTAAGAAAACTTTGTTAAAGAATTTATTTGTTTACATTAAAAACTTCAAATTAAAAAGCTCTTTTTAGATTTCAGACAATCCTTGTCCTAATTGTTGTTCTTATTTTGATGTTAATTTTTTTTTTTTTTTTTTTTTTGTTAAAAGAAATACAATTTATTTTTGCTTTTGAATTTGGCGCATAAATGTCTCCTGAGGCCCCATTTCGCGACTTTTTTTATGTTTTTGTTTTTGTTAATTTTTATCATGTATTCAAAAACCTCAACTCTGTTATCGCTCTATTAAATTTACCGTAGCACTAATAGTCACGGAGTTTTAATTTCATGCAACGTTTTTTCATTGTTGTTGCATCTATTCTTCAATCACCTCTTGGTACCCAAGCAATAAATATTTGAATTCAAGCAATTTTGATTGATTTGATGTAACAAAAATGGAAATTTATCGATTAAATGTAAAACAAGTTTCTGCTTCAGGATTTTCAGGTGGTATCATAAATATTTGGGTCACAGAAGGGAAAATAACGGGCTATTTCAGTGTTATAAATTTATTTACATATTAATACAAATTAGTTAAATTAAATGATAAAAGCTGTAATTATTTATCACTAGATGTTTATTCCATACATTCGACAAGAAAGTTCCACTATTACTCAATAGATGGCGTTTTCACGAAGCTTGTATTGCAAGTATCAAATATGATACTTAGGATACCAGGAGGTTAAGCAGTTGCATCCGTGGTACCGTGATTTCCAAAAAATTTTTTTCATTTTCATAAAACCAAAGAACCATTTTTTTGCTCTCGTAAAATAAAATTTTTCATAGCACTTCCACTCAGCGAGCAATAATTCTATCACTGTGACCTGACGACATCATAATTAATTTTTTTTTTTATTTTTGTCGCAAGGCCAAGTAAAAATTCTTCTTTTCTGTTTTATATTATTTACCGTGCCACATACCTATACTCACCGAGTAATAAATCTATGCATCGTAACTCAATTCAGAGAAAAGCAGCGCTATTGTTTATAACATTTGAGTTCGCTGAATGCGCTCAATGTTTATCAAGCCTGAAGTGCTCTTCACTTCGTTCAAATTTCATTAAAAGACTCTTTCATGCCCTTTGAACTTGGCATTATTTTGTATAGAATTTGAAAAAGAATTTCATTCCAAACAATTTTGCCTCAAGTTAGAAAAAAAAAAAAGCAAATAATATGCATTTTAAACAAAAGCTTTTTCAATAAAATAATAAATTATTCTAACTATTCATGCAAAAACAAAATAATTTATATTAATATTATTTTTTGCATTTGGCATAAATGAAAAAAAAGAAGCTTAAAAAAATCTGTGGAAAACTTGAAACCAAAAAGTGTGGTTCTTCATATTAAACACAAACAGACGCTGAAGCTTTCAAAAGCTTAGCCAGTGATGTTTTTATGCATTTGTTGTAGCACTCTTTAATATAATTCTATTTGTCCTCACTCGCTCTTATTTTATTTATTTTTTTTTCACAATGCTTTCTTTCATGAGTTTTTCTTTTTTTTTTATTTTTATTTATTTGTTGAAGTGGTTTTTGGTGCAAATCACTAGCATTGTTTTAAATGGATGAAGCTGAATAGTTGCCAGTTTTGCGAGATAAATTACTAATGCTTATGATGTTTTTGTTGTTTTTTTTTTTTTTTTTTTTTTTTTTTTTGTTATTGTTGTTACTGTTGTAGTCGTTGTGGTTGAGTTTGATGTGCTGTGATTCACAACAAGAACTACAAACCTAAAATATTTATGAATCTCTCATAAGCTACGTTCCAACTAAACATTTGCTACAAATATTATGGGCAATGAAATCCCTGCAAAGGACTCGTCTTTTCTTTTTTTTTTTTTTGTTTTCTTTTAGTATTTATTTAATGCGGTTTCTGTGATTATGCTTGGTTTTGTCTGGCATAGTTTTTCCACTTTCATAACTCATTTTATTTTTCATTTTTAGAATTTTTCTGTTATTTAGTGAATTTGCTATTGAATGTTGTAACAGTGAAACACATGTATTTGTGATATACATTAGATGAGTTTTTAATCTGTGTAGTGAGGGGTAAATATTAAATACTTAGTATACATAAGAAAAAATTAGTCAGAAATGCGAAATTTTCAGTTCAATATCTTTTAAGCCGAGGCTGCTCAAAGCAAAAAGCCATTTTAATGGTTCTCAGAGTCCTCGAAATTATTTTTAAAGATTTTAAATTGCTATAAAAAAAATTTGACAAACTGATTCCAATTTAAAATTAATCGCTATTTCGAATGCCATCATCAGCATTTGTAAATATTTTTTAATTTAACCTCCAGCACTTTGTCACAGTTTAAAGATATATTTTAACATGGTGGCACTTGCCAATGTGAAAATAAATACCACAGGGCTATGTAGAATTTTATTTTTTTTTTTTTTTTTTTTGCTTTGAACCAAGGATTTCAGGTGGAATGCCTATTCAGTCCAGTCTGCCTTGGTTCGAAATGGTGTGATGACTAGTGGGAAGGAAAGGGCAATCAAGTGAAGCACGTGTAGGATGTTCTAAGCGTGGTGGAAAGCCAAAGAAGCATGTGAATTTGAATCAGAGGCAAGTGTTATGCCTTTACCTCAGTCAATTCAAGTTATAAGGCAATCTCATCCACAAACTTCTCATTCCATGTCCAAATCCTTTCCCTAGTTCTTGTCCGAATCCATTTCATAGACTTTGTATAACTTTTTGTCGCAATCCATGTCCCATGCTTTTTCCTAGTTTTTGTTTTTTATGTTATCTTAATTATTTATTCAAACCTTGTCTTAATCCTTGCCTGAATTCTTTTCCTTATCCTTAACCAAATCCTTGTTCTCGTCCTTTTGTCATAATTCTTGTCCAAACCCCTGTCATTTTTATATTTTTCCTGATTTTAATCATTGTACAAAACCTTGTCCTCGTCCGTTTTCTAATCTTTGTTCTAATCCTTGTTTGTATTAGGATCCTTGTTCTAATATCTGTGCTATTTTAGTTTTGATTTTTATTTTGCTTTTGCTTTGTTGTATTAACATTTACCTCAGCGCCATGGAATAAATCCATGCAATAATGCAGCTTTTACTTTACATCGAGCGATTACCTGCGGGGCCTCATGACGCTTTGGATTTTTTTTATCATGTAACTGAAAACCTCATCTTTATTGTCGTTTCTTAAAATTTATCATACCGCCAATGGTCACAGGGTTATAATTCCATGCAACGTTTTTTTTTTGTTGTTGCATTTTTACTGCATTAAGCGATCACCTACATGCAACTTGCTCCGCGTCCCGAAGAAGTTTTTAATTTTGTTTGTATTTTTGTCATAGAGTCAAAGAATTAACCATAACTGTTGTACCATTATTTTTGTCATATACCTATACTTATACTCATATGCCTATACTCCGCGAGTAAAAATTCCATGCAACATCGTTGCGTTTTCAAAAAATGCCCTTTCCAACTTTTTTAGAAATTCGGGCGGTGAAACGTAACCTTAGCCCGTCAAAAAAAAAATTTAAATTTAATTATGGACAAGCATTAGGACCGGGATTTGCATAAGGATTAAGACAAGGATAATAGTAGGATGAAGGTAAGGATTTGAGTAAAGGTTAGGATCAGTAATAAGCTAAGGAGTACGACAAAAGTTTGGACAAGATTAGAGCATGGACTTGCACAAGAATTATGACAAGGATTGGTTAAAAACTACAAAAAAAAATTGATGCAAGGATAATGACAATACTTAAGACACACCTAAAACAATATTTTGAACAAAATTGGGCGAAAATTATAAAGACAAGAAATAACATAAGGAATGTTAAAAGGATATGAACATACGGACAAAATTTAGGACAAAGATTAGGAAAATAAGAAGAAAAAGGATTAGGCAAAGGATTTAAGCAAAATCAGGCATTTTGGCACTGATTAAATTAAGAGTTTGTACAAAAAGTATGACAATTATTAGGAAAAATAAAAGGATCAGGATGAGGATAAGTTTAGTAACAAAATAAGAGATAGGGACAAGATTGAAGATTGAAGATTGAAGTATAAAGACACAATGTCATGTCAAAAATATGCGGGTGTGTCAGCGATACAGCCAACTTCGCTTGTTTATATTGTTTATGTTGTTCTTATTTTGTTTCTAATATATTTTTGTGCTGAACTTTCAACCTTTTTTCTTTGTGTTGGGTTGTGTTTATGTTTCCGAGTACAGTACCGTGCGTTGTGTTCATTGTTGTTTTGATGTTGAGTTATTGATCTTTATTTTATATGTTTGTGTTTAATTACGCGAACATAAAACCTACTTATAACTTTTTTTTTATTTTACATCCTTCCTTTTTATTTCTCCTAGAAGAAAAACAGACATTTTATTGTTTTTAGCTTTTAATTTTTTGTTTTTTTTTTGCGAAGTTAACGAGAATTTTGCACTGGAAAAATTTTGGGGGTACAAAGATAAAAGTAAGCAAAGAATACGAAACGTTGCGGAGTGGGTAGATAAACGCAGCCTAACATTAAAGAAACAAATTGTTAAAAGCTCTCGAAACATATTCGGAGCTAAGCAATATTGTAGAATGAGTAATTCTCCATAAAACCTTTTCTATTTTATTTTTAAAAAGATAGGCACTTTTTGTTTTATGACTGTTCATCTTCCTGTGGGAAGTACTCAAATGAACTTGATGCAGCAATGTCAGTAAGTTTCAGTGTTTTGTTTGCATAATTTTTATTAAATTAAACGCAGTTGCATATCAAAAATGTAGATGTCTGTAATACGTCATTATTTTTAAAATTCAGAACCATTTTCAAGTATAAGAAAAAAAAAGTGCAACAACATTCACTGCGTGAACGCTCCAAGGAAATGAAGTAAAATTTTATCCTGCAGTCAAATGTATACCAAGAAACGAAAATTTGCGAAGTTCGTAATAAAGAACTACACAAAATCTTCTATTTATACTCGTAACTCTTCACTACTGTACAGTATCTGAATGCAATGTATTTTAGTGTAGCCTTGATGTAGAATAACAGACCTATTCCAGTGAGTTGACAAAGTTCAACATATTTGCAATAGTAAATAAAGAGCTGCACGAGTGTGTTTGCAAGACATTCGTTTGTTGTTTGCATGCTCACTCTATTCAACTCTCTTTAACAAATTCCAACTCTCCAAGAAGAAATGAGCATAAAGCATATCGAAAACAAGATCAAGAATGATAGAGACCAGACTACGCGTTCCGCAAATGAGAGAGAGAGCATGACGTCACAAGCGATATTGTCAGACTTTGACATAATTTTACTCCCACACCCACGCCTAAATATTTTTTTTGTTTCTTATTTTTATTATATGAATATGGACCTCCTTAACCAACGGGTACAATAAAATTTTGTCAGTCTTGAATAGTTTAGTAGATAAAACTCTTGAAAGTTTAAGAAATTCATATTTTTCGTATACGAAAATATTCATATTTTTATACAGAAGAGTAGATATTTTTAAGAATTTATTTTCAATTTCGTCAATTTGCCCAAGAGATCGCACATTTGCATACGTTTTTGTCAAGCAAAAGTACTGTGTGACGCGCCATGCATTCAGTTGAGGAGGAGACCATTAGATAACGGGACTGCGGAACACGTAATGGCAATGAGGTTTGCCATTGTCTGCAGAGAGGTGACGGCCGAACAGAAAAATTAATTCAATTGAAAAAAATTCTGTGTCAGATGGAATTGAATCAGGGTTCCTTGGCGTATGATTCACGCACTCTACCCACTACGCCACGGCCACCACAAGTATAAGTTTTAAAAAACAAAAAATGCAATAAACTGAATTAAATTAAACTTTTTCCATGTATTCTGGCTCCCATTAATTATGGAACACAACGCCGTTTAAGTGACTGCCTCGGCTGGCTTCGCAGTAGCGCATTCTGTCACTCAATTATCCATAACATTGTTGATGGTTTTGGGCTGTAGCGCACGTATTGCTTGGATGATATTGCCCTTAAGTGCTTGAAACATTTCCGGATTGTTGTCATAACATCGGTCCTTCACAGTTCCCCACAAAAAAAAATTCCAAAAGGGTCAAATCACAGCTCCGAGGCGGCCAATTAACATCACCAAGACTGATAAAAAGATTTTGGAATTTGGAGCTCAAAAGATCCATTGTGTCATGGGCTGTGTGGCATGGCGTGCCATTCTGCATGAACCAGAGCTCGTCCAAATTCATGTCTCCAATTTCAGTAAAAAAAAGTCGGTTAAGATGGCTCTGTAAAGCTCACCGTTGACCGAGACGTTGTTCCCAACCTCATTTTCGAATAAAAATGTTCCAATGATGCCACAATCCGAACTACAATCTACCAAACTGTCACTCTCTGTGTATACATCGGCTTCTCGATAATAACGTGCGGATTTTTCCGAACCCCAGATGCGGCAATTTTTTTTTTGTTAACGTAGTCGCCAAGACGCAAATACGCCTCGACAGAAAATATGATTTTTTGATGAGGCTACACAGCACTCACTTTGGAAATAAGTGTCCAATATTTCCCAACGTTTTTCAAGTGTAAAGCTACTCATTTCTTTCCGCGGAGGTACTAATATGACTGATACTAACTTAACCACCTTAATCAAAAAGTTCCCGGAATCACCACCGTGTGGCGCTTTCAGTCACCCGATTTGAGTTCTCTTTTGTTTTAGGTGGCCACATCTGTCATTGACATTTTATGAAGTTTTCAGCTTGATAGCTTGAAATTTATAAAAGTGACGCCGATTGTGCGTGTTTTCGATTTTGTACAGTTTTATTTTCGTTAAAAACAGTTTCAATAGTGCGACGACATTGCAAAATGTTCGCAAAATGTTCGGAAGCTATACAAAGCCCTGCTAATTCGTGGTAATCTCTGGCCTAGAGCAATGTTCTTGATCACTGACTTTTTCTTCGAAGCAGACGAGCAAGTATTTTAGATGCCCGAAAAAGAGTCTACATGTCAAAAATTTAATAAAAAATGTATTTACGAGAGATCGAAAAGAATGTCACAAACTGATTCTGGCTTTTTGGTTGTCATGTGTATGAATACATGCACTATTACAAACCATTGAGATATTTGAAGTTATTCCAATTGACCCTTAAATTGTCGCACAGTGTTATTAAATGTTTTGAAGCTATTTTTTAATACTTCTACACAGATGGCTGATAAAACATTAATTTACATTATATAGCATTAATGCAATCTACGTCAAATGCCCGAAAGTACCCTATGGTTCTGAATAATAATGTTCTTGAGCTAATTTTGATTTGAATGTATTGGAAATCAAGTTGAATAGACTCTCCATACTTTAAAAAAATCACACAATATTTGTCTTCTGTTATCAAGAAACTGTTATAGTCATGACTAAAATCTGACCATGTATCATTTATTATTTTGTGAAATTTCAAATCAACAACTTCTTCTATTTTTGTTCGTCTTTATTAAAGAATATTATTTTGAACGAATGAAACACGCAGTTCCTGCTAAGAAAATATCCAAGTCGTTATCAGGCTTTAATCAGCGCAGAAAAATACGAACAAACCTCCGTTTAATATAACGACGAGCGGTTATAAGCAGAAAATAAGTCAGTGAGAAAGAAATATTAAATCTTTGCTATAGTTCGCCTGCTAGAAGCCACTTCAACTTTTTTTTTTAATAAAATTTTGATTGCTTGTTGCTCAAATCGCTCATAAAATACGATCCACACTATCCGAAATAATACAATTAAATTTAATTAATTGCAACCAATTAAAATCACTCATACGCCAAGTTACCAAATCAAGCCATTCAGGCATACATCCTCTAGCTATCTTTTGAATGAAGGACTCATGCAAAAGTTTTTCAGGACACCACAAGAAAAACTTTTCTAATTAAAATAAAATGGATGAATACACTCGTACAGTTCACTCGCTACAGACTTGCAACTTTTCTCATCTTGCGGCAATTTCGCGCAACATTAACATGATTATTAATCGGCATCGGCACATCATAAACAATATATTTTAAAGCCAAAACAATAAAAGAAAAACTCATGAAAAGCCACAAGATCAAGCAGACAGGCAACAAAGGCAACAAAAAAAATGCGACAGTAAAAGCAACAACAATAGTGAACATAGCCCGCTGAATACATTGATGCGCCTACATAACACACACACTCACATCAACACTCACTCACACTCAAGCTGAGTGCCTTGTTGTGTTGGTTGTATTGCCACAAAACGTTGGAAGAGGCAAGGAGAAGAGCAGGCATGTAACGTATGCTGTTATATAATTTTCATAATTTGGGATTTTGTGTCCCTTTATGTAAGTATATCATTCGGGCTATTGTTGTTGTTGTTGCGCTGTGCTGTGCTTTTTTGTTGTGCTTGTTAAGCTTTGTTGAAGCTTGTGTAGCGATTCATGATTTTAATGGGTTGCGCTTATCTAAGTTTCATTGAGCTAAATGATGTTGCGAGTATTTGACATTTTAGGGATAAAGTTCAGCAAAGCACACATACACATACACACACACAGACGCACACATGCTACACATACCACAGAGCCACGCACATATGTCAAGCGTCTGCCTGCCTGCCTGCCTGCCTGCCTGCCTGCCAGCTTGCTTGGCAAAAATTAAACGCGTTTCGCTTGACTTGATGATTTTCGCGTTTTGAACGCCTTCTTTGCTTTAGGCTTAAGTGATTTATAAAATTTTAGCGCATAATTAGCAGCACTCTGAATAATTGCTAGCATACTTTTAGGCACATAAGCTTAAGCACTACTTTGACAGTTTTGTACTGCGTTGTGCCAACGCCGAAACTAAGCCGAATAATAAATCTGAGGTAAATATAAATTAGTGCCTGGTGTTTATTGAGTGGCGTGCATCTTGTGCGCGTTATTTTATATAAATTAATTTATATCGTAGTGAATTAATTAGCAGCATCAGCTGAAGTGACGTAAGCGTTGAATTTATGGCATATTAAAAAAAGACTTCAAATGCACTATGTGCTGATTATAATTGAATAAATTTTTGTGTGCGTAACGGCAAAGTTGAAGTATTTCAGTGATTTTGTACGCACAGTTGCATGTTACGTATACGTCACGTAAAATTGTAATTAAAACATTTCTTAAGCAGAATATACTAATCGCCAGCAATAACAGAGCAATTACGTAACAACAATCTACGTAAGATGGATTGGTTGAGTTTTGTCCTGCTTAAATCTCGACAATGTTTATGTAATTAAAGCAAAATTCTGCATAATTTCGAAATATTAAAGCATCAGTCATGGCTATGGCTATTATTCTCTCTATAAAACTCACGTAAGCCATAATAATACAGGGCTAACACACACAAAATGACAATAATTTTGAAGAAGTAATTTTGCTGTAAGTTCACAAAGTAAGCCTTAAAAAAATCAATTAAGTGAAACCTTACCCACTGAGTGAAAGTCTTAACCGAGAATCTTACGACGAATAACACTGCCATTTTATTTATTAATTAGAGCAGACAAAATCTGTTATAATTCTATCTGGTACTTTTCTGCATAAGTTAAGTTTTATTTTAATAATAAAATGTATTAATGCATTATTGAAGATATTGCCCGCTAGAAGATTTGAGATTTCTCCTTGTATTAGCCAATTTATGGATTACTTGCCAAAAAACATATTCATTTATTTAGGCTGTGAGCACAATTTTTGAGGACTTCAACTTCAATAGATGATGAAGTCTTTAAGAAAAGTGAAGCATATTTTAGTGGTATTATCCATCTTTCCCATTTTCTATTTTAAAATAGGTTTGACGGTTTAGCAACATGAGTCCAAGTGTTGTCATGCAACAAAATGTGACTCTGTCGTGTCTCTTCACATGAATCAACTGTTCTCTAAACAGCGCTCTCATAGTAGTTTTACCAGGTTTTAATGAATGACAATCTTCCGATCCTTTGAAATCCAGAGATGGATTCCTTCGACTTTGACGTTAATGTTCCGTATGTGCTGGTACGTATGTGAAGTCCGGTTCTATGCTTCGAGTTGGCGTAATGAATCCAATTTTCTCGCTGATAGCAATTCGATGCAAAAACAACTTATTTTTATTAGCACTCAAACAGCACTCAACATTTCCGACTTTTGCTGTTTGTTGCAAATGCAATTGACTTTCTACATCTCTAGGTTGCAACTCGCATGGCATCCTATATCCTCGCATTTTGATAAGACTACCTCGGTAGTCCAGTAAGTATCGTGATCGACTGCTACTCCAGAGATCCTGGGTTCAAATTCTGGCCAGGCCATGATCCTACGCTTTAACCTTTCGCATTTTGCAATTTTCTTTCCTCATTTCTAGTCAACTGAAATTGAAAACTCATCAATAATTACGACTTGAAGTCGTATGTAGTTGGTGGTAGAGAAGTTTGTGGATGAGATTGCCTTATAACTTAAATTAACTGAGGTAAAAGCCTCAGATCCAAATTCACATGTTTCTACGGTTTTCCACCACACTTAGAACATCCTACACATGTTTCACTTGTTTATCTTGTGCCTCCCACTAATCCTCCATTGATTCCCAAAGTGGTCCAGGTGGACCCCCAGGGGTCCACGGAAGACTCGACGGGGTCTACGTTGACGTGACAATAAAATGGGGGTTCACAATTCGTAAGTGGGAGCCCACGAAAATTTATCGGTTTTCGATATTGAAGAACTAAAATGTTGGATTGACTTCACCTATCAATCAATTTATTGACATTAAATTACAATTACAAAGAGATAGCCTAAATTTAATAAAAACAGAGGGTGTAATTTCAGCTTTTCTTGGAAAATTGAAATTTATGAAGGAAAAAATTAGTCGACGCGAATTTTCCCAGTTTTCAAACTTGTCACAGGTAAAATGCCTTGTAAGGATATTCAGATGTAGGCTCAACATTTAATTGCCCCGCACAATGACTTCAAAACCATATTTGAAGATATCCTGAATGAAAATACCACCATGGATCATTAATCCATTTGATGAAACGAAAGTGGAGAATGTGATATTACAAGAGGAGCAATTTGAGCTTAGCACTAATGAGGAGTTGAAGGTGAAATTTAAAAAGGGTATCAAATATTTTGGCTACAGGTAGATATACCCAAAAAATATCCTGGACTGTGGGAATTGCGAAATAGCTTTTGATAGCATTTCCTTTGTCATAACTTGTTGAAAAAGTTTAAGTATCGCTACTAACCTTTTTAACAAAAAAAGGATCAGATTGAATCACAGAAAGGGGAAATTTGCAGTTATTCCTAACAAAACTGAAGCCAAATACTGATTACTTGCTGTCAATCCATCAAGTTCATCCCTCCCATTAAAACTATGACTATTTTGTGATTGTCATTGTAGAAGTTACCTTACGTTATTAATATTTAATTTTAATTATATTACGACTGTTATCATATTACAATAATAATTATGTTACATATTTGAATAAATACAATACAAGAAAATTTGGGAAAGTTGAGTGGGATCACTTTTTTGATTGGCCAACTTTAGATTTTTGTCATCCACTCACAGCACAATTAATTAATTAATTAATCAATCAATTCTCACCTTTTTTCAAAAACTGATAATTCGAGGTTGGAACTCAGCGGCAACGCAAATTTTCATAGTAGATCTAATCTTTACATTTTTTGTCGAGTTTTAGGAATATGGCATAAATGTAGCTGCAGAGGGTCCACCGGAACCAGCTAAATTTTGAAAGTGGTCTATGAGAAGAAAAAGTTTGGGAACCTCTGCACTAATCTATTTCGGACCAAGGCAGAATTGACTGAATAGTTATCACACCTGAAATCCTTGGTTCAAAGCTAAAAAAAAAAAAAAGTAACGTTTCTAATTTTTCATCTCGTACAAAATCACTTGGCCAGGACGAAAAGATATCTTTCGTGTCAAAAACTTCTTTTATGTATCGATATGAAATTCAAATCTTTTTATCGATAGTGTAAATAGACCATAAACAACCCACAGTAATTGATAACTTTCAGCAGCAATTTTTGTTCGAATTAAAGAAAAATTGCACAATTTTTTCCCAAATGCTGTATTTATGCGATGTATGCAAACAACTTTGCAGCTAAGGGAAAGAGAGTAACAATTCGCAATAGATTCTCAATAAAACACAACAATACTCACCATACCATACTCATACCTATCATATAATACTCATCTTATAATCATACTCATCATACAATACCCACTCATTATAACATATCCATCAGTTTGTAACCATCGTGCCATCCATCATTCACATCATACCATTTCTAATATATTTATTTTATTTATTTATTTATTTAGTTATAAAATGATATAATAATCAGGACATTAAGATAATATAATCTTATCAAGCTGCCCTAATGACAAGTTGTGCATTATTCATGGACTAATCCGATTTTAATTAAAATTCTTAATATCTATGGACTTTAAAATAATAATTTATATAAGAGTAGACAAATACAAGTAACATTATTACAACTTAACAATATTTGACCGATAAGTAACTTATCACTAACTAGAAGAGAAAAGAGGGAGAAATAAAGATCAGAAAAAATAAGTGAAAGATAGATAAGATAAGATAAGGTAAGAGAAATAATAAATGAGCAGAGAAGAGAGATATATTTTATTGCCTTCGATAATAACGTGAAAGATCCTCCTTGAAAATATTGAAATTACTGTTGTTAATGATATGAGTAGGAAGCGAATTCCATAGCCTGATAGCATAAATAAAGAATTGACGGTCAGATGTTAGAGACAGGTGTCTAAACTGTACAAGATGATTAAAACGGCTAGAGTGAGTGAATCTTAAACGTTTAAACAGGTATGATGGTTCCTTATTGTATATAATTTTATGTAGCAAAATAAGTGTTTTCATGTCTACTTGCTGATCAAAAGTCTTATTGAAAATCTCATTGGCTAAGTAAGATACATGGTCTCTTCTTTTTAATTTATAAATATATCTGGCTATGTTGTTAAATAATACCTTAAGCTTTTGTTTACATTCAGAGTCACAATTTGCAAAAAGTTCACATCCAAAGAGGATAGTAGGAATGAGATAAGATTTCACAAGTAACATTCTGGTTTTAAGCGGCGTAAAATATTGCGTTGCCCATAAGGATCGCAGCATACCGTAAACTTTACCAATAGAAGTGTTTATATGTAATTTCCACGATAACATTCTATCAAATATTATTCCTAAGTTCTTGGCATTGCGTACATACCCAATTTCAGTTGATCCCATTAAAACTCTTGGAAGATTTATTGAGTCTAGATGTTTTTTATGTATTGCTAAGCATTTTGATTTTAGGGGATTTATACAGAGACCATTTTTCTTTGTCCATTCATAAACATCGCTCAGGTTTTTATTAATATTTGTAACACAGTTTGCAATTTGGTCACAGCTACAACTAGTGTAAAGTTGAACGTCATCGGCATACATGTGTATTTGACAGTTACTGAGAACAGATGGAAGGTCATTTAAATATAGAATAAATAGAAGTGGACCCAGAATAGAACCTTGAGGTACACCTCTAGACACCGGAAGGAGATCAGATATTCTATTGCACAAGCTATCCGCGAGATATACTGCCTGTTGTCTATCTCTAAGGTAAGAGTCTAACAGTTTTACTGTAGAAGAAGAAAAATTGTACATATTTAGAAGTTTTGAACAGAGTATTTGATGGTCCGCACAGTCAAACGCCTTCGAGTGATCAAGAAGTATCAAAAAAGAAATTTGGCTTTCGTCAAGTGCCTTGCGAATATCTTCTGAGACATCTAAAAGTGCTGTTATACAGCTACGTTTCTGTCTAAAACCTGATTGACGATCACTAATAATATTATTGTGAGCAAGAAATTTATTAATTTGTTTAGCTATAAGGGACTCAAATACTTTTGACAGATACGGCAATATCGCAATTGGACGAAATTCGTTACCTGTTTTTGGCGTTGGAATAATTTTAGCCGCCTTCCAAGATTTTGGAAAGGTTGATGTCATTATTGCCGTGTTAAACATATGCGTTATATACGATAGCAATTTGGGTAGCAGACTTTTAATAAATATCGGGTGGATTCCATCAATTCCATCATATTATTTCCACCATACCATACCAATCATACTCTTCACACGATTGCCACCTCCGTAGTCGAGTAGGAAACGCGTTTGACTAGCACCCCAGGGCTTTTTTATTTATATCTTGGCAGGGCCGTGGTCCTGCTTTTTAACTCTTCTGTATTCTTTTCCTCATTTCTAATCAACAAAAATTGAAAATTCATCAGTATTTACGACCCATCAAAATTTAGTTGGTGATAAAAAGATTTGTGAACTAGATTTGACTAAGGTAGAGGAGGTGGCCAACTACATGCCACAGACTCAAACTGAATAAGTACAACACCTTAAATCCTTGATTCGTTCATTCATTCGTTCATTCATTCGTTCATTCGTTTATTTGTTTTATATATAATATTACATTTCATTTTGGTATTTTATTTGTTCAAAGAGTTCGAGGCATTTCTTTTTCTTCCTAATAATAACAATTTATTTTACAAAATATGTATTTAAATACATATTTTACTTTAACATAATGGTGAAGGCCAAAATTTTCCAAAAAGCCTAGTTGAATCTTATATAAAAACTTACTTAAAACTACTTAACCTACCTAGGATGAAGCTAGCTCATTGATATGACTGTAGTTAGACGCTAAGCATCTGCTATTAAAATCTTGTGTTAGCTTTTTTATCCTATCAGCGATTTTTACAATATCTGCAAGTGCATGTAATCTGTTGGTGGAATAAGACCATGGATGATTATGCATAAGTTTTAAAAGCTTATTTTGAGAAACCTGCAATTTTTTTAAAAAGGCAATTTGCACTGGCAGCCCAAACTGGGGCCGCATAGAACATGACTGAATGGAAAATACAAAGAAGAATTAATTTTTTGTTTTGTATATTAAGACTTGATTTTCCATTAAGCAAGGGATACAGTGTTTGAATCAGTATGTCTATCTTGTTTGTGATGTATGGAATATGATCCTTAAATTTAATTTTAGGGTCAAGAACTACGCCCAAGTATTTTACTTTTTGCTCCCAAGGAATAGGGTAGTTGTTAATATTTAAGTTTGTTTGAGGCAAAAACAGGCTTTTCGCGTTCTCGTGAAATAAAGTGCCTGTGTTTTCTATTTATTAAAATAGTCCATAATTTCTGATAACGCCATTTGCAGCTTGGTGATTAAATCACCAGCTAAGACTTCTGAACAGAGCACTGCAGTGTCCTCAGCAAAAATGGACAATGTGCAATTGTCTAAATTTGGTAAATCGGCTGTATACAAATTATATAAGAATGGTGATAAGCATGAGCCTTGAGGGCAGCCAGTTGTAATAGTTGTTGATTTAGAGCTGTATGATCCAATATAAACTTTAAAGATCCGATCAAAAAGAAAACTTTAAATATTTGTGTAAGGTATGGGGGGAAATTAAAATTTATCATATTCAACACAAGACAGTATCAAAGCAGCTTCAAGGGGAAAATAACAAAATTTAAGACAAACTTTAATAATTATTGTTAGGAACTTTTTCCCTTTCTTGGGTAATTCCTGGTGATTTTCTATTTTTTAGTTTTTTAATTATGAACGAGACAGTTGGCGTATTCGCGTACAGTTGTCTTATAGGATTTGGATTTATTGTTTTGAAAATGTTCTAGAGTGTTTTTAACCTGAGAAATTGTAGAACTATTCCCTAGGTTAGAAGAAATCGAATAGTTTGAGGCAAATGACTGCGTCAAAATAACACATTTTTCTTGGTTGGGAGAAACAAATTGAATTATTGTGTTTGAGGATAGGAATATTTTTTGACTTCTTCTATAAAATTTTTGAAATATTCCAAAGAGACTCCGGAAGAGCCCATATCAAATGTTGATAATAATTTATTCCAAGACTTGTTTCTAAACTTTTCGATTTCTTCTCGAATTTTTAGATTCAGAATCTTCATCTCATAATAATCTTCAATAAATGCATGACGTTGCCAATTTCGTCTATGGTTATTTCTTTGCTGTATTAAAGATTTCACAAAATATGCTAGAAACGTTCTTTGTTTAAGTTGGCCCGTCCTTGGAATACTGCATGCAATAGCTTCCTTGATAACACTTTTGAAATCCAAAAGAATTTGATCTAAGTGTTCTTTAAACTTCTAAACTTGTAATGTTATTTAGATCTGGCAAGGTCAAGTGTCTATTAATATAGTTAAAATATACCCTTAAGTTCGCATTTTTGAAATCGTACCTCAGGTTTTGTAGTCTATTGAAAAAACTATTCAAAGTTATTTTGACAGGCAGATGGTCAGAGCTAAGTTCACTTCAGGAGCAGACAATATTTCTGTTATGTTGGATAAAAATAAATCTAATGTTGAACCTTGCCTATTTGCACCAGTTGGAACATAAGTAAAATCGCTGGGATATATAATGCTATAGTTGTCAGATTCCTGTTTCTCACTTAAAATGTTACCGCAGCAATTCTCTCTGGCGAAATCCCATGACTGGTGCCTACAATTAAAATCGCTACCAAGAACGTACCTATTACCTCTTCTTAGCTTAAAAATATCATCTGCGAAAGACATCTGCGCCATCTGTGCCAGCTAAGCCACCGGGAAATAACATGCATACAAATGTACACAGTCAGTGTTTGAATAAAGTTTAATGCCAATATTTTCGATAAAATTGGTGTTAACAACTGGAAGTAGCCGATGTGGTATGTTTTTTTTTTATAATTACACCAACACGACCTCCCCTACCACAAATTCTATCATTCCTATATACATAAAAATCATTATGCTTAATAGTTACATCAGGTTTTAACCATGTTTGTGAAACTAAACATATGTGTATATTATTGGTTAGTAAAAATTGAAAAAATTCATGGCTTTTATTGCGAATGCCTCTCGTATTCCAAGTAATAACATTTATATATATTCATTACAATACATATTTGCACGCCAAATTTGTAATCACTTCGAATTGATCTCCTTGAATCAGAGCTAAAAAAAAACTACTTTGATCATGCCATACTCATTATATAATATTCATCCTACCAAACACATTATATTTTACCCATAATTCCTTACCTATTATTTCAAGCCCATCCTATATACCGCCAGCTATTGCGGTCATTATTATTATTATTTATTATATGAATTATTTTCTCCCTCCGAAGTCCGTCTGTCTTTTAATGGATTGCACTAATCGCAGATTTGTTGCTATCTCCGTCCACGATTAAGCAAATTACCGATTTGCTTATATAGTAACAATGTGTCCAAAAAGTAACTCTGAACTATAAGCGTTGTGTTTACACGCCGAAGGGAAAAATAAACGAAGTTGTCAGTTGGGAAAAACAAATTTTTCAATTGCTGCAATTTAAAAATCACTCGCGTTCATGACAAACGAAATTAATTTCCTGCACCTAAATCAAGCGTTTCTCGCAACTGACTATTATTATAAAATAAAATAAATAAATAACTGGCCATTTCAGACCTTGAAAGGACTTTGACCTAGCTTTTTATGATCAATTGTGTTGTGCGTGTTATTAAGTTTGTACACAATTGACCGAGAACCGGACCTACATGCTTAACGCCGACTCCGAAGGGCGATGAACGGAAAGTTCTCGTTCTCAAGAAGCTTTACATGGCATTTTGATTACTCTCTGAGGTTTGCCATTGTCTGCAGAGAGGTGGCGGCCGTACAGAAAAATTATTTTAATTCAAATAATTTTCTGTCGCTGCTGGGGTTCGAACCTGGGTTTCCAAAGTTCTTTGACATAGCGGCCACGCACTTTACCCAACTACGCCACGGACGCCACTATTATTATGACAACTTTTAAAACTTTGCAAATAACGATTCCAAGCACGACAAACGAAGTTCGTTTGGTGCATAAAAATATTATGACATTAAAATAGCTTCTTGGTTTTTTTTTTCTAGATGAAAATGTTAGTTGGTAACACCAAATATTTTCATTTTTTTTTTTCAATTATTTTATAATTTAGCTATTTTCTATCATCCTGTTTCTGTTCGATCTGTCGCCTTACCCTCACCTTATTGTTTTAAGTGAAAACGTAAGCAGTGCTTACTTTTTCCATCGTGGAGAAGGCTGAATTGGATTATGTGCTCGTTACATATAATGTACCTTACGTATACCTTACGTGTAAATTACGTTTTCCTTCATACAGCCAGGTTATCAATAAAAGTGCATTAATATGGAAACCCGAACGATTCCGATCGTCGGGAGTACATTTCCTGCACTTTATTTTAGTTTAAGGAGTACCTTAGCATCATACGTGCTTTTCATACTTTACAAAAGGAAGCTTACTAGAGGCGGCCGAGCCTTTGTAAAAGTAACAGTGATTCGTAAGGGACGTTTGCATTTCCCACGAATGAAAAGTAAGTGGGGTATAATAAACTATAGAAGGATGGTTTTTCCTACTGGTACAGAACACTAAATTGCTACACAACCCTGTATAAAAATATATAAACATGTCTTTACATATCTTCTGATATATTCATATTTAAGCAACCCACGGGTAACAACACTTCATTGCTTTCAATTTTATAAGAAACAACAATATTTCTTTGTATTGTATGTAGATGTGTATTTTATGTTTGATTGTTTATTTGTTTGTTTGTTTGTTTGTGCTGAACATCAACAATATACCTACCATAATATAATGAATAAATATATTTATTTCATTTCATTCCGGAAGTACAATACATACAGTAAATACATACATACATTTTCATGCTTATTTGCTTGAAATTTTAATTCCTTTCATGTTTCTATCATGTTTGTGATTGTTGTTGTTGTTGTTTTAAGTCTTTGTTGCAAGATTTTTGCCTTGGGCTTATTTTAAATTTTATAAATGGTTGATACACATACATTATCAATTTATGTAAGGTAGGAAATTTAATTAATAAAGTGTTCTTTAACTATTCCTCAAAGCCGGTGTGAATGTTCCTTTTTCGAAACAAGATTTATATATACATATATATGTATACTAGCTTTTTCCCGGCGCGCGTTGCTGCACCCTACAACTATATGGATATATAATAAATATATTCAAAGCTTTTTTTAGACTCATAGTTTGATACCACTGTCATTTTCCACTGCCCGCTACAGTTTCCCAATAGCAGGAGATCACCAAATAGTAACTCCATTTTGAGTTTGTATGTAAGTACTGCTACTTTTACTTTCAAAGCTATTCGATAATACAAATTTTAATTGTATGGGTGGAGCCACGCCCACTTATATAATGCTCATCCCAGTTTCCTAGTAGATGGACATTACCCAGTTTTAGTACAGTTGCCGACAGTGAGCATACAAACTAAATTATCAAAATGTAGCCAAATCGACGAAAACCGTAGGAAATATAGCATTTTTATTGATTTGTGGGCGGTAAAAGGGGGTGTGACAGAAATTTAAACCATCTCGTACTTGAAAAAAATGTACTGCCAAAATTTCAGCTCTATCGTCTCAGTAATTTTGAAGTTTCCAGCCATCACACAGACAACGTTTTGCTTTTTGTATATATATTTTTTTGGATAAAGATTATTGGCTATAACTTTTGATTGGTAAGAAGTACTAAGATAATTTTTTCTAAAAAATTACTTTTTTAGCTTCTTTATTTTTTTAAAAATATAAAAACACAATATTGGAAAAACAATTTTGTTCGAAAAAATCAAGGGGTAGGCCTTGTTATTTTAATCACAAAAATGGTTTTTAATTTTTGCGTAAAATTGAAATAACTTTTGCTTATAAATGTTATAATTTTTAAATAGAATTAAAAATTTGCGAATTTGAATTTAAATTATTTTTACAACAAAAACAAATTTTGAGCCTTTTTTTGAGGAAAACTCCAAAATTTTAGACCTTTTTTGAAAAAAATATTTAAAATATATATACTCAACTAACGGTATTTTTGCAAAAAAAAATTTAACAAAGTTTATAAAAAAGCAGCGGAGATATTTGAATTTAAATTCACAAAACTAAATTTCTGAGTGTGTTTTTCTCATCTTTGGGCTCGATGTTGCATTAAATATATAGTGTAGTAAAATTTTTCATAGTTTTCAAGACATGTTCATGTTTTTGATGTCAAAATGACGGAAATTTTTTAATTTTACTAAATTTAAGAAATATTTTTTATTTTGTAAATATTTGCATATGTTACAACTAAAAATATGCGATTTTGTAAAAAATTTGTACTACAGCACCATCTGGTGTCCAAGGTGGGTCAAAAAAGATAGTGTTAAAAAACTCATCGTACCTGAAAACTACTATATACCAATTTTTATTATAATCACAAGAGCAGTTTGGGAGTTTTAGGCAGTTTTGTAAAAAATTTGTACTACAGCGCCCTCTAGTGTTCAAGATGGATAAAAATTGATAGCTCACAAACACGCACCGTACCAAAAAACTTCTATACACAAATTTTCATGCTAATCGGATGAGTATTTTAGGAGTCTATTACATAGTTACATACGACATTTCCAAAGCAATTCGATATCATAAATTTGGCCTGTGTGGCCAAATTCCCCCTTGTCTAATGTTCGCTCAAATATATAATAACTACTTTTTGGGTCCATAACGTCTACATATAAAGTTCCACTATCAAAACATGTACAACTCAGGAATAATAATGAATTCTCAAAAGTGGGCGTATATATAGTTAGACCACGCCCAGTTTTAGTATAGTTGCTGACAGTAACCATACGAACTTGTTTACCAAATTTTAGTCTAATACGACCAAAAAAGTCTTAAATATAGCATTTTTATTGATGTATAGGCGGTAAAGGGGGTATGGAAAAAAAGGGGTATTGAAAATTTTTACTATGCCTATATTTTTCGCGCAAATGCAAATTAAAGTGAGACTTGCCAAATTATTCCAATATTCCATTTATTTCCAATTTCCCTTGCAAATATTTGCATACACCAAATGTGCGCATCTGTATTTTTTCACACCTGTATTTTGAAAAAGTTCACTAAAATGCCTATAATTCATGAACCAACACACATACAAAGACCATTTATACAAAAAAACCTTCGTATTGACGTCACCTTTCATGGGAAAAAACAAAATCGGTTCACGCATTACCGACAACATCAATTTCATACAAAATGCAACTTATTTTTATATATAAGATATCAAAACAGTGGGCGCAAAAGTGGGCGTGGTCAATGTTTCTTTCAGTAAACACTTAAATTGGATTACTACGAACATTTGAAAAAAAATTATCCAAATCGGTCCAGCCGTTTTCCGATTTTAGATAAATCAAAAAAAGTGGGCGCAAAAGTGGGCGTGGTCAATTTTTCTTTCCTTAAAACCCTAACTTGGACTAAAACGAACATTTTAAAAAAAAAATATCCAAATCGGTCCAGCCGTTCTGAAGTGATGCGATTTCAACCAAACGTACACTTCTTTTTATATATATAGATTAAATTTCTGACAATTTTCTGACTTGACTATTTCTTCAAATTTAATTAATTGATTTTAAAGAAATAGAAAACTTGCCCATTGTACATATAACTCATTAAATTGCCCGCAGTCAGAACAAGCAACACAAGCGCAGCCGCAACACTTGCCGCCATACTTAAATGTCACAAAGTCACAACAGACAACGTATTCGATGGAATTTATGCAGTTGTTCACTTCAAGGATACTTCCAGCCAGACACTTGAAGCGAAGTGGCAACAAAAATAGCAACACAAACACTAACAGCAGCAACACCAACAGCATCATCAGCACCTTTGCAACCTTCACAACCACCAAAACATTAAGTTCAGCAGCGCACTTAAAGCGTGAAGGTGCTCAACTGCTTAGCTGCTAAGCTGCTCCTCCGATGGCACTGAAAGGAATGCTCAAAAATTAAAACACAAGACCGTGACGGTGCTGCTGTTGTTGATTCCTTTTTGTTGTTTTGTTTTTTTTTTCTGTCCAATTTGTTGATGTGCTCGAAGCAAGCAACAACAAAAACAACAGAAAGAACAGCCACAACAACAACAATAGCAACTAAAAAAACAATAAACAAAAAGTAAAAAAAAAATTGCTTGCAATGAACTCCAGTTCTAAATGTTGCGAAGTAATTAAGTGAATTAATTTTATTACTCAAGCAGACACTTGGCATCAACACATACACTCTAACCAACACACACACACCCACACACAGTTGTAGAAACACTCCAACATACTGCTGCAGGATATAATAAATGTTGCAATTGCGTGTGTGCGCTACTGGGCTTTAATGCATTTTTTGCAGTTTTTTTTTTTTTCTATTTTTTCAGGTGAGGAAATCATCATGTGTGTGTGTGTATATGTGGGTGTGTATGAGGCTTGCGGGCAACATCAAGACAATCTTAGCTGTTAAGTACTTACTTAGGTACAAATGTACCTTTTGCCTCACTTTAAGCAACGATTAATCTAGAAACACTGAACATGATGATAAGAGTTAATGATATGCTCAAGGAACTTTTTTCCATGTTTCAGGAAAACTCATCAATAGAAATAATAAGAAAATTCTTATAATATTCTTATTCAAATTTCTTATATAAAAGGAAAATTCTTCTGCCTTTCAACAAATTAAATGCATTTTGCCTATTTTGTCATACTTTTAATGATTTATATGCATGGATATTGTATTTTGTACAGTAAAGTGGACCACTTTCTATATTAAAACAATCAAAATTACTCGGCATGGCAAGATTATATTCGAACAATCTCCAATTTGTATTCGATTATATTCGATTATATTCGAACAAATCTAGACCAGGGCTGGCCATTCTAACACAGTCACATTTTATCTTGTTTTGTTAGTATTGGTGCGCTCTCCAATCGCGCAACTGAACGAAAAAGTTGTCACAACTACAGGGGCACCGGAATTGGTGGGAAGGGGGGCAGTCGCCCGCTCGGTAAAAACTCTCACAATAATTTTTTGAATAAAAAAATAAAATAAATAAATAACTGGCCATTTCAGCCCTTGAAAGGACTTTGACCTAGCTTCTTATGATCAATTGTGTTGTGCGTGTTATTAAGTTTGTACACAATTGACCGAGAACCGGATCTACATGCTTAACGCCGACTCCGAACGGCGATGAACGTAATTTTCTCGTTCTCAAGAAGCTTTACATGGCACTTTGATTACGCTCTGAGGTTTGCCATTGTCTGCAGAGAGGTGGCGGCCGTACAGAAAAATTATTTTAATTCAAAATATTTTCTGTCGCTGCTGGGGTTCGAACTTGGGTCTCCAGGTTCTTTTGATATAGCGGCCAATTTTTTTAATACAAATGTTTTTAATTTTTTACAAATGTTTAGATTAAAATTTTTAATTTTAAGTTTAATTTAATTTTAACTACAATACAATTTTTATTCCTCTTCACATCGAATTTTTGTAATTAGCTGTGAAGCATTAAGCTCTAAAATCACAATTTTAAAAAATCAGTCATTTAAGTCTAAAATCAATTTTAAAAAAGTAGCAAAGTAGTAGTGAATTTTGCAACTCTTGTTCGATGACCAATTTGACAGCTTAATAACACGCAGCTAATTGTGAATGTTCAATATGAAAACAAACGAAAAATTGGAGCTGAAATCTCCAGCATCTGTAGCTAGTTTTGAACGTTCTTTTAGTGCCCCTCGCCGCCTTAACTATGACGCAGGAACGCCTCACGCATGCGGCACTTTTTCATATCCACAAGGAAAAAACAGAAGAATTAAAGTTTATTGCTTTCATCAATTTTGTTCTCGTTTTGAAAAATATTTTTTCACATGTTTCTAACCCGTGGAATCCATACTAATGCAAATTCGCACCAGAAAAAATAAAGTGGTTGTTTAAAAAATTATAAATTTAACTATAAACTAATGACTTTTTCGTTTCATATTGAATTTAAATGTTTTGCTTGTTTTTATATGCTTTTATCGAACTTATTTTTACATCAATCCTTTCGTAATATTTTATTGATATGTTTTTTTCGTCTTAATGAGATTTTTAATGTAATAAAAAATGTTCTGCCCCCCCCCCCCCCCCCCCCCCAGTTATACTGCCCACCCAGTTGAAATGAGCTTCCGGCGCCTTTGCACAACTATCAAGATTTATAAGTTGTTATTTTTATTTTATGTTTTTATTTTTAGTCATTGGTATTTATTATTTCTTGAATTTCTCATGTTATTTCTCATGTCAACATCGAAACTCCAGTATTTTTTTGAGTAAATCTCCAAAATGTTGATCTCTAAGTAAGTTGCGTTACTTGCTTAAAATAGCTTTCACGATTTAGAAGGCTATTTCGCAACAATATTGAAATATGTTTAAAAATTTTGTTTTTTTAAAAATTCTTCAAATAAATCATTAAAAAATTAATAAGGAACGTGAATAAACATTGCAAAAAAATTTTAATAGCTAATATGTGTTAATTTTATGAAACCTTAATATATACGAATATGAAATTATACCAAAAAAAAAAATGTGCGTAAGTATTATGAATCTACAAATCAATAAGTTGGTTTTTCACGAGTGTATACACTGTATACATAAAATTTGCAGCGCAAAATGACATAAACCTTCTCAGCATCATCGTCAGCGAACGATTGAATTATATTCTCTTCTGTTGTCAGCTATGTGTACATGAGAAAAGTTTTATGATACAATTATAAGGTCAAGAATGTTAGAAATCAGATTACGCGTTCCGCAAATGAGAGAGAGAGAGCATGACGTCACAAGCGATATTGTCAGACTTTGGAATAATTTCACTCCCACACCCATACCTAAATATTTTTTTTTTCTTATTTTTATAATATGTATATGGACCTCCTAAACCTATTGGTGCAATAAAATTTTGACGATCTTGAATGGCTTAGGAGGTAAAAATCTTGAAAATCTAAAAAATTGGTATTTTTCGTATGCAAAAATTTTCAATTTTTTAGCAGAAGAGTAGATATTTTTACTTAACTTTTTCGAAAGAATTTATTTGCAATTTCATCAATTTGCCTAAGAGATCGCACATTCGCATACGTTTTTGTCAAGCAAAAGTACTGTGTGACGTCATGCACTCAGTTGAGAAAGAGATCATTAGATAACGGGACTGCGGAACGCGTAATCTGGTTTCTATCATTCTTGTTATAAGGTAAGCTCATTTTAAGATGGCTGGTCAATTGAGAAATTTTGCAACAACAAAGCTGTAGGAGCTACGAACGTTAAACGACAAAAGCAACAACAACAATTAAAAAAAAAAATAAATAAATAACTCGCCATTTCAGCCCTTGAAAGGACTTTGACCTAGCTTCTTATGATCAATTGTGTTGTGCGTGTTATTAAGTTTGTACACAATTGACCGAGAAATGGACCTACATGCTCAACGCCGACTCCGAACGGCGATGAACGGAATGTTCTTATTCTCAAGAAGCTTTACATGGCATTTTGATTACTCTCTGAGGTTTGCCATTGTCTGCAGAGAGGTGGCGGCCGTACAGAAAAATTATTTTAATTCAAATAATTTTCTGTCGCTGGCTGGGGTTCGAACCTGGGTCTCCAAGGTTCTTTGACATAGCGGCCACGCACTTTAACCAACTACGCCACGGACGCCACACAATTAGAAAAACTAAAAATTACCATGTGGCGTCCGTGGCGTAGTTGGTTGAAGTGCGTGGCCGCTATGTCAACGAACCTGGAGACCCAGGTTCGAACCCCAGCAGCGACAGAAAATTATTTGAATTAAAATCATTTTTCTGTACGGCCGCCACCTCTCTGCAGACAATGGCAAACCTCAGATGTAAAGCTTCTTGAGAATAAGAACATTCCGTTTATCGCCATTCGGAGTTGGCGTTAAGCCTGTAAGTCCATTTCTCGGTCAATTGTGTACAAACTTAATAACACGCACAACACAATTGATCATAAGAAGCTAGGTCAAAGTCCTTTCAAGGGCTGAAATGGCCAGTTATTTATTTATTTTTTTTTTTTAAATTACCATCTGATTTTGACAACTAGCGCACCCTGCTCTTCAATATGAGCCTCCCTTGGAATTGTATCATGGTCACGGTTGCCACTTTGGTACAATTGTACCAAAATTAGTACATTTGTTTTCGCTTGGTACATAGGTACATTATTTTCTGATTTGGTACATTTTGTAAAAGTTTAGAAATCTTACAAAAATCGAAATTTGGTAGCACTGTTGGCGTAATGTTCAGTGTCCGAAGTTATGTTCAGTGGAAACTTGTTTTCCATAAAGTTCTACCTTTATTCAGGGAGAAAGAAAGAGACAAAAGTACAAGATCATAATTGAAAGGAAGATGAACAACAGGGATTTTTGCGTCAATTTTTGTATAAAGTACAAAATGTTATTTATAATGTTATATATATTTATAATGTTATTGTCCTTCCACTTGTACAAGTGTGTGCAAGTGGAAGGAAAAACGCTACTATACTAGGTATTTATAAACACTCGGTATGCAATATCATATTAAATATAATAATATTTTGCTTGTAGATATCTCTTAGGAAAAAAATAAAATCTGATGCCAATGATTGGGTAGATTTAAGGGAAGCGTCCACTTTTGACTGCGAAAGTGAAGCTGAATGCAGCAGGTAGTTGTTTAATTTTTATTAAAAACTAGCCTTTTCCCGGCGCGCGTTGCTGCACCCTGCAACTATATGGGAACATAATAGGTGTATTCAAAACTTTTCTTAGACTCATAGTTTGACATTGTCATTTTCCACTGCCCGTTACAGTTTCGCAGTAGCAGGAGATCACCAAATAGTAACTCCATTTTGAGTTTGTATGTAAGTACTGCTACTTTTACTTTCAAAGCTATTCGATAATACAAATTTTAATGGTATGGGCGGAGCCACACCCACTTATATCCCAGTTTTCTAGTAGATGGGCATTACCCAGTTTTAGTACAGTTGCCGACAGTGAGCATACAAACTAAATTATCAAAATGTAGCCAAATCGACGAAAACCGTAGGAAATATAGCATTTTTATTGATTTGTGGGAGGTAAAGGGGGTGTGAGAGAAATTTAAGCCATCTCGTACTTGAAAAAAAATGTACTGCCAAAATTTCAGCTCTATCGGCTCAGTAATTTTGAAGTTTCCAGCCATCACACAGACAGCGTTTTGCTTTTTGTATATAAATTTTTGGATAAAGATTATTGTCTATAACTTTTGATTGGTAAGAGATACTAAGATAATTTTTTCTAAAAAATTAATTTTTTAACTTGTTTATTTTTTTAAAAATATAAAAACACAATATTGGAAAAAAAATTGTTTTCGAAAAAATCTAGGGGTTGGCCTTGCTTTTTGAATCACAAACATGGTTTTTAATTTTTACGTAAAATTGAAATAACTTTTGTCTATAATTGTTAAAGCTTTTAAATAGGGTTGAAAATTTTCGAATTTGAATTTAAATTATTTTTACAACAAAAACAAATTTTGGGCCTTTTTTGAGGAAAACTCCAAAATTTCAGACCTTTTTTGAAAAAAATATTTAAAATATATATACTCAACTAACGGTATTTTTGCAATAAGGTTTTTATAGTACTTTGATGAAGCTTTAAGACAAAACAAAATTTAACACAGTATATAAATAAGCAGCGGAGATATTTGAATCGAAAGTCACAAAATTAAATTTCTGATTGTGTTTTTCTCATTTTTGAGCACATGTTGCATTAAATATATCGTTGTAGTAAAATTTTTCATAGTTTTCAAGATATGTTCATAATTTTGATGTCAAAATAACGGAAATTTTTTACGTTTACTAAATTTAAGTAATATTTTATATTTTGTAAATATTTGCATATGTAACAAATAAAAATATGCGATTTTATAAAAAATTTGTTCTACAGCACCATCTGGTGTCCAAAGGTGGTTCAAAGAAGATACTATCAAAAAACTTATCGTACCCGAGAACTACTACATACCAATTTTTATTCTAATCGCATGAGCGGTTTGGGAGTTTTAGGTGGTTTTGCAAGAAATTTGTACTACAGCGCCCTCTGTTATTCAAGTTGGGTCAAAAAAGATAGCAGAAAAACACTCATAAAAAAAAATAAATAAATAAATAACTGGCCATTTCAGCCCTTGAAAGGACTTTGACCTAGCTTCTTATGATCAATTGTGTTGTGCGTGTTATTAAGTTTGTACACAGTTGACCGAGAAACGGACCTACATGCTTAACGCCGACTCCGAACGGCGATGAACAGAATGTTCTCGTTCTCAAGAAGCTTTACATGGCATTTTGATTACTCTCTGAGGTTTGCCATTGTCTGCAGAGAGGTGGCGGCCGTACAGAAAAATTATTTTAATTCAAATAATTTTCAGTCGCTGCTGGGGTTCGAACCCGGGTTTCCAAAGTTCGTTGACATAGCGGCCACGCACTTTAACCAACTACGCCACGGACACCACTCAACGTACATGAAAACGACTGTACACTACTTTTCATTCTTATCGCATAAGCGGTTTGTGAGTTTTAGGCAGTTTTGTAAAAAATTTGTACTACAGCGCCCTCTGGTGTTCAAGGTGGATAAAAATTGAAAGCCCACAAACACGCACCGTACCAAAAAACTTCTATAAACAAATTTTCATTCTAATCGGATGAGTAGTTTAGTTAGGAGTCTATTGCATAGTTAAATACGACATTTAGTTCCAAAGCAATTCGATATCATAAATTTGGCCTGTGTGGCCAAATTCCCCCTTGTCTAATGTTCGCTCAAATATGTATATAATAACTACGTCTTGGGCCCATAACGTCTACATATTAAGTTCCACTATCAAAACATAACCAACTCGGGAATAATAATGATTTCTTAAAAGTGGGCGTATATATAGTTAGACCACGCCCAGTTTTAGTATAACTGCCGACAGTAACCATACGAACTTATTTACCAAATTTTAGTCTAATACGATCGAAAAAGTCTTATATATAGCATTTTTATTGATTTGTAGGCGGTAAAGGGGGTATGGAAAAAAAGGGGTATGGAAAATTTTTACTATGCCTATATTGCAAATGCAAATTAAAATGAGACTTGCCAAATTATTCCAATATTCCATTTATTTCCAATTACTTTTGCAAATATTTCCCCATATACACCATATGTGCGCACCTGTATTGTTGATAAGTTCACTAAAACTCATGAACCAATACACATACAAGGACCACTTATACAAAAAAAACTTTGTATTGACGTCACCTTTCATGGGAAATTTCCAGAAAGAAAATCGGTTCACGCATTACCGAGAACATCAAATTCATACACAATGCAACTTATTTTTATATATATACATAGATTCCCAATACATACTATATTAGCTCATATAAGAAAAAACAAAAAATTCGCCAAAAAAACAAATTTTCAAAGGTAAAAGGTGGCCTTTATAACAAAGTATTAAATAACGGCTGAATCCCTTATCGTTCGTATTCTTGTAGGGATAGTATAGCAACAAGCTTCAAATATATAAACATATCCATATATATACCTACATATACACTAAGGGAAATAACGCATATTAGCATTATCCACGCCTCAGTATAAATTTTATTTAAATATTTACGTGGATAAATCAAATGTTTTCCTTACAACTCGTTTTTTTCCCGTATTTGAATTTTATTTATACCACACACCTACACACACATTCCATACAGCGGCCAAGCAGCCGCCAAGCAGCAGCAGCGTCGCACTCTGTTCCTGCAGTTATTTCTTGCCGTTGCAGGTTCTTATAGTTCTCGTTTAGTTTGTGTTACAAGGATAATATATAATGCACGTTTGGTCAATATGATTTGTGATTGCGATGGGTGATGTGTGCGATGATGAATTTATGTAGGGTGGAGTGACAACTCGATATTTTCTCAAAAATATCTTGCAACGGTTGTCACTTACCTGCATATTTGCTTCATACTTTCTCTTACTTTTTCTTCCTCTTTTCTTCCTCTTTTCTTCCTCTTTTCTTCTTCTTTTCTTCCTCTTTTCTTCCTCGTTTCTTCCTCCTCTTCAACTTAAATATGTTGTTTTTTTAAATCAATATTTTTATATAAATTTTCTTTAAATGCGATAGTTTTATTTTCAAATAGTAAATATTTGAAAGATATTTAAATATATTCGTGCATAATTTTAATATATTTTTTATTAATTTTATTTTAAATATTTTAATATTTTATTTAATAAAAAAGTATTTAAATAAATTTTAAATATTTACGTAGTCGGTTTAAGTAAATGCGTTATTGGTGCAAAAATGACTCGCTTTTTGGATAAATTAAAAAAGTTTTTTGATAAATTTAATATTTTTTTCCCTTAGTGTACACACAAACACACACAGATAATTTTTCAAATTTTCTGCTGCCAAACGATTTGGACAGCTGAAACATACTTGCAACAGCTACTTAGTAAAGCTTGAGTTTTATTTTAATTGTGTGGGTGCGCTCTGAACATGCACCACTACCAAAGGATAATAACATAACGGAAGTTGTGCAGCAGAACAACTAAATGATAACGAAAACAAAAATAACGGGTCACCAAAATACGACCGAATAGTGCACTCTGGACACTCGTTGATGCAACTATTTATTAGCCTTTAAAAGTCATTCTTTCCCATTATGGCGAAAGTCCTTTTATATTGTATTCTGTGCTCTCAACAATGATGACAGGCTGCCGTTTTCTTATTTCGATCTTGTGACAGTTTTCCGCCGGAAATATATGTATGTATTCTTCCGTGCAACATTAAATTGCTTTTTCCGCTGCACAAAGCTCAGCAATATGACTCAACCAAGCTGACCGCTACATAGCAATGCCAGCAACTAAAACAACAACAACAACAACAGAAAAAGAAACAAAGAAAAACTTGTGTTCAACTAAGTGAGAGAATCCGGTTGTGTTGTTGTTGCAATGCACTCCACACAAATGTTGACCACTGCTGCCATTTCCGGCAGCCTTAACAAAGGCAGCCACATAGACACAAACACTCACCCACACACACGCGCATACTCACACACGCACACACACGCTTGTTTGGTACGTGGTCAGCTGATATGCTGCGCTGTGTGTTTTAAATGTTTGGGTGGTTTGCACAACTTGATCCTTGTTAGCTAGTTGTGGGTTCTTCGGAATGGTCACGTGGCTAGAGAAAAGCAAAAATATCGGAGATTAAAGTGGGTGCTTCTTTGTTGCAAGGTTTTTTTTTATATTATTTTGCCATGTTCTGTTTGCTCGCCTCTAACAAATATGGCAACTAAATCTAGTGTTGTTTAAATGTTTGTTAAGGAACACATTAAAATGAGCCTTGAAAAGTATAAGAGTACCAGAAATGGCAACAGTTGGGTTGACATGCTTTGGTATACCTGAGGGTTTTAATATCACTACTACTTGACTGTCAGAAATAGAATTTATGCTGGGCCTGATATTGTCCCAACAAAATGTAAGGTGTAAACGAATTGCCTGTGGACAGGTTGCCCACACA
Organism: Pherbina coryleti; assembly: GCA_943735915.1. Taxonomy (NCBI): domain Eukaryota; kingdom Metazoa; phylum Arthropoda; class Insecta; order Diptera; family Sciomyzidae; genus Pherbina; species Pherbina coryleti. Next base: position 65,241,294 of record OX030949.1, on the reverse strand, counting down.
TACTACAAAAAATAAAAAGATATAGGATGAAAAAATACTGAGAGTAGAACTGAAATTGGGAAAAACTGTCAGAACAAGTGATGGGTTAGAACATTATTTTGTACTCTGACTTGTAACATACAAGCAATTTAATGATAAATTCTTAGGAACATCACTTTGGAAGGCTTAACAGCATGGATAGATACCCCATATATTGAGTAGTTTCTTAAAAATTTCTTATGTTAGGATTCTCCTTAAACGACAACCTAGATAAAGATGATGAGAATTCGCAAAAGTGATTGGAATTTTTGAAATTTTTTTATATTATTGTTAAATAATTGTTAATTAATTTTGCTTGAGGAAAAATTTTATGTTCATATTTTAAAACAACAAAGTATTTACGTGCTTGTCCATACAAATGCCATCAGCACAAATATACAAACATACATCAGACTCACAGTTGCTGTTGTCTGCAAGTTTGCCAATTAAAGAAAGAAATCCTCTCATCCATCGAGTTCGTTAACTATTTCATTAGAACGTAATTTCTTGTAGATTTTTGTTATTTCTTAAGAAGAGAATAAATAATACCGCTTATTTTTATAGCTAGATACGAGGAAACGAGCAAATAGTTTTTTGCATTTGAAAGAGTAGAAGCTATATTTTCAGTTATAAAGATGAATGTTATTTGCAAAAAAAAAACTTTTTTTTAACTATCAATAATCAGCCTAGAAGAAATTTACTATCTACAGCTAGGCCTATGTTATATACATACCACCTTTTCTCGTATTTAATTGGAAATTATGATGGTTTTATTATTATGATGACGTCAGTTGTATGAGGAATAGGCGTGGTTTTCACTGAATTTATCCAATATATAAACTCATTGTACGTTTTCGATATCAAATTTTATACGTAAAATATCAAGTCATTGCATTAATTTTTGTTGAATCTATGAAAAGTTTGCTATTTTGATGACGTCACTTTTGACGTGACGAAGTTACGTTATACTCCTTTAGTTTCCAAAAAAGTTAAAAAATTAATTTTTTAAAAATTCATCTGCGTTTCATTGAATTGTTACTCGCTGGGTATAAGAGCTATGATTAAAAATATAGTATGACCTTAAAGGTTAATTCTTTGGCTATATTAAAAAAACGAAAAAAAAATTTAATACGGCATAGGGACGTAGTGGGAGCTGCTTAAGCAACGCAACTGAAAATTTGTTACATGGAATTATTACTCGCTGAGTATTAGTGCTAGGATTAAAAATACGATACGCCAATAAAGGCCTATTAGAAGCCCTCACAACAAAATTAGACAAAAAATTTCTGACATCATAAGGACGCTGAGAGAGCCGCTCAAAGATCGATAACGCAACATTCATGCAGCGGCGTTGCATTGAATTTTTACTCAATGAGTATATAACCTACGATAAAAGTTTAAAAAGGAAAATAAAGTTTTTATACATGGCTTTACGACAAAAATAAAAAAAAAATTCCGGCGTCGTCAGGTCGTGAATATAGCAGCTTATGTAACAGAAACGTAATATCGTTTCATGGAATTATTACTCACTCAGGAGGAGTGCTACAGTAAATTTTGTTTAACGACAGCAGGGATGTGTTATTACGCTTCACAACTAAATTACAAAAAAAATTTTGTTGTCATGATTTCAGGGATGCAATCACATATTGTAGTAAAAATGCTACAGCCATGAAAAAACGTTGCATGGATTTTTAACTCTGTGACTACTGGTGCAACGGTAAATTTTAAGGAACGAAAACAAAGGTGAGGTCTTCGGGCATATGACAAAAATAAAAAAAAAATTTTACGGCGTGTCAAAAACCCCCAGGGAACCGCCTAATGTGACGCATATGCATCACTTTTGCTGGATTAATTGAAATTAGAGCTCAACCAATGGGGAAGCAAAAAAAAAGCTAAACCAAAAGCACCAACTCCAAATCCAACAACATCTCTTACACCAATACCAACACCAAAACCAACACCAACACCAACACCAACACCAACACCAACCCCAACACCAACACCAACACCAACACCAACACCAACACCAACACCAACACCAACACCAACACCAACACCAACACCAACACCAACACCAACATCAACATCAACATCAACATCAACATCAACATCAACATAACCATTAACATCAACATCAATATCAACATCAACATAACCATTAACATCAACGTCAACGTCAACATCAACATCAACATCAACATCAACATCAACATCAACATCAACATCAACATCAACATCAACATCAACATCAACATCAACATCAACATCAACATCAACATCAACATCAACATCAACATCAACATCAACATCAACATCAACATCAACATCAACATCAACATCAACATCAACATCAACATCAACATCAACATCAACATCAACATCAACATCAACATCAACATCAACATCAACATCAACATCAACATCAACATCAACATCAACATCAACATCAACATCAACATCAACATCAACATCAACATCAACATCAACATCAACATCAACATCAACATCAACATCAACATCAACATCAACATCAACATCAACATCAACATCAACATCAACATCAACATCAACATCAACATCAACATCAACATCGACATCAACATCAACATCAATATCAATATCAACATCAACATCAACATCAACATCAACATCAACATAAACAACAACAACTACAACAACAACAACAACAACAAAAATCTAGTTAGTTACGATTTCACTGCTCACAAACAACAAAATAACACAATGAAACTGGAAAAGGACAATGACATGAATTTGGATATGGATTAGGACAAAAACTAAGACACACCTTTTTAAACTAGGAAAGGGATTCGGTATATTTGATTAAGTCAAAAATTTGGTCATGGATTAGAACAAGAGTTTGGACATGAAATAGGAGTATAAAGAAACACCGTCACGTCAAAACTTACGGGTGTGTCCACGACACAGCCAACGCTCTTTTTTTTTCTTTTGATTTTGTCAAACTGCGAAGTATAGCGTAATTTAAAAATTGAAGCTTAATAATGCGCAAAGATGTTGTTCATTTGATAAATTTTTGTGTAGTTTTAAAAGATTTTTCCACTTTGAGAGGTAGGCCTGGATTTTTTCGATTCCGAATTGACTCAATATTGATCTTACTTTTTTAACCGACTTCAAAAAGAAGGAGGTTCTCAAGTTCGTTGGTTTGTCCGCTTTTTTTTTTAAATGTATGTGCATCGATAACTCCTAAAGCACTTGCCCAATTTCCGTAATTTTTTGTCAACAGATAGATACCATGAACGCGGAGGTCCTTTTTTAAAAAAGTGGGCGCGATATTCAACAAAGGGGCGTGTCAATATAAGAAAAACACTGTATTTCAATTAATATTGACACTAGGGTACTGAAATTTAGTACAGGGGTAGACACAATTTTAAAAAATTACTGTAAATAAAGTGGGCGTTATTCGACAAAGGGGTGTGGCAATATTAGAAACACACTATATATCGAATAATATTGACACTAGGGAGCTGAAATTTAGTGCGTGGGTAGGCATAGTTATTACAAATTACAGTCAATAAAGTGGGCGTTATTTGACAAAGGGGTGTGGCAATATTGGAAAAGCACTGTATCTCGAATAGTATTGACACTAGGTTACTGAAATTTAGTACAGGGGTACACACAATTTTTAAAAATTACTGTAAAGAAAGTGGGCTTTATTCGACAAATGGGTGTGGCAATATTATAAACACACTATATATCGAATAATATTGACACTAGGGTGCTGAAACTTAGTACATGGGTAGGCACAGTTACTACAAATTACGACCAAAAAAGTGCGCGTTATTCAACAAAGGGGCGTGTCAATATTATAAAAATACTATATCTTAGTTAATATTGACACTAGCGTATTAATATTTGGTGTGCAGGTAGGTGGGTAGGTAAAATCATTGAAAAAGTGGGAGGGATTGTACACAGGGTGTGTGGCACTTCAATTAAAGTACTATATTACGGTTAATATTGATACTTGGAAACTGAAATTTGGCACAGGGCTAGGTAGAATCATTATAAGGTACGGTAAATAAAGTGAACGGTATTAAAGAACCCTTGTGTAATGTTCGCTCAAATACATAATAACTACCTCTTGGGCCCATAACGTCTACATTAGAGTGTCCCTTATTTTGCGATTTTTGGAAATGTCAAGAGGCTGAAAGGTTTTTTTATGCGTTTTTATATTCTAAGAACGAAACTAAAAAAAATTTTTTTTTACGACAACGTTTACCCGTGCCAATTGGGCCCGAAAGTTTCGAAAAAATGCCCATATTAGACCATATTTGCACAAATTAAAAAAAAATCTTTTCTCTGCTTTTTATAAATGTTTTCCATTTTTTGGAACACATACATAAGAAATATGATATCCACAAAGTTTTTTTATGGTGGGCGTGGTTACCGCCCCTGCTGCGTCGAAATTTCTCCCGCAGCCTTTTCCCACCTTTTCATGAAATTAGTGCAATTTAGGTATTAATATCAACAATAAATAAATACATTTTTATTATGCTAAAAGTATGATTACATTTCATTAAATTCACATTATGTACTTACAAAAATTAACAATAAATTAAAAATCTAGTATTTTTACCTGCGGCGGGCGCGCAACAAGCTAATACCTACAAGCAGTCTTATTGCGGCTTTTCAACCGAAATCATAGTTTTTTTTATAAATAAAAATGATCAAAAACCAAAAATGTATGCCCCTGAAGGGTTAAATTATAATAAGAAATACAAATTAATTAAAAAAGACAGAGCCTTATTTGGAGCTTTTATGCTATTCATTATTATCGGAATCCGTCAAGTCTGTATTTTTGTAGTTCTACTACTATACATCAAAGTCTGGTTTGAAGCTACTAATAGCATAAAAGCTCCAAATCAGGATCTGTCTTTTTTAAAAGATTTGGTCGCATACAAGACAATTAACAAAAAATATCCATTGCTGCAAGTCAAAAATTTGGTCGGCATCTTTGATACCTTGGCGAAGAACTTGTAGCACTCGCTTTTTTCGATGATGCAGTTTCTATTGAGAGAAAACGCAGTATGGTGACAGCATTGCAAGCTCAGAAGTTTCCATGTACTCATCCAATCGCAAACCCAAATTCTTTAAATGAATGGACAAAAAAGATTTAGATTGTTTTGCATCTTGTCGAACAACAAATCTATTTCGTAGGTTTAGTTTGACATGCAATTTTTTAAAATATGATTCTGACGAATGGGAAAAAGATGAAGAATACCAGAGAGTAAAAAATTATTTTAAAGATCTTTGTATTGTAAATGATGTTGCGGAGCGTGGGGTACAACTTGCTCAAGAATTTCTCGAGCTTACAAAATCAGAAGCGCAGCTACAAGATCTACTTTTGTGGCCCAAAATACTCGAAAAATATACTCGAACTGTCAAAAAAAAAAAAAAAATACATGCTCTTAAAAAAAACTTATAATTAATTTGTATTTCTTATTAAAATTTAACCCTTTAGGGGCATATATTTTTGGTTTTTGATATTTTTTATTTATAAAAAAAACTATGATTTCGGTTGAAAAGCCGCAATAAGACTGCTTGTAGGTATTAGCTTGTTGCGCGCCCGCCACAGGTTAAAATACTAGTTTTTTAATTTATTGTTAATTTTTGTAAGTACATAATGTGAATTTAATGAAATGTAATCATACTTTTAGCATAATAAAAATGTATTTATTTATTGTTGATATAATACCTAAATTGCACTAATTTCATGAAAAAGTGGGAAAAGGCTGCGGGAGAAATTTCGACGCAGCAGGGGCGGTAACCACGCCCACCATAAAAAAACTTTGTAGATATCATATTTCTTATGTATGTGTTCCAAAAAATGTAAAACATTTATAAAAAGCAGAGAAAAGATTTTTTTTTTAATTTGTGCAAATATGGTCTAATATGGGCATTTTTTCGAAACTTTCGGGCCCGATTGGCACGGGTAAACGTTGTCGTAAAAAAAAATTTTTTTTAGTTTCGTTCTTAGAATAAAAAAACGCATAAAAAAACCTTTCAGCCCCTTGACATTTCCAAAAATCGCAAAATAAGGGACACTCTAGTCTACATATCAAGTTCCACTATCAAAACATGTACAATAGACCGTATCACCTTTTATGGAAGAAAAATAAACCTATTTTGACACCGACTCAATCGCTAGACATTTAAGAGACATTTTCAAAAAAAATTTTTTTTTTTTTTTTGAAGTGGTCCCTATGGTGCTATTTTGATTTTTTCGTTATATCTTTGGTGTTTTTCATCCGATCCGGAAAAAAATTTATGTGTGTGCTTGTTGATGTAATGCAAATAAATTTGCATTTTTTTTCCCTCAAATGATTTTTTTTTCGACTAATTGCACAATCTATCTCAGTTCCTACTATGTTATCATGTTACAAAAATACCAAAAAACGAAAGCTCACAAAAAATCATTATAACCATGGGAACAAATGAAATCGAAAAAATGCATTTTAGAAGCACTTCCGACCAATTATATGCAAAGAATAACACTTTAATATCAATAAATGAAACGAAAAATTAGTCAACTGAACTTTGTTTGCGGCATGTACTTACGGGCAACCTATAAATTGAAATATGCAATAAAATATGTAACGAAAACGTTTAATGAAAAAAAAAGAAATTTTTAAAAACATACCGTTGCCAGAGCGGGGTTCGAACACGGGAGCTAATGGCTGCCAAGCAGATGGTTTACCTCTGAGCCAAACAGGCTATACGAATTTTGTTGCTTAAGTATTATTTCAAATAATAAGATTTGTGGAAGACATCGTTGTCGGCATTTTGATCGAGCATTCGTATTTTTGAGCGGACACTCGTTATTTTGAGAGATATACAAAATTAATGGCGTCCGTGGCGTAGTTGGTTAAAGTGCGTGGCCGCTATGTCAAAGAACTTTGGAAACCCAGGTTCGAACCCCAGCAGCGACTGAAAATTATTTGAATTAAAATAATTTTTCTGTACGGCCGCCACCTCTCTGCAGACAATGGCAAACCTCAGAGAGTAATAAAAAATGCCATGTAAAGCTTCTTGAGAACGAGAACTTTCCGTTCATCGCCGTTCGGAGTCGGCGTTAAGCATGTAGGTCCGGTTCTCGGTCAATTGTGTACAAACTTTATAACACGCACAACACAATTGATCATAAGAAGCTAGGTCGAAGTCCTTTCAAGGGCTGAAATGGCCAGTTATTTATTTTTTTTTATTTTATACAAAATTAATTTCATTATAAGCCAACGAAAAAACTCATTTATCGAGCACATAAAAGTTTATGTTCGTGTCATGCAATTAAATTTAGCTTTACCAAGAACAAATAAAATTTACCGCAAACAATTTTAAGTTTCCAAAACACTTTGTCAAACGCTGCAGACTTAATTCTTATGCTGTAAAAGGCCTCCAAACGTTTTATTTCTCTGCGTGTACTTAGTGTGCAAAAGCACAAATCGCCGCTGTTCAAAGTTACTTATACCGCATGGTTCTTGTGGTTGATAGTGGCCACTGTGGTAAGAATTTAGCCAGCGAACAGCCCGGTGCTACCAGTACAGCGCGATGGCTTACAACAGCATCTCGCATCTTGCGCTGGTACGTAACGCAAGCGCAGCCGTCCCAGAAATTAAGAGATCTTGCTATGTTCGTGGTCAGAGTGTATGCGCCATTCTGGTTTTTAGTCAAAAGCCAGCCACTTGCCATTCATGGCAGCCGCAATGTCTTTAAGTACATTTCATGGATACGTGATTTGCCGAACTACGTTCAGTTAGCCATCAAACCAACCATCGAAAGCAATGCCTATTATTTTCACCATAAAAATATATTACTTTCTATGATAACTGATCCGGATGCAACGGTGCGTGCAGACGGATACAGCAAAATTTTGCAAGCACGTTTAAACGCGCCAGGTCGAATTCGGCAATTTCATGGGCCCAAGCACCAACCCTACATCAACTACAGCAGCAACATTTACACCGAAATGATTGATTGGACACAATTTGAGATCACTGAGCCACCATGCCTTCAATTTCACACCCAAGACCAACTGTCTGATATGCAATATTCTGATCAATTGATTAAAATTCCAGGTACGCACTGCAATACACTTTCATACTTGTATAATAAATTAATCTATGCGTATTTAACTTTAAAATCTAAATCGTATATTTCATGTTATATTTTCAACAGATTATCTTTGCCACTCGCAAAACACGGAGCGTTTCGTTCAAATTGCGCACCAGTCAGCTACAGCAGTCACTGACGAAAATCGTTTGGGGCACATTTTCGCGAAGCTTGATAGTTGCGAGCGCTACAGCTACCTTGAATCTCGAAAAGATTTGGAAGAATAAAAAACAATTTTGTATGATATTAAAGTGTTATTATTTGCATATAATCGGTCGGAAGTGCTTCTAAAATGCATTTTTTCGATTTCATTTGTTCCCATGGTTATAATGATTTTTTGTAAGCTTTCGTTTTTTGGTATTTTTGGAACATGATGACATAGTAGGAACTGAGATAGATTGTGCAATAAGTCTAAAAAAAAAACATTTGAGGAAAAAAAAAATGCAAATTTATTTGCATTACATCAACAAGCACACACATAAATTTTTTTCCGGATCGGATGAAAAACACCAAAGATATAACGAAAAAATCAAAATAGCACCATAGGGACCACTTAAAAAAAAAAAAAATTTTTTTTTTGAAAATGTCTTTTGAATGTCTAGCGGTTGAGTCGGTGTCAAAAAGAGGTTAGTTTTGATGATACGCTCTAATGTACAACTCAGGAATAATAATGATTTCTAAAAAGTGGGCGTATATATAGTTAGACCACGCCCAGTTTTAGTATAGTTGCCGAAAGTCACCATGCAAACTTATTTACCAAATTTTAGTCTAATACAACCGAAAAAGTCTTAAAAATAGCATTTTTATTGATTTGTAGGAGGTAAAGGGGGTATGGAAAAAAAGGAGTATGGAAAATATTTACTATGCCTATATTTTTCGCGCAAATGGAAACTTAAGTGAGACTTGCCAAATTATTCCAATATTCCATTTATTTCCAATTTATTTCAAATTACCCTTGCAAATATTTCCCCATATACACCATATGTGCGCACCTGTATTTTTTCACACCTGTATTGTTGATAAGTTCACTAAAATACTTATAATTCATGAACCAATACACATACAAGGACCATTTATACAAAAAACCCTTCGTATTGACGTCACCTTTCATGGGTAAAGAAACAAAATCGGTTCACGCATTACCGAGAACATCAATTTCATACACAATGCAACTTATTTTTATATATATATATATATAGATTATTTCTCTCCGTGAAATTTTACAAACAGGGCTCGCGTGCACAAGCAAGGTCAAAGCTGCCATTTGAGTGATATTATATATTACTAGCGACCACCGGTGCGCGTTGCTGCCTCCAGCAACCATAATAATAATAATATTCTAAGAGTTTTTCCGTTGTTTGCAAGCGCTCTATACAGAAGAGGCAGAACAAAGTGAAATGTAAGCGGAAAATTGCAATAAAAAAACTTGTATGTATCTTGGTTGCGAACGTTCAGCGCGAGCGGCTTGCGAAAGCTTTACATTAGGGCTGGGCATTCAACACAGTCTCATATTATTATGTCTTGTTAGTATTGGTGCTCTCTCGAATTGCGCACACTGAGCGAAATAGTTGTCCCAATTATCTAGATTTGTAAGTTTTTCGTTTTTATTTTATGTTTTTCTTTTTAGTCATCGGTATTGTTCATTATTTCTTCTATTAATTAATTAATTAATACAAGTAATATGAATGAATAATGTAAAGAATCTAAATAGATAATATGAATGAGTTACATAAAACCTTAATATATACGAATAATTATTTTAATATAAAATCTTAATATACATGAATAATTAAAATTAATAACGAAAAATATGTAAGTAAATAATAAGGAATTAAACAAAAAAGTAAACAAGTAATCAAGTATTAAAAAATTAATAAGGAATATGAATGAACAATGCAAAATGTTTTAATAGCTTATATGTATTAATTATATGAAACCTTAATATATACGAATATAAAATTCTACAAAATAAAAAATTATATGCATAAGTATTATAAATCTACAATAAGTTGATTTTTCACGAGTGTACATATAATTTGCAGCGCAAAACGACGTAGGTCCTGACAGCATCACCGTCAGCGAACGAATGAATTATATTCTCTTCTGTTGTGAGCTTTATGCACTGAACACATTGACGACGGCAACGACATTACGACATCTGTCAAATTTTTTTACATGTATTTCTTATGGAGAGAATTTGGTCTAATGTCGCAATGTCGTGTCGTCGATATAGAACTATTCCTAATTTGACAGCTTGTCGTCGCTGTCGTCGTCAATGTGTTCAGTACATTATGTACATGCAGTGTTGCCAGAATGGCAGTTTTGCCTGCAAATGGCAGTTTTTTTAACTCTGAGCAGGTTGGCAGTTTTTTTTTAAAAATACAGTTTTTCCATTATTAATGCAGTTTTTCAGGCTAATATGCAGTTTTTATAAAAATATAAAATCTTATGTAGTTTTCATAAATTCTCTTTACCAAAACATCATTATGGTTCAATTACTTTTTTAAAGGAGGCCTACTTTAAACTTCAGCAGCAGCTTCAACCGACTTCACGCATTGAACATTGTACATGAACCAACCCCACTTCTCTATTTGCGCCAATTTGCGTGTTTTCTTTTCAAGCCACAAGGCTGTAAGCCTTATAGATCCTGGGAAGAAAATAAGTACTTGAAAGGTTGGATTGGCAAAAGCGACAAGATTAAAAGAGATTTTTTAGATAAAAAAAAAAAAACAACTATGATTGTTCAAGCTTTGACGTATCAATAATAATGATACAAAAATTTAATAGTGATATGTATAACTAATGCAAATAATAATATATGTAAAAACAAACATTAAAAATACCTGAATTACTTATCTTAAAATCATCTGAGATGTGAATAAAATATCAGAAGTTTTTTATATATTATATACAACAACAATTTTATATACAAATGAAGTTGTTTTATTTCTGTTTTTAATACAAATTAAAGAAAATGCTTAATAAATCGTTTTTTAGAATGACAGTTTTTGTGTTCAAAATGCAGTTTTTTTCTTCAGATTTAGCAGTTTTTAAAAAAAGAAATCTGGCAACACCGTGTACATGTGAAAAGTTACGCTCACAGAGAGCTCAGTGAGCTATGGAGCGCTCTGCGCTGCTTTACATTTTTCTGATTTTCATTTTGTTGTTAACAGATGCTCTATTAAAAAGAGGCAGAAGAGCGCGAAATGTGAGCAGCGAATAGTTTTGCTTTGAGTTTGATAACTTTGTTCTCAGCTGCTCTGTTAATAAAAGAAAAACCAACATAACAACAACAATTATATGCAATTATATGCAAACTTTAACAAGCTATAACTTAAAAAATATAAATTTTTAAGAAATAAAAAGTCCAGTTTGCACATCTACAGGTCTAAACCTATCAAACCATACTAAATTTATTAAAATTGGACTTGTACAGGGTGTTTTTTTTAGAGGTATAGAACTTCGAATTGAAATAAAACACAAGAAAATCGTTTTAATGTCCATCAATTTGGCTTTATTGGAAGGATAATTTTATGCCATTAATGTTTAAATATGATTTCGGGCATGTGGCCGCCGCGGCTGGCTCGAATAAAGCCAATTCTACAGGTCCAATTTTCAACCACTTTTTCGAGCATATGGGGCCGTATGTCGGCAATAACGCCACGAATGTTGGCCTCCAAGTCCCCTAACGTTTCTGGTTTGTTGGCGTAGACGAGCGACTTCACATATCCCCAAAGAAAATAATCCAATGGTGTCAAATCACACGATCTTGGTGGCCGATTGACAGGTCCATTCCGTGAAATTATGCGCTCATTGAATGTTTCCTTCAATAAATCGATTGTGACGTGCGCTGTGTGGCATGTAGCGCCGTCTTGTTGGAACCACAACTCATCCACATTCATGCCATCCAATTCGGGAACAAAATAGTCGGTTATCATGGCTCTATACCGGTCTCCATTAACGGTAACTGACTCTCCAGCATTATTTCGGAAGAAGTATGGCCCAATGACTCCACCAGCCCATAGAGCACACCAAACAGTCAGTTTTTGTGGATGTAATGGCGTCTCAAGGATCTCATGTGGATTCTCTTCACTCCAAATGCGGCAATTTTGCTTGTTGACGTAGCCATTCAACCAAAAATGAGCCTCATCACTGAACAAAATTATGCGATGAAAATCAGCATCGAGATCAATCTCATTTTCGGCCCATACACCAAAATCACGACGCATTCCATGGTCTCGCGGCTTTAATTCTTGCACAAGCTGGATCTTGTAAGGTTGCCAGCCAAGATCTTTGCGCAAAATCTTCCATAAAGTTGATGGACAAAGCTCCAATTGCTGTGCACGGTGGCGAATCAATTCATTCGGGTCCTCTTCAACATTTTGCTCTACAGCGGCAATTGTTTCTTCGGTGCGCACTGTTCGACGTCTCTGCGGATGCGTATTATCACATAGAGTAAACGTAGTGCGAAAACGACCCATGGTTAACCGAATTAATTGCTCTGATGGACGATTATGTCGACCATAAAATGGACGGAGCTTGTGGTAAACTTCGCGAACTGAACCATTATTTTCGAAATAAATTTGCACGATTTGCAAGTGTTGTTCTTTTGTCAACCTGTTCATGATGAAATGACAAACCAAACTGAACATAAATGACATTAGAGTGGCCAGATTTGACCACAAAATGCCAGTTTTATCTCTATTCGAAAAACAAACCCCTAAAAAAAACACCCTTTACTTAAAAAGCCTTACGCTGGACAAAATTTGAGTTTGCGTTATATATATAAGATTAATAACTTCCATGTCTCTACTTAATAATTCAATAAAAACTCAAAGACATTTCAATAAAACAATGCATTTTATTAAAAAATTAAAATGTCAGTGACTTTGTAACTACATGTCTATCTAAACAGCAAAAAATACTCTTCTTATTTTGAACATTTCTTAAAAAATGTTTACAGAATATCCTTAATAATATCTGATATTGATGTTAACCCATACTTTGTCTATAAGTTCTGAGAAAAATTTCTTTGAAACATTATTATTGTTGGGCTTTTCACGTGTGCGCTTGTGAAAGAAACTGGAAAAATAAAGTTTGAAAGAGTTATGTGAGAACATTGAATATTTTATATTATTCTGCATATATAACTATGTTTAAAAAATCTTTAAAAAAAATTCTATATTTTTAGCCATAGCCTTTGTGCGCCATATTGGAACCGCCATTTATTTTAATTTTTAATTTCTGATATCAAATAGAACGACCGTTAACGACAGTTTAACGACCCCTAAAACCAAAGCACACAAAGTTTTGCCCAAATCTGTTTAAATTTTGAAAAATTACCAATTTCACTTGTTAGCTGGGCCCAACATTTTAATGCTGTTTTGTTTTCCACGGAACAAAATTAAGAATTAACTGTCTAAAGATAACGTGTTCATTGAAGTACGAGTATAATGAAAAAAAAAAAAAAAACAGCACAGTCCACTTTATTGGATTGCTTCGACCTTGTAATAAAAATATTTGCTTGCAATATCTTGTAAACTTGTTATACTTGCACCGAAGCATTGAGTTGCGTAAAATTCCAATAAAAAGTTATTAAACGAAATACTTATGTGAGCAGCGCTTCATTTTTTTATATTTTGCACCCATAAGTGCTTAAATTCGATAAGTTGAGTAAGTATAAAAATAAATAAAATAAACGATAACCGCATTAAATTCACAAGATTTAACATGCAATGCGTGGTTTTTGTTTTTTTTTTTTTTTTTTTTTGGTTTTAATGTTGCCACGTTTTAACACTGGCCACATGAAATCACTTGTTGACCATAACAATTTCAGTTAAGGCGTGTTATTTAAGCAGTGCTTCTTTTGTGGCTTTTCCCTTAATGGCGCTTTAGCGCCTAGAATGCTGCTGCTAAAAACTGCGGCTGTCTCAATCAGCGACGAGTAATTCGCAAATTTACAAAGTAAATTGGTCATAAAAAACGCCGTTAATCGCCATTTCAATTCCGCCAATGGTTTTAAAAGATCGTCCAAAACAAAAACAGGGTCTTTATATTTTGTCTTTTTTTTTATTTTTTATTTTTTGGGTAGCTGCAATAAAGCGTTGTATGCTTTTAGGCTGAGCATACTATATTTCGTGTTTGGATTTATTTATGTACTCAACTTTTTAACTGACTTGACTGTGAATTTCATTTGTATGGGCAAAGTGAGTGTGCGAGTGTGTGTGCGAGAATGCATGAGTTTGTGTGTATGTGTGTGTGTGTGTTAGTGTTTGTTTATTGTGTTCATTTTTATTGCATTATTACTCGGGATGCTGTTGCCAAGTGGCGTCTTTGGCCTCATAAAATTGTTATAAATTTTATGTTGCAAATAAATTTATTTGTTTTTATTTGTTGCAACCAACTTTTAGGCGTTAAAGCAGTGAACAAAAACAAATACACAAAAAAAAACAAAAAAAAATTCAACAATATAATAAATACAAATAAATAAATGCACATAATTGCTTTGTTTTCTCGTTATGTTGGTTGGTGTTTATAAATTGCTATGTTTGTATAAATAGCAGTGTTTGTGAATAACTGTATTTGTGGCTGGGTTTTTGTGTGTTAAAAGCACGTATATCTCGCTGCATAAAAAAAAAAGTTTAAAATAGGAGTGTTTGTTTTATTTTATTTTATTTGCTCTAAAATTATTCCATTTAAATTATATGCTTGTAGGTCGTTACAGTTTATTTGTCCAAAATAAAATTTAAAAACTACTCACATATCGCAAATTTTCCAATTTCAAGCATTTTTGAATTTGTTCAATGTACCTTAAACTAAAGGACAGGACTTAAATGTATATTAACACACACACACCTACACGATACGATCACTTTTCCTACTGGGAAGCCCGAGTACCTTCTTTTGACGCGACGAAGTTACGTTTTACCGCGCAGGTTTCCAAAAAAGTTGAAAAATGTATTTTTTCAAAATTCATCGGCGTTGCTAAGTATAAGAGCTATGACTAAAAGAATGGTACGACCGTAAAGCTTGATTCGTTGACTTCATTATAAAAACAAAACAAAAATTCATTACGTCATCGGGACGCGGTGGGAGCTGCTTAAGCAACGCAACTGAAAATTTTTTACATGGAATTATTACTCTCCGAGTATTAGTGCCAGGATTAAAAATATGATACACCAACAAAGGCCTGCTCTAAGCCCTCACAACAAAATTATACACAAAATTTTTGACGTCATGAGGGCACACAGAGAGCCACTCAAAGATCGAAAATGCAACATTCCTGCAGCGGCGTTGCATTGAATTTTTACTCGGTGAGTATAGAAGCTCTGACAAGTGTTTAAAAAGGAAAATGATGGATTTATACTTGGCCTTACGACAACAATAAAAAAAAAACTTTCTGACGTCACCAGGTCGTAAATACAGCAGTTTATGTAATATCGTTGCATAGAACTATTACTCACTCAGGAGACGTGCTGCGGTAAATTTTGTTTTACGACAGCATAGATGTGTTATTACGCCCCACAACTAAAATACAAAACAAAATTCTTATAGTCGTGATTTCAGGGTGGCAACCACATAATGGAGTAAAAATGCTACAACCAAGAAAAAACGTTGCATGGAATTTTTACTCTGTGAATACTGGCGTGACGGCAAATTTTAAGGAACGAAAATGAAAGTAAGGTCTTCGGGCAAAAGCAAAAGCAAAATCAAAAGCAAAAGCAAAAGAAAAAGCAAAATCAAAAGCAAAAGCAAAAGCAAACGCAAAAGCAAAAGCAAACGCAAAAGCAAAAGCAAAAGCAAAAGCAAAAGCAAAAGCAAAAGCAAAAGCAAAAGTAAAAGCAAAAGCAAACGCAAAAGCAAGAGCAACAACAACAACAACAACAAAAACAACAACAACAACAACAACAACAACAACAACATCAACATCAACATCAACATCAACATCAACATCAACATCAACATCAACATCAACATCAACATCAACATCAACATCAACATCAACATCAACATCAACATCAACCTCAACATCAACATCAACATCAACATCAACATCAACATCAACATCAACATCAACATCAACATCAACATCAACATCAACATCAACATCAACATCAACATCAACATCAACATCAACATCAACATCAACATCAACATCATCATCAACATCAACATCAACATCAACATCAACATCAACATTAACATCAACATCAACATCAACATCAACATCAACATCAACATCAACATCAACATCAACATCAACATCAACATCAACATCAACATCAACATCAACATCAACATCAACATCAACATCAACATCAACATCAACATACACATCAACATCAACATCAACATCAACATTAACATCAACATCAACATCAACATCAACATCAACATCAACATCAACATCAACATCAACATCAACATCAACATCAACATCAACATCAACATCGTCATCAACATCAACATCAGCATCAACATCAACATCAACATCAACATCAACATTAACATTAACATCAACATCAACATAAACATAAACATTAACATTAACATTAACATTACCGTTAACATTAACATTAACATTAACAACAACATCAACATCAACATCAACATGAACATCAACATCGACATCAACATCAACAACACCAACATCAACACCAATAACAACAATAAAAGCTACAACAACTACAGCAACAACAACAATAAAAATAACAACAACAACAACTACGTCATATAACAACAACAACAGCTACAAAAATAATAACGTAATATAATAACAACAACTATAACAACAGCTACAAATTAATATCAACAACAACAACAGCAACAACAACAGCAACAACAAATCTATTTTGTAATGATTTCAACAGTTTTTTGTGGCAACCAACACTGCTCACAAACAACAAAATAACACAGTAAATCCGGACTATGAAAGTGGAAAAGGACTATGACATGAATTAGGATATGGATTAGGACAAAAATTAAGACACACCTTTCCAAACTAGGAAAGGGATGCAGTACATTTGAAGTCAAGAATTTGGTCATGGATTAAAAGAAGAGTTTGGACATGAAATAGGAGTATAAAGAAACATCGTCACGTCAAAACCTACGGGTGTGTCCACAACACAGCCAACTCTTTTTTGTCGGATGGATGTCGATTTGTTTTGTTTTTTACTTTTGCATTTTTCGCATTTTCTTTCAACACATCGCTTTGGAGCTGCCGTGTTCATATACTAAGGTATAAACCTTGTTCCAATACTTGAGGCAATAAGAAATGATAGATTGCTTTAGAGAGGTGTTCGCTTACCTTCTGAATGGGAACTTCACATATGAGAACTTTAGAAAAGCGATGAGAGTAAGCCTTTTATTCTACAACATGTGAATATATTCATGATACAATTATACAAGGTAGGAGTGACAGTTTTATCGTCTTCCACAAAATGTCAAAAATAGTATAAATTAGAGAACGAAAGAAGTAGAAAACTTGTTTAATTTTACCATGAATATATTCGAGTAGGCGCAAAAAGCATTCTCATGCAAGGCTGGAATGCGTACACAGAGCTTTGTTTAATAAAAACAATAAATAACACCATATTCGTTCATTTGGTCTGTGTGCAAACCATTCATTCAAAGTTAATTTGCTTACAAAGAATACCGAAAGTATCTTGTCAATTTTCTGACGGACTTAAATTATCTCCGAGACACGGTCACAACCCACATACAATTCAGAATTTACCGCATTGTCCCATAGCATAAATTCAAGAACTCGCCAAGAACAGAAGGGACATGGCCAGCAGTTGAAAATATCAATAAAAAACATTCAAATTGAACTTAACTTAAATTTTGATTATTTTGGTCCAGTCCCAGATGAAATACCATTAAAAATACTAAAGGTGTTTGGAGGGACCCTCTGAAGTTTATTTTATCAACAAAAGATGTAAGATTAATTTTTTTGAATAAACGAACAATTGTTTGAATGTCACCCAAAATTTTTATTGACTTATAAAGTCAAGTAGCAAATAAAGTTTATATGTATATGAAATACAATATATTTCAAAATTGCCAAGTGACCAGCTGTTAAATAAAATGCCTTTGAAACCCTACACCTCTTGTTGACACACTCTTTAATTCACTAAAATGCTGCTGTCCGTGCACGTTTAGGGTTATATTAAAATATTTGAACTAGTTTTTCTCACAACGGAAACTTTGATGTTTTATGCAATTTTTAAAGGATTATGATAAGCTCAGTAAGATAGATAGAACACAAATCTACAAGAACAACAACAATTGTCATGTTGCATTCATAATCAAAATGTTGATAAAAGTAACAGAGCTTGAGATACTTTTATTTATTCTATTATGCAGTTCTATTTAATTCCCCCCCATATTCCACAATGATTTGATGTTGTTCCCAATGGAATACTCAAAAAGTGTGAATTAAGTTGTTGCCGCTGCACAGACGTTGCAATTTACAACTTGGCATACTTTGAATGTTTTAATTTATGAATGTATAAATAATAATAATATATTCAACAACAACAACTACTTCTACTCGAAATACAAGCAAGTAAATAATACTGGTTGATGAATTTCTGAGCTAAAGGATTTTGCTGTTAAAATGCTTTCTTCGTCTGTTTTTTTTTTTTTGTTGGCTGCTGGCCATAGAAACTTAAAATGCATCATTTTTAGCTTGCAGCAGCTCGGCAAAGGAAACATCTTTTGTTGCAGCGCCCCTAAAAGTAGACATACATATTCAACAATATGTGTGCTTAAGGAAGGGGTATTTGTATATTTCACAAGAAATAAGCCAACAAAAGCTATAGAGAATACAAGAAATATGATGAAATAACAAAAATAACTAAAGCAAAATGGTATTCAAACCAACATCATCCAGTCATACCATGTATTGAATAAGAAAATTTATTTTTTATATTCAAACTAAGGGAAAGGGCTTGAAAAAGCCTGAAAAAGCCTGAAAAGCAATTAGCAGAATAGCCTAAAAGCTTGCTTTGATATTTTTCCCCTATATTGCCTACTGTTTTGAAATCAGAATATAAACCAAACTATTAAGGGAAGAAGTTGGTCGACTCTAATAACTGTTCTTTAACTCTCGTTGTGGCTGCTGTTGCTTGATTTACTTTGCTAACACTCCAGGGAATAATACACACACAAACAAACATTAGTTACTTACACAACTCGGTATGAAACTTAAATGAATTTTCAATAAAACTTAATTAACATTAATTCCTACAGATTCCACACAAATCATGGCACTTGAATAGATAATTGAATTGTTGACTATTGTTGCAATGCTATGCTTTGTTTTGATGCTATGTCCTCGTGTGTGTTCACAACTTTTTCAACATTTCACAAAAGTGTCAACTTGAGAGTATCAACCTTCCAATTAGGATATTAAGTGTGAAATTAATCAACAAATAATTATTTATGTAACAACACTTTAAAGACAGTTGACAACTGTCAAAATTGTTACAAAACTAACATATGTTGCCTTGCCCATTTAGACTGCATATGAAATCTGAATTATTTATCAAACGCAAATAGCACTTATACTGTAAAAATTTACTGCACCCTGCTTCATAATTGTAGATGCACTCAAAAATTAAGTTTCATTCCCATCATGCAATTGAAGAAACTTTAACTTTTTCCATAAAAGTTTCAGAAAACTAAATAAAAAACAGCAACAATAATAAGGTGATTCATATCAATTCGTTAGTTGGCGTATATCGTAAATCGTTTCCTTCGTAAATGAAATTGACATAATCGGAAGAAATCAGCTTCAACTCAATTCCTTCTCATAAAGCGCTCAGGTAATACAAAACGCTAGTCCCAGCTGCTAGTCAAAGCTCGTAAAAATTAATTGCTTTGACGTGACGAAGTTACGTTTTACCGCGCAGGTTTCCAAAAAAGTTAAAAAATGCATTTTTTTATAAAATTCATCGGCGTTGCATTGAATTGGTACTCGTTGAGTATAAGAGCAATGATTAAAAAAATGGTACGACCGTAAAGATTAATTTTTTGACTTTATTAAAAAAAAAAAATATATATTTAAAACGTCAAAGGGACGTAGTGGGAGCTGCTTAAGCAACGCAACTGAAAATTTGTTACATGGAATTATTACTCGCTAGGTATTAGCGCTAGGATTAAAAATATGATACGCCAATAAAGGCCTACTCTACCCTCACAACAAACATAGACACAAAATTTCTGACATCATGGGGACGCAGAGAGAGCCGCTCAAAGATCGATAACAAAACATTCATGCAGCGGCGTTGCATTGAATTTTTTCTCAGTGAGTATATAACCGACGATAAGAATTGAAAAAGGAAAATTAAGGATTTATACTAAGCTTTACAACAAAAATAAGAAAAACAATGCTGACGTCGTCAGGTCGTGAAGATAGCAGCTTATGTAACAGAAATGTAATATCGTTGCATGGAATTTATTACTCACTCAGAAGGCGTGCTACGGTAAATTTTCTTTTACGACAGCATAGATGTGTTATTATGCCTCACAACTAAATTACAAAAAAATTCTTGTTGCCAAGATTTCAGAGTTGCAATCACATAATGCAGTAAAAATGCTACAGCCATGAAAAAACGTTGCATGGTATTTTAACTCTGTGACTACGAGCATAACGGTAAATTTTAAGGAACGAAAACGAAGTTGCGGTCTTCGGGCATATGACAAAAATAAAAAAAAATTGACGGCGTGTTAAAGACCCTCGGGAAACACCTAATGTGGAGCATATGCATCACTTTTGCTGGATTAATTGAAATTAGAGCACAACCAATGGGGAAGCAAACAAAAACAAAGCCTCAACAAAAACAAAAGCAAAAGCAACAACACCAACACCAACACCAACACCAACACCAACACCAACATCAACATCAACATCAACATCAACATCAACATCAACATCAACATCAACATCAACATCAACATCAACATCAACATCAACATCAACATCAACATCAACATCAACATCAACATCAACATCAACATCAACATCAACATCAACATCAACATCAACATCAACATCAACATCAACATCAACATCAACATCAACATCAACATCAACATCAACATCAACATCAACATCAACATCAACATCAACATCAACATCAACATCAACATCAACATCAACATCAACATCAACATCAACATCAACATCAACATCAACATCAACATCAACATCAACATCAACATCAACATCAACATCAACATCAACACATCAACACTTCAACAGCAACATCAACATCAACATCAACATCAACATCAACATCAACATCAATATCAACATCAACATCAACATCAACATCAACATCAACATCAACATCAACATCAACATCAACATCAACATCAACATCAACATCAACATCAACATCAACATCAACATAAACATCAACATCAACATCAACATCAACATCAACATCAACATCAACATCAACATCAACATCAACATCAACATCAACATCAACATCAACATCAACATCAACATCAACATCAACATCAACACCAACATCAACATCAACATCAACATAAACATCAACATCAACACCAACATCAACATCAACATCAACACATCAACACTTCAACAGCAACATCAACATCAACATCAACATCAACATCAACATCAACATCAACATCAACATCAACATCAACATCAACATCAACATCAACATCAACATCAACATCAACATCAACATCAACATCAACATCAACATCAACATCAACATCAACATCAACATCAACATCAACATCAACATCAACATCAACATCAACATCAACATCAACATCAACATCAACATCAACATCAACATCAACATCAACATCAACATCAACATCAACATCAACATCAACATCAACATCAACATCAACATCAACATCAACATCAACATCAACATCAACATCAACATCAACATCAACATCAACATCAACATCAACATCAACACCAACATCAACACCAACATCAACATCAACATCAACATCAACATCAACATCAACATCAACATCAACACCAACATCAACATCAACATCAACATCAACATCAACATCAACATCAACATCAACATCAACATCAACATCAACACCAACACCAACATCAACATCAACACCAACACCAGCATCAACATCAACATCAACATCAACATCAACATCAACATCGACATCAACATCAACATCAACATCAACATCAACATCAACATCAACATCAACATCAACATCAACATCAACATCAACATCAACATCAACATCAACATCAACATCAACATCAACATCAACATCAACATCAACATCAACACCAACACCAACACCAACACCAAGACCAAGACCAAGACCAACATCAACACCAAACCAACACCAACATCAACACCAACACCAACACCAACACCAACAACAACACCAACACCAATACCAACACCAACACCAACACCAACAACAAACACCAACAATAACAACAACAACAACAACAACAACAACAGCATCAACATCAACATCAACATCAATATCAACATCAACATCAACATCAACATCAACATCAACATCAACATCAAATCAACATCAACATCAACATCAACATCAACATCAACATCAACATCAACATCAACATCAACATCAACATCAACATCAACATCAACATCAACATCAACATCAACATCAACATCAACATCAACATCAACATCAACATCAACATCAACATCAACATCAACATCAACATCAACACCAACATCAACATCAACACCAACACCAACATCAACACCAACATCAACATCAACATCAACATCAACATCAACATCAACATCAACATCAACATCAACATCAACATCAACATCAACATCAACATCAACATCAACATCAACATCAACATCAACATCAACATCAACATCAACATCAACATCAACATCAACATCAACATCTACATCAACATCAACATCAACATCAACATCAACATCAACATCAACATCAACATCAGCATCAGCATCAACATCAACATCAACATCAACATCAACATCAACATCAACATCAACATCAACATCAACATCAACATCAACATCAACATCGACATCATCAACATCAACATCAACATCAACATCAACATCAACATCAACATCAACATCAGCAATATACTTCGTCACGTCAAAACCTACGGGTGTGTCCATTCAACAAATCAATTTTTTTTTTAATAAAAAATATTTTTAAATGGTGAACATAATCTTGAATTTATTTTTAACCAACACTTTTCTTAGGTTTAAAGAATTATATCCTTAGAGCTGAGAGTTTATTATATGAGTCATTCAGTTAGTTAGTGATCCAAGGTTAATAATCTTTATAAATTTTGCATGTTTTTTGCAATTTTGTAAATGAAATAAATTTACTTGAAGTCTTTCGTTTTTGCTCTGTTTTCTCACTTTTTAATATTATGAAATTTGTTTTTTTCTGCGTATCACTTGAGCTTTCGTTGGTCTTTTATTTTCTATTTCACTGCATTTGTGCCAAATTTTCACACAAAATTTACTTCGATTTGGTTCTGCTTATTTGAATTCCACTCAAGGCATGCTTCATGTTCACCAGGCGACGACGATGACGACGACGACATCCTTAATGGTTGCAATAATTGTCGAGAGCATTCAATGTCCATTGGAGTAGAGCTGAAGTGCAAAAGATATAGCTATCAATAACTAAGGTCACGGTGGGACTTAGCGCACACCACGTTAGTCCGCAAGAAAAAAAGGAAAAAAACCTGGAAATATCACACATAAATAAGGAAAAATCCATTTAAATAGCTTTGAAAGCCGTTTGCAGAGTTGCAAACATTAAATAATTATTGAATTATTTATAAGAAAACTCATAAGAATTTATTATTAAAGTAAGGACACGAAAATAAAAGTTAATTCTTTCACTTTATGACAAAAATCAAACAAAAACAAATTTATAGAGGCGGAGGAAGCTACTTAAGCAACGAAACTGCAAATTTGTTACATGATATTATTACTCTCTACGTACAGATACTACGGTAAAAAATATAATACGCCAACAAAGGCTGGTTTTTAGCTCTCATGAGAAAAATTAACAAAAAATTTCACGTCGCACAGTGGGGTATTTTATGCCAAAAGTGACGATTAATTGACAGGGGCCACTTATCGAGACAAAAATTGTACTTTAGGCGTTTTTGGAGTCACTGATCACGAATCTAAAGTCAAAAATCTGAAATTCAAAATGGCGGCTTCAAAATGGCGGCCATGAACAAGCTATCTTCTACAAAAAACGTTTAATGGAGGTAAAAAAATGTAAACAGGGGTTTGTGGGGTCGCTGATCATGAATCCGAAGTCAAAAATTTAAAATTTTAAATGGCGGCTTCAAAATGTAATCATTAGCTATGTACTTTTTACCGAATTACATAGTATTTAGAGCATAATTTTCGTTATTACTACAAATTGCACAAAACAAGCTTTGAACAACATTTTATACAAAAACAAAGGATTGCAATAACAATAGTTAATAAACATAAACAATGATGTTGATTTCACATGTACCCTGCAAACTGCAGGGCAAACAATTTATGTCTTACTAATATCAAAATCAGAATATAAGTGTTAAAATCGAAGAAATATAATTTAATTTAATTACTCATCTGGTTCTTTTAATATATAAAAAGTCGGTGTTTGAAAGAAACACCAACTATCTACCTTAATTGTGGAAAGGTGCACTGCATATGCCGCTTTCCATAATGTAGGGTAAAAAATAACGGATAACAAAAAAACAAAGTGAAGAAGAGTACTGATAAACAACAAAAAAAAACAAAAAAAAACAAAAAACAGCAAAATCTGTTTAGTATTTACATTTATTTTGTACTTTATTTCGTTTGTTATAATTTTTCGAAATTAAATCGTAAATTCGTGACATGTAAGTTAAAGTAAAAAAATCTAAATACCGCGAAAGTGCGCAGCATTGACGCAACTTTTTTTTTTATAGAATATAGCTTGAATGTTCATAGCTAACGATAATCAAAACAGTTTTCCTTAATTTCACTCAACACACTCAACACACAACATATTGAAAAATTCAAGTTTTTAAGGTTAAATAAAAATAAATAAATTAATATACATATAAACACTATTTCATAAAAAAAATTTAATTTTGTATTGCTTAAATACCTAAACAAGAAGGTTCCATCGTAATTTTTTGTAATTTTTAAAAAATAATACACAAAAAAAAACTTTAAAAATTTCGAATAAACACGTTTGTCACTGTGCACACTCAAATAGAAAAAAAGTATGACTTTCAAACTGCATTGCGGGTAAACGGTCGAATATTTTTCAACTATTCTTTCACCTAGTGATGCAGAATTTTATGTTCTTCCATCGGGTACCTAACATCACTATGTACCTTGAACGTTTTTTTTTCAATTAATCGTCACTTTTGGCATAAAATACCCCATTGTGCGTCGTGATGAAACCGCTGAGAAAACCGCTACAAGATCGAAAAAGAACAACATCAATCATACAACGGCGTTGCATAGAATTATTACTCGTTGTAAGTGTGGAAAAATAAAAACAAAACTTAATTATGACGTCGTCAGGTCACGGAGGAAGCAGCTAATGCAACAAAAAAGCAATATTGTAGCAAGGAGTTATAACTTGCTAACTAAAACTGATACATTTATTTTACTTTACGACAGCACAATAGTTCTTTTACTTCATAACGAAAATTAAAAAAAAAAACATTGTTAGAGTTAGTTTAACAAGGATTGCGACTAAGATTAGGCTAACAATTTAGACACACCTAAAAAATATATAGAACAGACCAATTTCAATACTTTCCACTATTGACAAAATTTTTGAGAAGATTATTTTTGATAAACTGTTACTTTACCTTGAAGTGAACAATCTTCTATACGATTTCCAGTTTGGATTTAGAAGGGGTTGTGGTACAGAAGATGCAGTATTGAATGTCGTGCGATTCATATGCAAAGGCCTTGATGAAGGATTTAGTGGGGTGGCGGGCTTATTTTTCGACTTTACGAAAGCATTTGATCTAGTAGATCATGAGATATTGTTGCGGAAATTGGAGTTTTATGGGGTTCAAGGGTCTGAACTACTACTATTTAGGAGCTATTTTACAAACCGGTGACAGTTCGTTCAGATCAATGACTCGAGAAGCTTTATGGGCTCTGTAACGTATGGTGTGCCGCAGTGAAGTGGGCTTGGTCCTCTTTTATTTTCAATTTATTTGAATGATTTGCGAAACTTGGGCCTGACTGGCCAACTGTATATGTTTGCGGATGATATTTGTCTTTTTTATCCGTATAAGCATGATTTAGTGTTGAAGGCATAGATAGAGAGAGACGTTTCCCTCTTGTTTGAATTTGCTAGGTTAAATGGATTATTACTTAACCCTGATAAGACTAAAATGGTTCGATTTCGCCCGCATTCAGTAAACATAAATCATGGTTTTGGCGTATTAATGGACAGAAATTTCATAGAGGAGACCCACTCAATTAAATATTTGGGAGTTATTCTGCAGAGTAGCTTATCGTGGGATATGCATATTGATGAGTTGAAGAGAAAAATAGCCCCAGCTGTAGGTATTTTATATAAACTAAGGGGGAAACTGGATGAGAGAGCTAAAAGTTTGATATATCAAGTGTTGATACAATCGCACATTAATTACATGGCCATTGCATATGCTTATAAAAAGAATAACAACTCATTAAAATCCCTTCAAAGCATTCAAAATAAAGCTTTGAAAATTGTGCATGATTTACCAATAACTTTTCCAACAAACATATTATATAAGAATGTAGCTATGAATATATTACCAGTTTATGGAATCCATGAATATCAGGTGCTTATGTTTGTTTATAAATGTGTTCACAATATTGGTCACCGCACCATTTCTTTTGCACAAAATCAAGCAAGTTTCAACACGAGAAATCAATTGGACTTAAGAGTTCCAAGATGTAGATTGGAGAAAACCAAACAACGCGTAGATTATATCGGTGGAGTTAAATATAACGAATTACCATCTCATTTAAAAGGACTTAATACAGTCTCAAGATTTAAATATTACTGCAAAGAATACTTATGGAATAAAGTTGAAACTTTTATATTATAATATTGCTTAAAATGTGTAACAATATGTTCCTATTTAATAATATTTTGTATGTAACATAGTGTTAATAGAACTTATTTATTTGTATTAAACTAATTATTTAAATTGCCACTTGCCTCTAAAATGCCTCTGAGGCGCTGAGGCCTAACTTTATGAATGTAAACTATAAATGTACAAATAAATATATTTAATAAAAAAAAAAAAAAAAACAATATTGAGAAAAGGAAAAGGAGAAGGAATAGTATTTGGACACACTACATCAAATATTTGGTTACACAAAGGAAATAATTTAGAACGATGATTGGAAAGAGAAATGAGACTGGTTTAGGTAAGGAATTCGAACAAGAATAAGGTCAGGAATTTGACAATTGATTAAAACAAGAGTTTGAACAAAAAGTAGGACAATTATTAGGACAAATATAAGAATAATTATAAGGATGAGGAAAAGGACAAGAATTTGGACAGACTAAGGACAAAATTTCGAATAAAGATTGGGAAAAGAATTACGAAAGTGATTCGAACAAGGACAATGTCAGAAATTTGGACATGGATTGAAAAAAGAGTTTGGAGAAGAAGGAAAAACAATTGTTTATAAGGGCAAAATTTAAGAATAAGGAAAAGAATAAGTACAAGTTTAAAAAGCCTAGGGACAAGAATATAAACAAGGATAAAGTTACAGCAAGATACCCGCCAGCAATTCCATGCACAAACTCTTTTACCTCTTTCTACAAAATTAAAGTTGAAAAATTTACGAATTTTTAGATTCTGCTGTTTAGAAATAAGAAAAGATCTGAACAAAGGTAAAAGTGTAGGACCATGGACGGACTGGCCAAGACTCGAACCCGAAATGCCTGGATTGTCAGACAAGCACGCTACTACTCGACTGTCGTGACCGCATATTGTCAAATGAAAATTGAAAAATTGTACATTTTCAAAATTTTTATGAAGTTTGAAGCTTTGATAAGGCTTCCTTAGCATAAATTGCCTACCACAGTCTCAGGCAAGTTATATTCCGGAGCTAAATAGATGTAGAAAAGAGTGTAGTAGAACTATTCTCACTAACAAATGATGGTTGTCCGAAGTACTCTTTATTAGTACCTTGTGAACAAGAACTCTTATACAATATGAATATATTATACCATGTGGCTTTTTGATATAAGAATAAAGTAAAACAGCGTCAGTCGGAAAGCGGTCTTTCATTATACTACAAAGGGTTTTATAATGCTTCTACAAGTAATCTCCATATGTTTCAAATTCATTCTATAGGAGAGTTCGGCTTATTTTTCGTTTATTTTTTTGCTCTAAGTTGGAACTATAGCGAAAATTAAAAATTATGAGATTTTACAAACCTCTAACCTCCATCTTCGATTGGAGCACGATCTGAAATGTTTAAATTTGAAGATAAAATATTTTCTATTGCTAATTGGACAATTTCAAAAACGTGTCCATTCAAATAGACTTAAGTATATTTTTGAAAACTTTTCTATTTTGTTTTTTTTTTCTATTTTGTTGACCTAGTTTCGACGCAATACTGTGCATATTTAAGAGATCTAAGAAATATTTACTTAAATTTAAGAAAACTTAAAAAGCACCCATACCACACACAGCTCGTGGCCTACTTTGCCACCTTATGTAGCCGACATCGAAAATTTACCCAATCCTCTCAACTCGAAAACTTTTCGGCAACAAACTAACTTTGAAAATATTCTTAAAATTCTAAAATTACACAGCAACACGCAAAAACTACAATTTTTTAGGGAAAAATTTGTCTACAACAATCTACGCCAATTCAATTCCGCTCCATTCTCTACCCCGAATTCTCTACTGCACGCTTCATAGTCTTTTAAATGTTTATGTTTATTTTTGTTTTTTCTTTTCTTTTTTTTTTTTAAGGAATAGCTTGAATGGACAACACAAACATGCAAAAAACTCATCTTCATTTTATTTTTTTATATTTTTATACACTTCCTTGTTTTTGTGCCATTGAGCTTCTGCTGACTGCCGCGCCCCCTTCGCATCGTTGGCTGATATTAATTAATTTTTCAAATCGAGAAAATGAAATTTAATGTCTATAGAGCTAAAAGTGCAAAACTTCTGGGTGAATGAATGTCGAAAGCGAATTGAATTCAAGCGAACTAACAGCTCAGTCTGACCATCAGACGGTCTCTCTGGGTTAACGTTCTTTTATGTTTGTAATTTTGCTTTTCTTTCATTATTTATTGAACCTGACTGACTGTTCGAGTGAAAATGGGTTCGTTTATGATAAGTGGTTTTGTTTTTTTTTTTTTCATTATTATTTAGTATTTCTTTTTATATAATAATGGCTTTTATGACGTACTTACCGGAATTCATTTTAATGTAATTAAATAAGAAAATAAATCAGAACAAAGCTTAAGATAGTCCTTGATTTGTTATTTCTTTTTTGTTTTTTTTTTTCTTTCTTTTTTTCAGATGAGCTCAAGATATTGGTAATAAAGTAAAATAAACAGGAAATGAATAAGCAGTAAAGCTCGCTTTAAATCATCGTTAGTATGAATGTTCCAGATATAATGCGCCACGAAAGATATAAAGGTAAACAGAAGATATAAGCATTAAAAAATATAAAAAAAAAATTTGGAAACTAAACAAAACCAGAAATTATAAAACCAAAGAAAAAAAAACTTTATTTTTGTGCTCATGCCATAAATTCTGGGTAACGCCAAAAGAAATCCTATTCCGTGATTACATACAGTTATGTAAATATAAACATTTTTTTTTTTATATTTTCTATAGATTTCTTAGAGGCCACATTTTTATTCCAAAATTAACACTCTATCAAATGAAAAAAAACTAACAAACTCCACAATCATGTGTAATATATAATATCCGAAATTATGAAGGTTTTATTTTTTTCAAGACGTCAGTTGTCAGTTTTTATCAGAGATCTGCATTTATTCTCGTTTTTGAGTTATTGGTTGGCTAACACAAGAAAGAGTATTAGTGTATAAAAGTCAAAGAAAATAGGGTAGACTGGGTACGGTTGAAACATTTTTGGGTTTATCGTCCATTGCTTTGGTATTAGTTAAGCGAGCGATGGCGGATATATATTAAATAATATACCATATAACTGTCTGTATTGTATACAATATATACCTGTATTGTATTTTATGTGTAAAATCAAATTTTAAAAAAGAATTGAATTAGTTTCAACAGTCCTCATGCCAGGGTCGGTTGAAACAGTGCTTGGGGTCAGTTGAATAACAAGGAAATAATACAAAATATAATAAATGAACAGGTTTTATTAATTTTTTAAGAACATTTTACGACTCGTAATGGCACAATTGAACATCACAAACATTTTTTATTATTATTCAAGTCGTTCACGGTGCTTTTAATCCAACATTATTTTTAATCAGACTTCAAAGGTTTATATTAAGTACCACTTAAAATAAATAATAATCAGATGTTGGTGACGACAAGTTTTTTAATGTTTGTGTACTAGTTGCTATTATGTTTCTCAATATTCAGCACCATTAATTGTATACTAGATTTTAGCACTCTCGCTAACATTGTTTCAACTGTCCCCAACCACCCTTCTAGGTATAAAACGGTTAACAGTAAGTACACTAAGGGAAAAAAATATTAAATTTATCCAAAAACTTTTTTAATTTATCCAAAAAGCGAGTCATTTTTGCACCAATAACGCATTTGAATAAATCGACTACGTAAATATTTAAAATTTATTTGAATACTTTTTTAATTAAATTAAATAATTAAATATTTGAACAGAATTAATAAAGAATATATTAAAATTATGCACGAATTTTTTTAAAATATCTTTCAAATATTGACTATTTGAAAATAAACTATCGCATTTAAAGAAATTTATGTAAAAATATTGAATTTAAAAAAAACATATTTAAATTGAATATGTTATTAGTGGTTTTATGGTATTATTTTCTTTATATTGCGTTCATCAAATGCCATTGCCTGTATAATTTATTCTCGCTTCACTTTTTTCGTTCTCTAATTTATACTATTTTTGACAATTGGTGCACTAATATTGCACCAACTGTCAAACATAGTATAATAGAGAACGAAAAAGTAATCTACAAAATACATCACCTAGATGCACCTAAGAAGCAAATTATGCAGGTAAATGACAACCGGTACAAGATGTTCTTGGTAAAACACCGAGTTGTCACTCCACCCTACATAATTTTATTTCGTTGCCAAACATGCATACTATATTACTCTTGAAACAATAACTAAATGAGAACTATAAGAACTGCAAATGCAAGAAATATACTGCAGAAACAAAGTGCGATGCTGTTGCTGCTTGTCGGAGTATGTGTGTACGTGTGCGATGCTGTTGCTGCTTGCTTGTATGGAATATGTGTGTACGTGTGTGGTATAAATAAAATTCAAATACGCGAAAAAAACGAGTTGTAAGGAAAACATTGGATTTATCCACGTAAATATTTGAATAAAATTTATACTCAGGCGTGGATAATACTAATATGCGTTATTTCCCTTAGTGTACGATACTAAATTTTAATAAAAACTAATCATACAGCCATATTCGACAAACTTCAATTAATACTAAAGAAAACTTTCAATTCTCTAACTTTAATAAAACCATAAAGTTAATTGCAAAAATTTTCGAACAAAAAATGTTTACTTTTCCGTCAAAAAAACACAATGGGGCCTCCTATACACAAACACAGCGAGCGAAGAGCGACGCACAATGGTTCCAAATCGCAAAAAGACGGCCAAAACCTCAAGGAGTTGTCTAATCTGCACGAAAATTATGATTCATTGGTTTGACTTCGATCACGAATCTGAAGTCAAAAATTCTAAATTCAAAATGCCGGCTTAAAAATGGCGGCCGTGAATATGCTAAGTTTAACAACAACTATATTATGCAGTAAAATTATGTTGTCCCAAAAAGTTTTCGGGATCGCTGATCACGAATTTGAAGGCAAAAATTAAAAATTCAAAATGGCGGCTTAAAAATGGCGGCCATGAACATGCCAATTTTTATAATAACTATATTATGCAGTACAATCTAGCTGCCCCGAAAGTTTTCGGGTTCACTGAACACGAATCTGAAGTCAAAAATTTAAAATTTAAAATGGCGGCTTTAAAATTTAGACATTAGCTTTTGTTGCACCTTTCATTTGGAACCATTGTGCGACGCAACAGGAAAATTCGTGTTTCGACTTGTCGCCCGCTTCGTTCTCCCCTCACCTCTTCACGCACGGTGTAGAGATATAAGCTTTGTTTCAACCGTCCCTAGTTTCAACCGTACCGTCTATCCTAATTCTTATATATATAAGGGAAATACAATAATAAATTAAAGGTAAGGATACATTTAAAACTATCTTTGCTTTCTCCTGTTTTAAAGCTAATAAAAGAGGGTTAGGAGCTCTTATTTACGAATTTGAACTCTGTTTTTTCCATCACATGAGGATTTTATGTATTTGAGGTTATTTGCCCAAAAATAGGTATTTGTGGGTGGCTACTTTAAGGTAATATCTAGGATGCACAATGTTTCTACCAACGCCGTTAGTAGGTACTTCTTCATCTATATGACTGATAATTGGTCTTCATTGATTTTTACTTGCAAAATGACAGTGATGACACAGGATTTGGAATTCATTTTGAAATTACCATAATTTTTAAAAGAAAAATCGAAAATGGCCTTTCGAAACCTTATTTTTATGAACATACAGTTGGTAAAAGCTAAAATTATACAGTTGATAGAAGATAATAGAAGCCCAAAAAGCTATTTTGCGGGTAGGTATATATTAATCTCAAAATTTTGAAGTGATGGACCTCACATTTAGGCTCTTCGCAAAAAAGGTACTTCGAAAAATGCAGGGTGCGGAAAAATTCGTTCGCAAATGATTAAAATACGATCTTCTCGCTCGTTTTTTGCTTTGTGAGTAAAATTTCAAAGGAAAAATAGATGAACGTTCGCACTCGATAGAAGAACTCTCTGCTTGCGTCGTTATATTTATCACTGATAAATTTGTCAGCTTCGAATTTTTTCGGACGAATTTTTCACACAACAACAAAAAGCAACAAACGTTCGTTTGCTATCGTTCATTTCTAATGAGCGTTTGTAGAAAAAATAATTTGTTCGCTGTTGTGCATGCGTCGTCGGTTTGTGTTGATTTTTCGTATACACGTTGCTATTTTTGCCTCATTGAAAAAAAAACTAGTAAGAAATGATCTTCGACTGGGCCGAAGTTAAAATACCCCCACGGCCGAACCAAAGTATATTCAAAGTCTTAAGCAATCAATAAAATGTTTATCTGTAAAAACGTTTTCGTTATATTTTAACAGAAAATATTCGCTGTTGTTTTTTGATAAAATGGCTTTGTATGGGAGGAGGGCGTGGTTTTCATCCAATTTGGTTGAATTCCATACACATAGTACACGTTATATATCAAAGTTTATTTGCAAAATTTCATGTCCATACATTAATTTTTGTGGATTTTAGAGAAATTTTACCATTTTGATAAAGTCACTTTGTATGGGAGGTAGGCGTGGTTTTCATCCGATTTGATTGAATTTCATACTTATTTTACCATTTTGATAAAGTCACTTTGTATGGGAGGTAGGCGTGGTTTTCATCCGATTTGATTGAATTTCATACTTTGAACATCAAAACTCATATGCAAAATTTCAAGTCAATATATTCAATTTTGTTGAATTCTAAGAGATTTTACCGTTTTGATAAAGTCGCTTTGTATGGGAGGTAGGCGTGGTTTTCATCCGATTTGGCTCATTTACGAACTTGACCTTCATTTTTTAGATAAAAGCTTATATATAGAATTTCGTGATAATAGCTTTAAAATTACGGCTGGAATCGTGATCACAGACAGACGAACAGACGGACAGACGGACAGACAGACGGACATGGCTAAATCAACTCGGGTGGTGATGCTGATCAAGAATATATATACTTTTCTATACCTACCACGCCTCCTTATGGGCGTTACAAACGGAGTGACAAAATTAATATACCCCCATTTACGTTTTTTAAACGTGGGGGTATAAAAATTGTACCAGATCGAGCTATGTTGCCAGAAAAGCACGATAAATAAGTAGTACTTATGGTATTTTTCAACGATTGTGGGATGTGGTAAATCCCATGGTATTTTGTGGTAAAAATCTCTCGCGTGGGAAAAAAATACCTCAAAATACCACAAAATACCTCAAATTACAACAAAACACCTCAATTTACCACAAAATACTTCAAATTACCACAAAATACCACAATACCTAAAAATACTTCAGAAGAAAATTTGAGGGATTTTGTGGTGTTTTGTGGTAATTTAATGTATTGTGGTATTTTGTGATTTGAGGTATTTTGCGAGTGTGGTAATTTGTGAGAATTAAGTGTAAGAGAAATATAATTTTGGTGGTAATTTCATCTGGCGACACTGGTACAAACGAGCGTTCCTGAATTTTTTCTTCAAACGTTCATTACAAATGAATGGTAGCAAACGAACGTTCATTGTTTTTTGTTGTTGTGTGAAAAATTTGTCTGAAAAAATACGAAGCTGACAAATTTATCAGAGATAAATATAACGACGCAAGCAGAGCGTTCTTTATTCGTTCGTAAGAATATGCGAGCACAATTTTTTGTGAAGAGAACGATAATTGAAAACAATTGTATTTCAAACGTTCTTCGCACCCTGGAAAAATGGTAAAAAAAATTCCCAAAACCGTATTGGATGACCGTCCACTCAAACAATGAGAACTTGCAGAATGTCTAGCAAGAATTTTTTAATCAATGTTGAAAAAGTTTTCCTTTATTTTCGTTTTTATATTATTGAAATATAATTTTTAAGAACGCGTGATATATTTAACAATTCTCTTATATTATTTCAATTCTGATTTTCCCGCGCAAAACACAGTGATGTCCCGCGCTTTTTCTGACAACACAAGAAAGACAAAGAGCGATTAGTCAAATCACAGCTGTCAGTCAAATATCACTGTAGCTTCTGTAACACTGTAACTCTTAGAAGCGCTGCCACTAAAATTTTACAGCGAATTTTAACGCACTCTTCAGTAGTACAGAAGAAGCCCCGGCAAACCGGCACAATGACGCAAGATCTGACTACAATTTCAAAAAAAATTTTTTGAAAAGCTTGAACCAAGGATTTCAGGTGGAATTCAGTCAAGTCTGCCTTGGTTCAAAATGGGGTGATAGATTAGTGGGAAGGAAAGGTCAATCAAGTGAAATACGTGTAGAATGTTCTAAGTGTAGTGGAAACCCAAAAAAAACATGTGAATTTAGAACAGTTTTCATTTTTTCTTTGAACCAAGGCTTTCAGATGTTGCACCTATTCAATCCAGTCCGCCTTGATTCGATATGGAATGATATAATAGTGGGAAAGAAGGAGTAATGCTTTGTCTACTCAGAGAGTTTAGTTTGAGCTTAGTTTGAGTTCAACCGAAGCTCTTCACACGGAGATGCGTCGGCAGAATTGAGTAAAGTGTATCATTTCTTTGTTTACTTATGTGTTCTCATATTTTTTGCACCTCCACCACCGTGGCATCAATTTCACTTGATAATAAGGCTGCAACCAACTCTGCGTACACATGCGAATTCTTCCTATACACTAAGGGAAATAACGCATATTAGCATTATCCACGCCTCAGTATAAATTTTATTTAAATATTTACGTGGATAAATCAAATGTTTTCCTTACAACTCGTTTTTTTCCCGTATTTGAATTTTATTTATACCACACACCTACACACACATTCCACACAGCGGCCAAGCAGCAGCCAAGCAGCAGCAGCGTCGCACTCTGTTCCTGTAGTTATTTCTTGCCGTTGCAGGTTCTTATAGTTCTCGTTTAGTTTGTGTTACAAGAATAATATATAATGCACGTTTGGTCAATATGATTTGTGATTGCGATGGGTGATGTGTGCGATGATGAATTTATGTAGGGTGGAGTGACAACTCGATATTTTCTCAAAAATATCTTGCAACGGTTGTCACTTACCTGCATATTTGCTTCATACTTTCTCTTAATTTTTCTTCCTCTTTTCTTCCTCTTTTCTTCCTCCTCTTCAACTTAAATATGTTGTTTTTTAAAATCAATATTTTTATATAAATTTTCTTTAAATGCGATAGTTTTATTTTCAAATAGTAAATATTTAAAAGATATTTAAATATATTCGTGCATAATTTTAATATATTTTTTTTAATAATTTTCTTTTAAATATTTTAATATTTTATTTAATTAAAAAAGTATTTAACTAAATTTTAAATATTTACGTAGTCGGTTTAAGTAAATGCGTTATTGGTGCAAAAATGACTCGCTTTTTGGATAAATTAAAAAAGTTTTTGGATAAATTTAATATTTTTTTCCCTTAGTGTACTGATATGAAAACCTCACATCATCAACAATAAAAAAAGGAGGCTGCATTTAATGGAACTGCTTATCTATACTTTTGACTCTCAGTTATAGTTTTATTTATGCAAATATCTCATTTGCCTCAAGCAAAGTTTTCCTTTTATTGTGTTTTTTATTTTTTTATTGCTGTCCTTACAAACAATTGAAAATAATTTAGCAATAAATTAGTTTAGTAGATGCAAATTAGATTTTAATTGATTTGTCTCTGCCTTCGGATAGCATCTTTCAACAGCAGCTGGTTAAAGAGCAACGAATCAATAATTCACCAAACTAACAAATAATTATCCTTCGTTGTAAAATCAGACAAACATATGCAGACATACACACCAACACACGCTTATTTATGCGCATACTAACACACTAGCAAAAATTCACTACTCTCAATGCATTCCCAACAAACCAACGATATGAATAACTTAATCATAGATGGGATTTCGTTAAGTTTCGAAATAGCGAAGACACCAACCAATGTCTCATGCAGTGCTATCTATTTTGTAGTTTCAGGAGTAAACTTAAATTAAAGGCATACAAAACTAAATTCTAAGCACGGTTTTTTTATATTCTAAAATTTTAACCTTTGATTATGTAATACTATACCATTTAAGATGTTAGGCCACTCTAGACGCCGGAAAATATGCTTTTTTTTTGCTTTTTTTTCTCAAAAATACTACACAATAAATCGAGATTCCTAAAAAGGGTGTTTATTATATATATTCAGTCACTGAAATTCAATAATTTTTTTGAAGCGATTAATTTCAAAATTGCGGCTGTGCAACATTTTTGCGATGACGTCTCGGTTTTTTTAGGGTCCACGGCCGGACAAACAGCTCCTGTAATTTTTGAATTATACAAAACTAATGAATTTTTTCGATTCTATATAATATCTGGTATAGAAGAACGTAGGATATTTTTGATATATTGATTTTCGTGCAAATTGCGCACTTCCAGAGTGAAAAGAGTGAAAAAATCATCAGATCAGATCAAATCAAAAAAAAATCTTGCATACTTCCATACACAACAAATGCATATCTTTCAAGATATATTCAAAGTTTCAAGAGGGTCGTAGTAGTAATAGTAGTAGTAGTAATAGTAGTAGTATTTGTACTTAGTACCAGGCGGCCTTATACTAAAACTCAAAAACCAAGTACTAAGAAATTTTTTCCGGCCATAATCTTCTGAGATATAATTTTTGAGGTCCTAGGGGACCATTTAAAAAAAAAACAATATCGATTTTTCGAAAATTCTAAAGTGGCCTA
Organism: Pherbina coryleti; assembly: GCA_943735915.1. Lineage (NCBI taxonomy): Eukaryota > Metazoa > Arthropoda > Insecta > Diptera > Sciomyzidae > Pherbina > Pherbina coryleti. The sequence goes on along the minus strand of OX030949.1, from coordinate 65,203,324 downwards.
ACCCCTTAAAAAGACTCCTCAAAATCTATTGCAACAGTCGATCCATTTGAGATAATTATTCGACAAGATTTTTACACATTTCGGGCGGTGTCTTGGCTATAATATGAAGACTGTTGGCTTTCATCGTTGTCGCACCTTCATCGTTTTCGAAATAAAATAATCCAATGACGACTCCAGACCATAATGCGCACCCAGACATTTTTGTGGGTAAAATGCCCTCTCTTTTAGTATTTGAGAATTTTGAGAGCCCTTAATGTGAGAATTTTGCTTGTTTACTAGCTCACCGAGTGAGAAATCAGCCTCATCGTTGAAAAAAAATTTTTTTCTCTTGCATTTTGAATGATCAGCAAGCTTCAATTGATGCATCAGCTGAACTTTATACGTATGGATATATGATCTTTATACGTAATAAGCCGTACAAAAGGCTCAATCCCTAAGAACATCAGGTAATTGACAAATTCGATTCTTCAGCCGCACTTTCACACACAGAACTGATATTATCCACATAACGTACATTTCGATTATGCACAGGACTTTGCATATGCTTGATGATTCCAGTTTCTTCAAATTTCTTCACAATCTTTCCAATTGTTTGCACAGTAGGACAAATACCAAAATAAATGCATGACATTTCCCCCTTTAAACAATTTTAAAGCGTTATATGATGCTCATAAATAGCGGACAATAGAATAATAAAATGACGAGTATGTCTGACATATAAGAGATTACAACACTATGGTTTTGAAACTACTTAATGAATAGCCCTGTCTTACTTTTATTTAAAGATTCGAAACGTATTTAAAAACTAAATTTGATAATAAAATAGAAATGCACCTGTGGAACCATTTCAAACCCGATCTACCCAATAAACATTTTGGCGAGGGGTGGTTCGTTACCGAATCGCTTATGAAACTTTTTTTTTAATTGTTTTGGAATAGTTTTGTTACGACTGCATCAGGTTGGCTTGATACTTAAAGAAAGCACCGATTGAAATTATGACTTTGTTAAATTCCATTGAAGATGTTTTAGCCCAATCGAAACAAAGAAACAATTTTTTTCTAATTAAATATTTTTTTTCAGTCTCAACGATTCGCTATCGAATCGCTTTTCAACAATTTTATAACTCGGTAGTGAATCAATTCTTTAAATTTAAGCGATTCGTTAGCAATTTGGTTCTCTCATTTTTAGCAATTCATTGACGAACCATTACTTTTATTTTTAGCAACTATTTTCAGTTTTAGCGTTACCAAGTGACTTCAGTCATATATAACGATTCGTGAACTAATTCTTATGTCCCTAATTATTACCGATATTTAGTTTATGTGTCTTATTTAATAAACAAAAAATTAGTTTTTGCTATCTTATATATTAATACGCAAACACAAAATTTTACTTTCCTTTTTACCCCTTTTAAAGACAACAAATTCGAATGACGCTTATATCATTTGAAAGTTCTGGTTCATACCAAGTGCACAATATAATTTTTATTTAAAATTTCTGTCATTAAGATAAGATAAGATTCGTCTCGGTGAATCGTTATCGAATTGCTTTCTTTAGTTTTGGAGACTCGTTAACGAATTGCTTCTTATAGTTTTGGCGTATCGTTAATGAATTCCTTTTTTCGGATTTGACGATTCGTTAACGAAGGAGGAATTTCTCCCGCTCGCGATATTATAAGTGGATCGCTTCTAATAATTGCTAATGAGTGAAATGTACGAGAATACGATTCGTAAACGATAACATTAGTGAATCATTTTGTTTGTTGGGTAATTACACAATTTTTACATTTGCTTGTTAACTTGATAAGATGATGCAGCGGGCTACGTTTTTGTGTTCCAAGCCTTTATTAGTTGTTATTCGGGGTTCGAAATATATGTACACAAACCAAATACCTTAAAACAAACTTTGACATGTAGAAAACCACTCCTACTTCTTTTAATTTACTTGTTCTTTATTTCGAAAAACAAAATTAAAAGAATTTAATTGTTTATTGTAAGTCTCAATGAGACTTGAACCTGGTGAGACGTGCAAGGCCAAAGTTGCTCTAACCATTAGCCTATCAATCCGACACTTAATGACTCAATTGAAGGGAACAGAAGCTTTTCATCATGTTTGGTGACTTGATGCTCAAGAAATAAGCATGCTCTTCATCGAGCATATAACCAACTCATACAAGTTGGTGAATAAAATAATGAATTCGTAACATAAGTTGGAATATCACGATTAAGAACTCACTGATGAATTATTATGGAAATTTGTTTACAAACATAACTAATAAATGAACGAACTCGTTAAGATTTCGTTACAAATTTGTTCGGTTTGTTGGGTTATTACATCTGCGCACACAAGAAGAGTTATCGCATTCATGCACTTTAGAAAATACACACAGACACACACACACACACATATATATAAACTGCCATTAAACAGCAAAAACATATTGATACGTGGTAAGAAAGCAAAATAAATAAATTATCTGTTGTTTAACGTCTGTTGTATGTCGTATGTGTTGTATGTTAAAGGACGCAAAAAGGATGTAATGTCTGGAAAATTAGCTTCAGCTTCAATTGATGTCGACTTGAATTGAAGCTACATACATATATGAGCAACATTAATTACACCGTGCTACAGCACTCTCAACACACGGATGGGCCAATATTTCCGAAGAGCTCAAGTTTAATAGTTTTTCTCCATTACATCAGGATTTTATTTTAAAAAGTACCTTCCATTTTCAAGAATTTACATTTTTCAAAAATGTATTTCATATTCAAAGAATAGTTAAAACATAATAATATTGGATAATAAATAAAACAGGAAACTAGAAGGATAGTTCTAGATTTCCAAGGAATTTCCTGGAAAATTAAATGTGGAGGACTGTATTAATTTGTTTCTCACATTTAATATTCAGCTTAAAAGCTTCAATTTTTTCGTTCAAAAACTAAATTTAAAGCTTATCACTTAAAAAATGTTTTTGGAATTTGGGTGGAATTTCTTCTAAATTGAAATTTATTTTGCAAGCTTAAAACAGAAAAGTATGTTAAAAGAACTTTTTTGAGATTTGAAAATTATTTACTTTAAAATTATTTTGAATCCAAGCCAATTCCAAACCAATGCTGTTAAGCATAAATTTGAGTTCAAAATAAACTTTTTTTCATAAGAATAACGTTAGAAAATTTGCATCCCTGAAAAAAGAAAAGTCGAATGGAAATTTGTTTTACTATTATTCAACCAGATAAGTAATAAAGGGGTTTACTCTTTCATTTGTCGCCCCGGTTTGTCATATTTCAACAATCACTTGTATGTTATTTGAAATATCTATGTTCTTAAGAATATTTGTGGCGGCCGTGGCACAGTGAGTAGAGTATGTGACCCATACGCCAAAGAACCCTGGTTCATTTCCATCTGACGCAGAAAGTTTTTTCAATTGAATTAGTTTTTATGTTCGGTCGTCACCTCTCTGTAGACAATAGCAAACCTCAGAGAGTAAATAATGCCATGTAAAGCTTCTTGAGAAAATGCATATTAGCCGTTCGGAGTTTGCAAAAAACTAGTAGATCCAGTTCTCGACCAGCTGTGTACAAACATTTAATAACACGCACAGCACAATTTGATCATAAAAAGTTCAGTCAAATTCTTTCAAGGGCTGAAATGACAAGTTTATTTATATTATATCATGTTCTTGAAAAATCGAGATCGAGTAAGAGTGAGTTTTAGAAATTTGTTATTTGTGGTCAGATACGTAACCAGTATTTTCCTTGAATTGGGTTTTGATACCAATAAATAAAAGTTCAACACTTTCACACTTTTTTAAGGTACTTGTTTTGTTTTTTTTTTTACTGCATTAAAAATCTAAACATGGTTTTGTTTTTTTTTTTATTTTTTTTAAGAATTAAAAAAGAATTTTTCCCTCTTTACTTTTTTGCAACGTTATGTCTTACCTCTTCTAAAAAGGTCCTACCTGTTTAAAAACTAATTTTTCCAAAATGTTGCGGCGTTGCATGGAATTGTAACTCGCCGAGTATGGGTGCTTAGATGAAATATAGTAAGGGTAAGTTTTTTGACCTCATGAAAAAAACAAAAAAAAAAAAGTTAATTACATCATCGAGACTCAGATGTTTCTCAAGTAACTCCCTTAAGCAGCGAAACTGCAAATTTGTTGCATGGAAATATTGCTCGCTATGTAAAGGTCCTATAGTAGAAAACAATATGCGACAGTCAAGGCTGCTTATTAGCTCTTACTTCATAAACAGACAAAAAAAATGTATAATGTTATGAGTCAGCGCAGAGAGCCGTTCCAAGATAGAAAATCCAACAAACATGCAACTGCGTTGCATGAAATTCTAATTCTGTGAAAATATGCGCTTAGTTTAATGTTATGAAATAAAACTAAATGATCTGTAATTGGCTCTAGACAAAAAATTAAAAATAAACCACGCTGCGGAAGCAGCAGCATATGCAACAAAAATTTAATTTTGTTGCATGGAATTTTTACTCGCTCAGTACAGATGTTATTGTCAATTTTTTTTTGTGACAGCAAAAGCTGGATTTTTTACTTCATTATGATAGTAAAGAAAAAACTTTCACTGCGCCTTAATTCCGCAGAGACAACCGTTTGATACATTGAATATGTAACGAATATGCAACTCAGTGACTATGAAAGACAATTAAGGCGAAAATACAGAAAATATTAATGTCGTCATAAGACCTCATAACGGAATTGTTAAAGTGAAACAAAAATTAAAAACGTTGCATGGATTTCTTCCACGAAGCTTAGTCAAAGCAAAAACACAAAAATAAAAATAAATATTATGTATAAAAAAATAATAATAAAAATAAAAATATTAATAATATTGAAAACAAACTTTAGCTTTAGGCCAAGTATTTTGACAACTAGACAACATGAAGACCATGAAGGCAACAATCAACAACAACGTCTCTGTATAGACCAAATCACACAGCTTGACTATACAAACTGTTTCGTTGACCGCTACACCATCTCATCAGTAGTCTTTGCATGACTTTTCACTGTGATCCACTCAAGCTACTTAGGTTCTACTTATACTGCCAATTATGCCGAGAAAGTTACCCGGAATTTATTTTTGACAGAGAACGCTTAAATTAGTAACTGAGTTCTTATCTACTTCGATGCACCCTGTGTCAAGGTTAACCTAGATCGTATCATACTTTTAGGCATAGCCTTAACTCACGTGCATCTTCAAAAATCGATCACAGCGGTTTACCGCTGTCAGAGCATATTAATAATAAGTATAATAAATAAAAATATTATATAAAAATAAAAATAAAAAATAAATGAAAATAATAAAAAAAAGAAAAAGTAACAAATTTAATTAATAACAAATTTAAAAAAGCCTTGATAATAAATGAAATAAATACAATATTAATACAAACACAAAATACTAATACAAATAAAATTAAAATAAAAAAGTCAGAGTAAAAATAAGAAATTAAATACAAGAAAACAACAAAAATACGAACAAAAAATTAAATAAAATTTTAAATTTCGTATTTTCAATTCGACATAAAACTGGCTGTCGTGCTTGTACACCGACGCTGCCGATTATTCGTAGCAAGAGCGCTCAGTCGATGTTTCGCTTTTGACTTGTTAACACTGCGCTTCTATGCAAAGCATGCGCGCAATTTAATACGTAATTTTATATGCTTACACATAAAAGAATGTTTAACCAAATATGGGAATTAAAAAAAAAAATAAATAACTGGCCATTTCAGCCCTTGAAAGGACTTTGACCTAGCTTCTTAGGATCAATTGTGTTGTGCGTGTTAGTAAGTTTGTACACAATTGACCGAGAAATGGACCTACAGGCTTAACGCCGACTCCGAACGGCGATGAACGAAATGTTCTTATTCTCAAGAAGCTTTACATGGCATTTTGATTACTCTCCGAGGTTTGCCATTGTCTGCAGAGAGGTGGCGTCCGTACTGAAAAATTATTTTAATTCAAATAATTTTCTGTCGCTGCTGGGGTTCGAACTTGGGTCTCCAGGTTCGTTGACATAGCGGCCACGCACTTTAACCAACTACGCCACGGACGCCACACAATATGGGAATTAGTATATTTTTTTATTGAAAATTGTTTTGGGGAAGCGCAAGAAAGTAGGGTGCGCTGCCAGTTTTTTTTTTTTTATTTTGAAGTAATATGCAATATAAATAATATTATTACAATAAGGAGTCGGTAAAATTTTATTAGTTAAAGATTACTTTCCAAATAAATATGTAATATTGATATTAATAATAAATATATGCATATTGATATTATTAATATTAATGTTTTTATTAATTATTATTAATAACGCGGCCCCTAGACAATAAATAATGTTGCACATTAGTTTCCTTAGTAAGAAATTCCATTCAATTCACTTTCATATGCACGCATTTATTTATAATGCCGCTTGATATTAATAATAAAAAATTTCTCTAAGCCACCTGCGAAGCAAAGTTTTCACAGTGTAAATCAAAGAGAGATTCTTTGCTCTCACTTGTGCGCACACTATTACATAACTGAAAGAACTGTGTATGTATTTTTTTGGCCAACACTGATTTAAAGCATAAATAAAAAAATACAAAATCAAAATCAAAATCAAAATCAAAATCAAAATAAAAATCAAAATCAAAATCAAAATAAAAATCAAAATCAAAATCAAAATCAAAATCAAAATCAAAATCAAAATCAAAATCAAAATCAAAATCAAAATCAAAATCAAAATCAAAATCCAAATCCAAATCCAAATCCAAATCCAAATCCAAATCCAAATCCAAATCAAAACCAAAATCAAAATCAAAATCAAAATCAAAATCAAAATCAAAATCGAAATCGAAATCGAAATCAAAATCGAAATCGAAATCGAAATCGAAATCAAAATCAAAATCAAAATCACAATCAAAATCAAAATGAAAATCAAAATCAAAATCAAAATCAAAATCAAAATCAAAATCAAAATCAAAATCAAAATCAAAATCAAAATCAAAATCAAAATCAAAATCAAAATCTATATATTAATAGGCAAACAAAAAGTTTGTGTTCCCTTTTTTTCGATGTTACCTTCAACATATTCACATAATACGTATATCGATGGATAGGTATTTTCGAGTAGATTTGCACAATATAATTTTTATTCGAATATGTTGTCATTACGATAAGTAAAACTGAGCAAATGTAAAACGCTTTTTTACCAATGGGACAATGAGAAACTACAAAGCGACAAAGCTCTGTTGAACATCGCTGCTGTAGCTTACAAAAGCAAGAGTAAAATGCGGGAGTGACGCAAACACTTAAAAAGAGCTGAGTAGCTGATTGTTGTTGTTGTGGTTGTTGCTTTCTCTTAATATCTCTCAGCGTTAAAAAAACAAAAAACTGCTGGTTGCTTCTCTTATCTTGAGAATTATCATTTATCTTGATTTATTTGTTATACTTTTCTACCCTTTATTTACTTTTACTTTATTTACTTTACTTTTAAATTATTAATTTACTTTAAATGAATATTTTATGTTGAATAAATTTTTTTTATTGATTGTTATATGCTTCCTTTTATGTCCTTTACCACAATTTTCCTCATAGCGTCAAGGTAAGCATTAAGAATTTCCATGCAAATCAATAACCATTCAGATGGCCGAATTTCGACCACAGGCGATACTAGTAAAAATTAAAATCAAAATCAAAATCAAAATCAAACTCAAATCAAAATCAAAATCAAAAGCAAAATCAAAATCAAAATCAAAATCAAAATCAAAATCAAACACAAAATCAAAATCCAACTCAACTCAACTCAAAATTAAAATCAAAATCAAAACCAAAATGAAAATCAAAATGTAAATCAAAATCAAAATCGAAATAAAATCAAAATTAAAATACAAATAAAAATTAAAAAAAAAGAGATAAAAACATGAATTATGACAAGGATTAGAACAATTTAGAAAAGAGTAATGCATTGGGATAAGGATTAGAACAAGTATTTGGACATCACTTGGTACAAGAATTAGAATAAAGGCTAGGATTTTGAACAAGGATTTGGACAAGGATTAGGATAATAAGAAGTGCAAGTACTTCAAATATAAAAATAAGGATAAGTAAGAGAACAAATTAGGAACCAAGAAAAGAATACGAATAAGAATATATAACAGGTGAAAGACACGTTAACACGTTTTTCTGCTTTCTTTCTTCAAACCTGTGAGTAAGAGTTTAAACGGCGAAAATCCTTACATGCTTGAACTACAAACAAGTGGCAAGTTGTTGTAGTTGTTAAAATATAGTTTATTAGAAAAATTTCGCCTTCTTAAATAAAAATATCCGTAAGCTGCAGATTCTAATAATATATTTATATCTACATATAATGTATTAAGACTGCAAATCTTAAGAAAAATGTACGCATGAGTGAATTGAGAGTCGTGCATTGAAATAGTCCGATAAGTGAAATTGAATGAACTTAATAATAAAAAGATGAGTTCCAGATTTAATTTCAGATAACACTTGTGAGTTGCAATTTTCAATAAGAAAAAAACAAACACTAACACACACACACACATTCATGCAGACTCTTCTAGGACATAACAAAACTTATAGAGACACAAAATGAGACATAAAAAGAAGCCTTGCTGTTTCATCATTATGATTCATCATGTTCATCATTATTATCATCATTATCATAATCAGCTGAATCATCATCATCGTTATATTTTTGGTGGACAGCATTGAATGCTGCATAAAAGGACATTAGAAATTGTTTTAGCTGGTGAGTGAGTGAATGAAAGGATAAGCAATGAAACACCAAAGAAACAAAAAAAAGAAACAAAAACTTCCATACTTTGGCTGCAGCCACACTCACACAAACCAAACACACACACACACATACTTCCACATCAACACAATCTCTGACTATCGCTGATGACCTGCGAAGTGTTTTATGCTCAATGTGCCTCTGCACATCCTTTACAAATTCCAATCGCAGATTCTTTTTTTACATCTTCTACTTTTTATCTACATATCCTTCCTTGTGCTCACTGTCTTCTATATACTTATTTTTCCGTTTTGTTTTTTTTCGATTACAGCTACAGATTTAAAAAAAGCTACAGATTTTATCTTGTAACAGGTTTTTTTCACATGCACTTTAGTCCTTTGTGCCTTGCATAGTCTTGCGCACTCCCAGCTTTGTGCCGCATTCGCTATCACGATTGTGACCACAATCGTAACCAACTTCATTGAGTATGCATGCCGAAGCCTGCTAACGCAGTTATGCGCTGCAGGATCATAACACAGGCCTGCAAATTATAATTTTGTTTTTCTTCTGAGATTTTTTTAGGCGATTATGGGTTCCTGATACCTCTTATTAACGAGTCTGAACTATGTTCTTATTAAATCTTAGTGGGATTTTGAGATATTTGAGGTTGCAAAAAAAACGAATGTGTTATTACAGCCCTTGAAAGGACTTATACCTCAGTATAAAATTGGCGTCAAACAATCCACCCACATTAACGAGTTCAACAATGGACGCTACTCCCCACCATATTTGAGGTTATATTCACAAGAAATGGTTTTTTAGACCAATTTTCAGGTTATATGCAGAACGCACGAAGTATATACCAGCTGTATCGTTTAGTGTTACTTTTATCTTTCTAAATAAATGGTCGAATGATCATTATTGATAATTCCTTGCGAAAATAATAATAATAATAAACTGGCCATTTCAGCCTTTGAAAGGACTCTGACCGTACTTCTTATGACCTATCATGTTGTGCGTGTTATTAAATGTTTGTACACAATTGATCCAGAACTGGACGTACTAGTTGTATGCCAACTTCGAACAGCTAATGTGCCTGTCCTCAACAAGCTTTACATGACAATATTTACTCTCTGAGGTTTGTCATTGTCTGCAGAGAAGTGACAACCGAACAGAAAAATTAATTCAATTGAAAAAACTTCCTCTGTCAGATGAAAATTGAAGCAGGGTTCTCTAGCATTTCGGTCACGAACTTTACCTACTACACCACGGTCCGCGGTTCGAACCCCAACTGCAAAATAAATTTTTGTTTAATTGAAATTAATTATTCTGACTGGTCGTCCCCTCTCTGCAAACAACCTCAGATGACAAACCTCAGAGACAAACATATTACGCCAAGTAAAGTTTCTTGAGCACATGCACATTATTTGTTCATAGTCTCGTCATTTCAAGGGCTGAAATGACCAATTTACTTTTTTTTCATGACTTCTTAAAAGAAATCATAGATGACCATTAAAAAACTCATTCAGGGACCATTAAAGAAGGGCTTTCCCCTAAAATAGTTTCTATAAAAATAAATTAAAAATTGAGACAAATGCGATCACCCATGCAAAGTTTTTAAAAATTTTTATTTACCGATTAGTAAAGAATTATCTTCTTAGCCTGGCCGAAGTTAAATACCGACCAAGCAAATTAGGCTTCGAGAACTGCAAATATTCGACGTAATGAAGGTTTTACGAGTATTATGTTGAAAGCGTCACTTGGTATGGGTTATAGGTGTGATTTTCTTCAATTTATTTTTTTTCCCCAAATTTTAAGCTTAGAGATCTTTTTATGTATTAAAGCTTATATCTTGAAAATTTCGAAAATGCTCCTCCTCTTCCAAGAAAACACGACCCTCTCTCAAATTCAGACGTATTCGAATTTCGATACGTTAACGATTCATTGAAGAATCCGAAAAGTTCTTCGCAAATTTTAGGACCAATAGAGGGATCAAACCCAAATGCAAAACTTTGTAGACCTGTGTAATTTTTGCTACACTTGCTTACATCGCCTTTCGCTTCAACTGCTGCTTATTTTCGTTCCATCCAAGCAAATATTTATTTAACATGACTTTTTGTTTGTGAGTGCCAGGCTTATTCTCTCATCTTCCTTTTATTTAGTTTCTTCGTTGTCATGCCTGTCATGATATTGTTTCGTATGTGTTTTTATATTTGCTGGGATGGCGCATGCATGCAAACAAACATTTAATGCGCTTATTTCATTTGCCTGTATGAGCCAGTCAGTGTTGCCAAAGTAATTATATTTTCTTCATTTTGTTTACAAAAAAAAAATATGTGTTTAACTCATTCCAGCAACTCACTCTTGCTGCTCTGTTTTGTTCCCAGAAAAGTAGATCTTTATAAATAACGTACTGAAATCTTGGATTAAAAGAAAAAAAAGAGGCCGCAGAGGCGGAAAAATAAACCATAAAAGTCATTTACTTTATGCGCTGGCGAATACTTCGAAACAGCAAAAGCTCAACGAACTTTGGGATGAGACTTAAAAGTTCTTATAATATTGCAGACCCTATTAAAATATTTTTTGACGTGACAACGTTACCTCCCGGGTTACATGTGCTACAGGGAAATGTAATATGCGCCCGTAAAAGCTGATTCTAAGTCCTAGCAACAAAAGTAGACGTAAAATTCATAACGTCATTAGGCCGCGGAGAGAGCCGCGGAGAGAGCCGCGCCAACATTGAAAATGCAACAATCATGCAACTGCGTTGCATGGAATTCTAACTCGGTGAGGATATGCGCTACGGAAAATAATGGCTTCTACATATCATATACATATAAGAAAAAATTTTTGGTACCACAAACACAACTGCTTAATGCAGTAAAAATGCAACAGAAATGAAAAAACGTTGTATGAAATTAAAACTGCATGACTATTGGCCCTACGTCAAATTTTTTGAAACGAAAATATAGCTGAGATTTTCGGGCACATGATAAAAATGATAAAATAAAATAATGGTATTATGATGCTTCTCATGGAACTGCTTAAAGTAAACTTAATGAACCAACGTTGCATGGATATATTGCATGGAGCTAAGGTTAATGTACCACACAGAAGCAAAATCAAAAGTAAAAATAAAAATAGTCAAAAAATTAAGTATAAATTTTAACAGGTTAAGAACAATGAATTCGATAAGCAATAGGACTAGGATTAGAAAAAGGATGAATGCAATGATTTGGACAAAGGTTAGGACCATGAATAAAAAAAGGAGAATGATAAAGATTGGGGCAAGGATTGGGACAAATATTTAGACACACCTTAAACAATCTTTAGAACATGGTAAAAGGATAAAAAGTTTGGTACAAGGAATTGAACAAGGATTTGGACACACTTAGGAGAGGATTTATAACAAACATTGGGACAATTATTAGGACAAATACTAGAATAAATATAAGGATAAGGATAAGGATAAGGATAAGGATAAGGATAAGGATAAGGATAAGGATAAGGATAAGGATAAGGATAAGGATAAGGATAAGGACAAGGATAAGGATAAGGATAAGGATAAGGATATGGATAAGGATAAGGATAAGGATAAGGATAAGGATAAGGATAAGGATAAGGATAAGGATAAGGATAAGGATAAGGATAAGGATAAGGATAAGGATGAGGATAAGGATAAGGATAAGCATAAGGATAAGGATAAGGATAAGGATAAGGATAAGGATAAGGATAAGGATAAGGATAAGGACAAGGATAAGGATAAGGATAAGGACAAGGATAAGGATAAGGATAAGGATAAGGATACGGATAAGGATAAGGATAAGAATACAGATAAGGATAAGAATAAGGATAAGGATTAGGTTAAGGATAAGGATAATATTTTGCTTTTGCTTTTGCTTTTTCTATTGACAGACTTCAAAAACACTGTTTCGAGAAACGTATACTGCGAAAGGAATATATTTAGGCCATCACATTTTTGTGACGTCCAAATGGAAACGCGACATGTGTGGAAAAATAAACATATACAACCTCATTCATAAACACATTTTAGAGGCAGCGTAACTTTAAACGGGCTTTAAACAAGAAAACGTTATTAATAAACATTTTTCGCAGTTGTTTAAGAGCTGCGTAACTTAAACGCCAAAATTGGCTTTTAAAGGCAGAGTAAATACAACCATGATTTTTGTTTGTCTTTTCGATTAATATCAAAGACATGCTCCATATGCGCTCTTTGCAGCATTTTTTTATGAGGCGGCCATTGCAAATCCATACGAATTATTAATTTTTGTAGAGGTTTTCTATAGTTCAGACACAAACCTTACAAACATAAGCAGAGAATGAAAAAATGTTTATGAATGGCTACGTTCAGCAATCACAACTGTTGTGCAACTGTTGAGTGAATGTCTGCTGAACGCATAAGTATCAGTTTCTGATCAGCTCAACTTGTTGTGAAAATTGTCCGTCTTTGGACAATTCACTCAACATGTTGAGCGTTTACAGTTACAAAATTTGACAGTTAGAAATCTAGCGGCCTTTAAAAGTGTGTAATAAGGAACTAATGAAAATAGCGTAAAATACAAGACAGTAAAACCAAAAATTATAATTTATTTAAAACGCGTTCAGCATGCACACAAGTAGCGGAAACCGATACTTGATCAAAGACACAACATGTTTACAACATGTTGTGATTGCTAAAAGTAGCCGCAAACAAAGGCTGCGTAAAGCCTTAAACAGTGCATAACTTGAAAGGTGTTGAATCAAGCGTTGAAAGGTTGTTTAAGGAAATCTATTGAATAAGGCTGATAGAGTCGATTAAATAATATCCATCTGTCTGTACCAAACGTCCTCATGATTACAGCCGTAGTGTTGGAGATACCGCAGTGAAGTTTTAAGTATAAACTTCAATCTAAAAAATAGGTTTGTGAAAATGAGCTAAAGCGGATGAAAATCACGCCCACCTCTCATGCAAAGTGACTTCATCAAAAAGGTAAAATATCTTTAAATTACTTTATTTAATTTTATTATTCTTAAAAAACATATTTTTTAAGAATTATATTATGAGCTTTATGCCAAATAATTCATGAAGCAACAGGTTACTACAACAAGAAAATTACATTCCAAATTTAAATTCCATTAATCTAATATAAGCTTTGATCTTTTATATGCACTCTGATTTTGAAACTTGACAAAATCGAAAAGAAACTGCACCTTCATCCTACACGGAGTGAGGTCATAAGTTTCTTAAAACTTTCATTAATTTCAAAAAAATAATAACTACCACTCAGTATTATTAAATAATTACTAAAACCTTCTCAGAATTTGAATTTCGGCAAAATCAAATGCAAACCACACCTACCTACCATACAGAGTGATTTTATGGACGGGTAAAATCTCTTGAAATGCTACAAAAGGTCAACTTTTGTTTTGATATTTTACACACAGGCTTGTATTTTTTCAACGCACTCTCTCTAAATTTAGAAAAATTTAATGAAAACCGTGACAAGTATCCGCCCTTTTGTTGTTAATATTGGTTTTTTGTTGAGATTTTTCCACCATTTAAACAACTTTGGTGCTCATCGCTGTACTAATGATTGTTCTTTTTTCCGACTTATTTTCTAGTCAAACTCATTTTCGATAACTTTTAAAAAATATCTACATTGGTTTTACTTAAGGCCTTCAATAAAATATTACTTAATTTTCATAAATCAATTTTTGAAATATTTTGACGAAAATGCAAATTTTAAGTAAATATTTTCTACAAATACAAAAGTGACAGTGATAACTTAATCGCTCACAATGTGCATTTTCTCGTGCTTTGGGTCTTAACTAAAATATTAATTTTAGCTCTTGCACAGACCACAAATGCGGCGCACTCACCAACTTCCATTTTGAAAGCGTAGACACACACCGAGTTTATATTATAGACGGCTACTTAAACTGTTGCTGCAGAAAACCTGGTCTAAAACGAGTTTTTAGACCAGACATCAATATGCTATAAACTATTGTGAATGTACCATTCGCAGCTATGTTCGACACACCATATGGCGCTCTCTGTTTCCCATTCATAGTAAAAGCATTGCAGGCTCAATGTTAGGAAAAGCCAAGCAAATGCATTTTCAGTTGGAACAACGCATTGGGCAAAATCGGTTGCGATGTATAACTGTTTGTGTAGTAAAACGGTAAATCAATGTTGCCAGATTAATAATAATCGCTATTGATTGAAAATAACTTGTTTAAGTGAAATATCTGTTATAGAAAAGGCTCACAACAACGCCTTAACTCAATATAGTGTTTTTATTATAAATTTTCATACAATCGCGTTGAAATTTTTTCTATGTTAGATTAATTAGCTTGTCTGCATCATGCCATCTCGCTCTGTTGTCACTTAATCGCCCTGTCGCATTCACAATTGAATGTGCTTATGTCAAAAATCGACTGTCAAACTGACAGCTGTAGCTGACATTTGCTTCTAATTCACTAGCCATCACTTTCTCGCTAACGCTTTACTTTGGGCGATGCCGACGTTAGCTGTTCAACGCATTCAGCCTGCTGCTACTGCTTTTATTGTGAATCGAGAACGTCTGCCGTTCGGTTGGTAGTTGGCTGCTGCGGATTTTTCGTGTTATTTTTTTTTGGAATAGTTGTTAAAGATATTAATCATGAGCGTTTCTTAAAACTTAATGAATGGCTTTTTAAAATCTTAACGAAAACGTAAAAAATTCCATTCGGAGCAGCTCTGGCGTGTACCATCTTTCTGTGTTCTGACGTCGAAAGTTGATTTTTTTCGCTTGGTTTGTTTGCTGTTGGTACAACACTACGTGCGTGTGTGTGCGCGTATGTGTGCGTTTTCGTGTTCGTGTGTGTGCGATTAAGCCTTCTCGGCTGCGCTTGTGTGCTTCGATATTAACGTTGCTTTTTCCCTATTTTCTTTAACGTCGTTGCTCGCCTTTGGCCTTTGCAATGCGTATCCTTGCTAGAGCGAGATAGCAGCATGTGATGTTAGTGATGCGCATATAGCAGAAAAATTATAGCAATAAATTTTATCCTAAAATTCAAATTGGCATTAATGTTGTTTGACAAAAATATAACATAAATAGAAAAAAAAATTATTCAGTGCTAAGTGTTGTGTGACGCCTAAAAGCATGCAGTGTGTTTTGGTATAATTTCAGAAGCATGCTCAGTAAAAATGTGTTAAATGTACGTAAACAAATTATTTTCCCTTCTAATAAAACATACGACAAAAACAAAAAAATACACAAAAACAACAGCAACAACAATGAAATGGTGCATAATTTGAGGGTGTCTAGCTTATGCCAAGTGGGTGTGTTTGTGTGATTTTTGTAATTTGGTTTTTTGCAAAGCCGCTTTGAGTTTTGCCAGCCACCACCATTAGCGATAACAAAAAAAAAAGGATATCATATGATTGCAACATTAGGACCAACAACAACAACAGCAACAACAACGTCAAGAACAGCAATAAATCAAAGCAACAACAATAGCTTCAGTACAACCCTATGTAAATAAAAACAACAAAAAGGATTGCTTCAAATTGTAAGTAGAAAAATACTCATCATTATGTGAAATTAAATTGCGTCTAGCTCTAAAATGTTCGACCACATGTTCCCCGTTTCCCCTTAACAAAATCATAGAAATCGTTGTCTTTTTTTATTTTCCAATAAAACTAATATTTTTCTTATTGGTTTTAATTTCAATAATGATCTGGAAGATTAACAGTATTAATATTTAATATTTTAAATATTTAATATTTTTTGGTCTTTTATAATTAGAAATTTCTGAAATTATTAAAGACTGATGTCATCTTCACGGACTTCGCTAAAGCGTTCGATAAAGTCAATCACGAATCTCTTCTCCTTAAGCTTTCTGCTCTTGGATTTCATTGAAGTCTTTTTTCATAGCTAAAATCTTATCTCCTTAATCGATATCAAAACTTTAAAATCAATGAATGCTTGTCTTCCGCCTTACACGTTACATCAGGTGTACCTCAAGGGAGTCATCTTGGTCTACTTTTATTTCTTCTCTTCGTTAATTACCTCTCTCTATTCACTGAGCACTCAAGATGCCTTCATTTTGCCGAGGACAAGGATTTTAGACTTCTTCAACATAACCTTAACTCGATCGCTAATTGGTGCTTTATTAATAATCTTCCCCTTAAAATTTCAAA
The DNA here is from genome assembly GCA_943735915.1 of Pherbina coryleti. Lineage (NCBI taxonomy): Eukaryota > Metazoa > Arthropoda > Insecta > Diptera > Sciomyzidae > Pherbina > Pherbina coryleti. Next base: position 65,186,389 of record OX030949.1, on the reverse strand, counting down.
ATGCCAGTGTCTGTACTTTTCTGAGACTTCCTACCCAATCTATTGGAACTATTCCATTAATTATACTTCTCTTGAGAGAGTGTCCTACAGAAAGGACTTCAGAGTTTTATTCGATCCCAAACTATCTTAGAAATCATATCCAACTAATAATTGCTAAAGCAAACTCAATGTTAGGTTTTATAAAAAGAAATTCTACTGATTTTTCTGATCCTTATACTCCTCAGACACTCTTTTTCTCTTTCGTACGTCCGCACCCGGAATATTGCTCAACGATTTGGAACCCTTGTTACCAACTATACTCCAATAGAATAGATTCGGTCCAGCATAACTTCACCAGAATTATGTGGTTTAAATTAAATTGGAACCTATCCTCAGTGCCTCGATATAGTACCCCGGTGTGCCCTACACGGAGAGAGAAAAACCAAGCATTATGTGCTTCAATCAAGCAAATAGGCTATCAGTTTACACTCAAGCGTAAACTTCTCAATTTAAGCATTATTTTGCTTATTAAGAAAAATTTGCTCAAAACTCAAGAATTTATTTTCTATATTCAAAACTATGAAAATATTAGCTAGAAGTAAGAAAATTCTGCTTGATTCAAGTAACAATTTGCTAGAATAATTTGTTTGATTTCAGAAATTGATTTTCCTTGAATAGAGAAAAAATAGCTTGATGCAAACAAGAATAACTTGCTTGATTCAAGTAAGCAATTTTCTTAATACTAGAATGTAGTGCTTAATATTAGAAACTTAAATTTCTTATTATAATGAAACTCCTTCAGAAAAGATGTAGGATAATCGATCATAAAAAACTACGCGAATATACTTAATATATCCTGTAGACGCTTACATGCTCACAAATAAATTAACAGATAAGACACGGCGCCTTCGAAACATGTCATAGTTTGTCAATCAGCACCAACTTAAACATATTTTCATGTAAACATGTTGTGAATTATAAGCATGCCAATATAAGTTGAAGTTAGAAAAGTATGCTTGATCCAAGTAAACAATTTGCTGAAAACTAAAATAATTATCTGCGATTGCTTAAATTAAGAAAATATTTTCTAGATTCAAGTCTTGTTCTAGGTTGTAGAATCACGTATTTTATTCTTGTTTCAAGCAGTCATTTGTTTTACCAATTTTAGAAATAAATGTGCATTTTAAATTTATTTTTCTTAGTTTTAGTTTTGTCTATTTGATTTGAGCCAATGAGGTTTAATAGCAAAATATTTGCTTAAAAAAGGAATATTATTTCTCTCCGTGTAGTTTGCCTCACGCCACTTTCTTTTCGTCGTAAAATATTCTCCGTTATGCTTATTTGATATCTTATTCATCGTAACATCCAGTGTCCTGAACTGCTTTCTCAGCTTGAGTTATATATATATATATATATATACTCCATTTTGGTATCAATCAAGCAGCCAATTTCACTTCCGCAGTCAATTTCACTTCCGTGAGTAGATTCATAGAGTAAATTTTTCTCGCAATATGCCTATGGCACGCCGCAGTATTCAGGAAACCAATAAATTGCTTAGCGTAGCAAATTTTAGTAATATTTCTAGAAATACTTTTAAAGAAAACCTTCTACTAAGCATTATGGCTCGAAGAAGAATAAGATTTCCTTTTTACATTGTTCTTCTTTGACATTTTTGTTTTTTTTTTTATTTTTAACATTATTTCCATTTTAATCCTCAGTCTTTTCATTTTTCTTGTAATTAATAATAATAATAAGAATGATAATAAACTGGCTTTTTCAGCCCTTGAATGAACTTTGACCGAACTTCTCTTGATCAAATTGTGTTGGCGTGTTATTAAATGTTTGTATACAATCGATCGAGAACTGGACTTACTAATTTTATGCCGTCTCCGAATGGCTAATGTGCGTATTCTCAAGAAGCTTTACATGGCATTATTTACTCTCTAAGGTTTTCCATTGGGTGCAGAGAGGTGACGGCCGAACAGAAAAATTAATTCAATTGAAAAAACTTTCTGTGTCAGATGGAAATTAAACCAGGGTTATCTGGCGTATGAGTCTCGCACTCTACCCACTGCGCCACGACCGCCACAATGGTATGCAGAAAACAATGGCAAACCTCAGAGAGTAAATAATGCCATGTAAAGCTTCTGGAGAATATGCACATTAGCCGTTCGGAGTTGGCATAAAACTAGTAGGTCCAGTTCTCAATCAATTGTGTACAAACATTTAATAGCACGCATACCACAATTTGATCTTAAGCAGCTCGGTCAAAGTCTTTTCAAGGGCTGAAATGGCCAGTTTATATATTTATCTATCTATACTATTATATAAAAGGCGTCTCTCGAATTTTCATCGTTCAATCAAGAGGGTAAATGCTGAACCGATTTTAATAATTCTTTCACTATTCAATTGCTATAATAAGCGACCCTGCTACTGGGTACTACGTTTTTAGTAAATCTTTTTATTTTATAATTTAAGAATTCATGCATTTTAATCTATGCTGCCATTGTATAAGCAGCACAAAATAACAGCAAACAATAGCTTAAGCTCTTTGTTGAGAGAGAGAGGTGAGATTCTACAACTCACCGCGCTGGTCTCTAGAGGGGATAGGTGCACGCAGTTAATTCCTGCTACAGTGTAGCCATAAGCCCAATATATCGTATTTATTTGCGTGCCACTCTTTTTATTTCGATATCTACTGAGTTAAATAATCCAATCAATAGATTGAGATAAATTTACCAGCATCTTAATATATAAAAATTAATAGTGGTTTGTTAGGATGTTTAAAACTTGAAAACGACTGGACCAAATTGGATACTTCCTTCTGTGAGTTTGTTCGTAATTGTTACGCGAAGATTTTGGAAAAAAATCACGGAACATTGGACAAAGAGGCGGGGCACCTCCGATACAACCCAAATCTACGATAGCGAATAGCTTTGAAATTTTAGGTCGCATAGCATCGGAATTCGGTTTTATACCTCAATTTACAAGTGCCGATCCACAGGTAAAATTATATGGGTGTTGGACGTGAGGCGTGGCACTTTTTCAGCAGATAAAATTTTCAGTATAACTTTCAAGCTATAAATCACACATCGATGAAACTTGGTAAGAGCGTACTATTTAGTCGCTTCCTTCGATTAGCAAAATAGAGCAAGCATTGGACAAGGGGGTGACACCGCCCATATAATTCAAAAATATGATATCGAATAGCTTTGGAAATAAATGTCGCATAACAATAAAGCTCAGAATTACTATTAGGTGATGTCCTTCTATGCACTAGAAAACTGAGACGGACTTTGGAAAAGAGGGTGTGGCTCTTATTTAGCTCAAAACTGGCTAAATAAAATTTTTTGTTATTTTTGTAGGTAATATTTTTTTTATTTTTATATATTATTCAAACTGGAACTTATACGTGGCGTTTCTTAATAAATGAAGTATATAACCAGAAAATTTGGTAGCGTTATATAGAAAAATGTGAAATTCCTACATAAAAGTGGGAAACATTTAGCCAATTTTGCTCGCCACTGTAGTTGCTGGGTGCAGCAACGCTCGCCGGGAAAAAGCTAGTTTATTATAAATGCACAATTATTGCATGGATTTATTGTATAGCGCTTGGGTCAATGTTAATGTACTACACAAGAGCAAAAGCAAAAGTAAAAGAAAATCTAAAGGAAAACAAAAAAAAAACGACAAACAATAAGAATAAGGATTACGACAAAAATTAGTTTAAGGATTTGGACAAGAATGTTGAAAAAGATTGGGGTCGAGGATTACGATAGGAATTGGACGAAGTTTTGTGAAAGGCTTGGGGTTATGACAAGGAAAAGTTGAATTTCTTATTGAACTTTTATGTCAGAGGTGTGTTCAAAAATTAAATGGAATTTAGAAAATTCGTCGGCTTTCTAGGCATACTGACCAACACAACAATAAAAAAACCGTGCCATTCCATCAACACAGCCCATGAAATTTCAAAATTTCCGTTACTTTTTGAGCACACATCGTTATTATTGTGGCTCAAAAGCAGGGCTGCGGAGTCGGTTCGAAAAATCACGACTCCGACTCCGCCAAATATTGAAGCACCGACTCCGACTCTGACTCCGACCATAAAATTAAAAATCATTAATTTTTTTCATGCATATAATTTGTGTGTATGTATCTTTTAAATGAGGAAGTTAAAAATATGAGGAAAGTAATTCAAATTCATTTAAATTTAAATAAATCCTGCTATATCGGGCAGTGTCAATGAAGATCACGATATGTCAATTCGTCGCCATTCTCAACAATTAGGTTTGTGTTATTTGACCAACTGGGACATTTTACGTAAGAACCTCGGTATGAAACCATACAAAATACAGCTGTCGCAAGGACTGAAGTCGGGTGACTTACCCTAACGTCGTTTGTAGGGTGAATGGGCCTTAGAAAAGTTGTATGAAGATCCATTTTTTATTGAAAAATTGTCTTTAGTTACGAAGCTCATTCTTCACATTCAATGTGTACGTTAACAAACATAATTGCCGAATTTGGTCTGAAGAGCAGCCAGAGGCAATTCAAGAGATGCCAATGTACTCTGACCATCATTGGACCGTTCTTTTTTAAAAATAATGAAAAACACAACGTTATAGTCAAAATGAATGAATTGGACGGTTTCACATTCCACATGGCATGCGATACCATTGAACTATTGAGAGGCGAGTTTGGTGAGCAATTAATCTCACGTTTTGGAGCAGTCCAATGGCTGCCAAGTTTATGCAATTTGATCCCACTATTTGTGGAGCTAAGTGAAGTCTCTCATGTACAGGGACAAGTCAGCTACAATTGCTGACGAAATGCTGGAAAAAGGATGCCAAAATTGAAGCTTATGGATGGACCACCTCAGGCGTAGCCGTGGGCAACATTAACATGAAATAACCCTTAAGAAGTAAATGGCAGATATTGATGTATCGCTCCAAATAAATATTTCATTCACTATAGAAAATTTTCTATCAAAATTTATAGATATTTTTGAATCTATAAGAAAACTACTATAAGAAAAACTGGTAAGAGAACTTATTTGAAATATTTTTCAATTTTCACTCATGAAACTCATCGTACGAATTGATTTTACAATAAACTTTTTTCGATTGGTTGCTGATTTTGCTACAACCACATCAACTAGATGAACAACTGGTTGATGTAAAACCGAAAAAATCAAAACTTTTTGATATTTGGCAACTGACTTGTAAACTGATTAAAAAATTAGAAATGACACCTCAAGTACTAACAGACGACTTATTATTAACAACCAGCGCCCATTTTATCAACTAGTTTTGTGATTCGTTGTTCATCTATGTTGTAAAGAGCCCTTTACATATTAAACGCCCTTTATATATAACGTTAAAAATTAACAATTTTTCTATAAGATTTTGTGCTATGCCGATATTCGTTAAAAATTGGTAATGATTTTTTTTATCGGAGTCGGAGTCGGTGCATTTTCTAAGACTCCGACTCCGACTCTTTCACCCAAAAATCCTTACTGACTCCGACTCCGACTCCTCGACTCCGACTCCGCAGCCCTGTTCAAAAGTCTGCAAAGTCTATTTATATTGGAGATATTTGATTTTTTTTTTTTTTTTTATTTATTATTTTTTTTTTTTTTTTTATTTTTTTATTTGTTAAGTGTTTTTGTTATTTGTTATGAAAAATTTATCTAATCTAAACAGAAACTAAATCAAAGGTATCCATGACTACTACGGAAAAAGTATCCATCCAATTAATTTTAATAAATATCCAGTTACTTTGAATGCGACCTTTACCATACAATTTGTTATTACACAAAAGTTACATTAATTGTTCCCTCAAGTGCACAGTTTGAATCTTTTTAGAGTTTTTTTTTCACTTAATTTTTTATTTTAACATTATTAATAGTTAATCATATCATGAACAAATGTAAATAGAAAAATTAAATTAAAATTTTTCATAGAATCATAGAAAAAGTTATGAAAAATAAAGCCTTAAACTATAAAGTTGCAAAAAGTTGGCAGCCTTTGCAGGGTGCTTACTTTAAAATAAACGCCTTTTGCTTTCCTTTCTTTCTCCTCTTTCACCATATAACGAGAAGATTTTATGTATGTAATTTATCTGACTTGCCATAGTCGCCGTGGTTAGCTGCTATGCCTAGCTTTGATTTTGCCTGTTAAGTGATGGTTATAGAAAATTTAAGCGTATATAAAATATTTCAGAAAACTAAGTTTTATCACTGGAAATATTAAAAAAAAAATTACTACGGAGGAGTCGGAGGGGATAGGTGCAAAGGAAAAATGTTCTTCTAACAAAAGTAATGGGGACCGGTCATACATATTAAACCCTCTCCGTCCCTTCCTTAAAGCGCCACCGGCCGGCCTGTTCAGGGGTTGGGAATGAATATACAAAAATCATAAAATTTTTATGGGAGCCCCCTAAGGAGGGGTAAGGTCGCCAAGGAAAAAATGATCCTTTTGCAAAACGGATAGGGGTCGGTCACACATATTAACTCTCTCCGGCCCTCTCTTAAAGCCGCCCCACCCTCCTATAGTACGAAAACGTAGTGTGATCCGAAAAGAATCGACTTCATATTCGGTTTCAGCGACTTCGAAAATTTTATACAAAGTTGTCAAACAACACTTTTGTTTTTTTTTTTTAAATTGTCGTACAGTTATTTAACATTCTTTCGTTGGTGCGAATGAACATAAAAGCATGCATTTTTCTTGCTTTTGGCAAATGTTACTCATGTCTTGCTTCGTTGGGTATTCTTGTGTCGTAGGTATTCGTCATCGCGAGAGCTCGTACTCTATGGCATTCGTATCCACAGCGATTGGTGCATGTATTCAAGTATTAAAATTAATTCAAAAGAAACATTTTTAGCTCGTATATTGAGGAGACATTCGAAACGCCTTTTGAATGCACTCGAGCTGTTCTCTGGTACGTACATATAAGCTAAGAAATGTCAAACTTTCCAATGAAATTGTCAGTTTGACTGAAATTACATTAGCGTTGCCAGATCTCAAATATAAGTAACAGCATATGTACACTGAAAAAATAATGTTTTAAAATTGACGACAATTGTTATTAATTTGACGATATTTGTGTTTAAAAAATAGCTTGCAACAAATTTCGTCAAAGTAAGAGCAAATGTATTTAAAAATTTTGAAAAACATATGAAAAAAAAGTCAAATTAACAACACATTTTGTGAACACATTGTGTTTAATTTTAAGCTAACTTTTTTTTTCAGTGTATGAATACATTTTCCTTGTCAGCTGGAATTTGAGCCTCGGAGCTTGTGGTTCGTAAAATTGACATCGAACGATCTTAGGACCCTAATGGGCTCGCCCACGGCCGCTACCATGGCTTCAAAATTATGCTATATTATCTTTAACTTGACAATATGATCAATTACAACTTTTTAAAGTATTGTAATTGTAAATACGTAAGAAAAATCGGCTTTGCTGGAATACTTTAAGAGGTCGATTCAATTTTTGATAACTCGGTTCAGTATGTGTAGCGTTATTACGGCAAGTGTGTCACGAATATTGGTCTCGAACTTATCCCAAATGGTTGGCGTAGACTAAGGATTTGACGTAGCCTCAAAGAAAATTATCGAGGGATGTCAAGTTGTCTGATCACGGCGGCCAATTGATGAACGCTCGCCGTGAGATGACCTAGTCGTCAAACTTCTACTTCACTCATTCGAGCGTTGCTTGTATGGCATGTAGTGCCGTCTTGTTGGATTCACAGCTCGGTTATATCGATGTTGTTTAGCTCTGGCCACAGAAAGTCGGTTAACATCACTCTATACCAAGGACCATTGACCATTAGTAAAGGTGTCTCTTTCCTCATTTCGAAAAAAATAAGGTCCGGTTATGCCACCGTGCCATAAATCGCACCAAATAGTCAATCTTTGTGAATGCATTGATGCTTGGTCGAAAACTTCTGAATTGTGGTCGGTTCAATAATGACAATTTTGCTTGTTGACATAGGCAATGAGCCAAAAATGGGCCTCGTCCGAGAAGATAATTTTTTGACCAAAATCTGGATCTCCGTTGAACATTTCCAGAGCCTAATTAGCAAACTCAAGCCGATGTCTATGGTCGTCTCGCTTCAATTGTTACGTCAGTGCAATCTTATACGGATGTACATAGGTTCAAATTCAACCGCAAAATAAGCCTGGTTGCCTCTGTGGCGATGCGCAATTCAGCTGATCGGCACTGAATCCACATTTTGCGGTGTTCTTTGACATTGGCGGCTACGGCGGCTATGTTTTGTTCACTTCGCACCAATCTCTATCTGATTGGAGGCTTAAGGTTCAAAAAAGTATATTCACTCTCAAACTTTTCCACTAGGCGGCGAATTGCCTGCGCACTTAAGCCATAATGACGAAATTTACATGCATGATAAAATTTAAAACTTTACTGAATATTTTGACAGCGGGATGTCATTGGTAAATTTGACAGTTGCTGAAACATAACAATTGGAAAAATTATCATTGCTATGTGATCACACTTTATAACAGTAAAGATTAAAAAAATAAAATAAGAAGACATGCAAAATGTTAATTTAACAGATATTCGCTAGCGATAGAGTAAAACATGATTCCATCTTTAGCACGAAGGGAAGAAGCGACAGCTTTGCTCGCGAAAAATCACATAGAGTAAAACTTAACTTTGCTATGTTTAGTACCTTAACAAGCCTGAACTCTAAATCGCTCCTTCGTTTTAGGATACTTATTTATATATGCTACAAACGCAAGCCAGACAGCCAAGATGGACGGACGGCCTTTCAGACAAACATACAACAAAATCGATAAAAGTGCAAAAACAACAACTATGCATAAAAATATAACTATTCATATATTTCTGCTGTAATATTTTCTTTCTGGTTTTTGCATTATTTGCATACAACTCATTGTCAAATGTTATGAAAATAAAAAAAAAGAGAACAATTTTTTTCAAAATTTCAACTTAGGGTCTAAGCCTTGGTGTTGTTGGAATAGGCTGGATTACAAGAGCAATAACATTGAGTGGAATGAAGAACAAGAGATGGCAAGTGAAAAGGAACATAGTTGAACAAATAAGTAATGATGAAAAATAAAAAAAAATAAAAATAAATAAAAACAAAAATAAAAAAAATAAAAAAAATAATGAGACAATAGGAACCAGCATATTAACAGAGATAAAAAAGCGTTTAATGCACACGCTAAAAAAAAATTAAAATATTTAAAAACAATATAAAAATGACAACATAATCAAGCTCGATGAATGAACACAGATAGAAACTTCTGATGAAATAAATAAAATTATAACACTTAAGAATATTTTCAATTTGCAGAAATATTAACATCTGCTTCAACCAACGCTACAGTTCATAGCCCAACCAATTTCAACTAAGTAATGTTAACAAGTTTTTTTTTTTTACTTAGGCACTAGACCGTTAATAACTTGCGGGGCAAATATAGAAAATTTCTCTTATTTTTTTTTAATTATATCTAGTAAATTTCGCCTTAAAAAAATAAAAAATTCAGTAATAAAACCAACCTCAACCCTTTTCACATTTCCACATTTGTACAGACCAAAACCATAAAACAGAACGTTGCAAAAAGTATTAAAAAAAAATCTGTTTATTTTGATATAAAAAAAAAGAAAAAAATATTCTTTTTGTTGGCGTCTGCTTTGCTTACTATGCCAGATTTTAAGCTTTCAGTCTAGCTATCAGCAAATGTTTCTGCCTTTCCCAGTATTTAGCATGATTCACGAGAGTTTGCTTTTTTTTGTTGCTGCTTGCTTATAGAGTTGTTGTTGTTATTTTTTGTTGTTGTTGAAGTTATTGTTACTCACTTAAAACAAAATTAAAAAATTTTTCTTTCTCTCCGGCAAAAAACAACAGTTTTCTAAACCTTTTGTTGGGATAATTTTTGGCATAAAAGCTAGACAGTTGCACAGACATTAGCGTCAAGAGGAAACCTTCAACCATTACAAATGAATATCATAACAACAACAACAACAACAACAACAATAACAATAACAACAACAAAACAACAACAACAAATACTACTTCACAATATTTTCCCAATAATTTAGTTACTTATTTGGTATCGTCATAAATGTATTCATGAGTAGCAATTAAAATATTTCATTATTTTCAAATAAGACAAAATAAAAGTATCCACATTTGCTTTAAAAAGCCAAGAAAAGGTTTAAGGCCGGCGATACATTTAGAGGTGAGTAAAATGGGGTGATATTGAGGTGATGGTTTTAAACAGAAAAAATTAACTTAGAGGTTGGAAATTCTCAGGTTTATTAAAAATTATATTAATTTTTTAAAAATTGTTTTTTTTTTCAAAACAAAGATGGCGCTGGTTACCACAATTGGCGTAAAAGACCCTTTTTGCACTGCATGCAATCTTCTGGCTCCTAGATTGACCTAAAACAAAACAAAAATTGAAAAATTTCATTAAATATTGAAAATATCTCCAGGATGAATGGAACAGATTATTAAAATATACCATTTTTAAGAACTAACTCCGTATTTAATTACTTTATTACTCCGAAATTACTCCGTATTACAGGACGCTTTTAGCTGTGTTGAAATACGGAGCTACTAAAAATATTTTTTTTTTTATTTTTTTTATTATAGTTTTAAGCTTTGATTTTAATATCATATCCGTGGGATTTTTTGTATAATTTATAAAGGGCTTTGACCGAACTTCTTATGATCAAAATGTGTTGATCTCGAAATGGACCAACTAGTTTTATGTCGACTGCGAACGGCTAATGTTCATATTCTCAAGAAGCTTTACATGAAAATATTTCCTCTCTGAGGATTGCCATTGCCTGCAGAGAGGTGACGGCCGAACAAAAAAAATTAATTCAATTGAAAAAACTTTCTGTACCAGATGGAAACTGAACCAGGGTTCTTTGCAGTCTTGCCAGATTGAGGTAAATTTCCCTAATTGAGGTAATTTTCGACTCATTTTTTGTGCAGAAATAAAAAAGGTAATTTTTGATCAAAAGTGGTAAATTTTGCGAAAATATTGATTTTTTTAGACTTGTTAATGTTTTGTAAACTTTATTTTTAACCTTTCATTGGATGCCAAACATTACGGTGTAGCAAATAAAGAAGGCCAGATTTTAAATTTATTGGGATTTTTTAACGAAATTTTTAACTATTTTGAGAATATCTCCTAAACCAATAGTCATATACAGGTCAAAACACCACCATTGCAATGGATAGCTTTTAACCGACTTCAAAAAGGAGGAGGTTCTCAAGTTCGTTGGTTTGTCCGTTTTTTTTTTTAATGTATGTACATCGATAACTCCTAAAGCACTTCCCCGATTTCCGTAATTTTTTGTCAACAGATAGATACCATGAACGCGGAGGTCATTTTTTAAAAAAGTGGGCGAAATTCGACAAAGGGGCGTGTCAATATTAGAAAAACACTGTATTTCAGTTAATATTGACACAAGAGTACTGAAAATTTACAGTAAAAATACTGGGGTAATCAGTATTATTACAAATTACGGTCAATAAAGTGGGCGTTATATGACAAACGGATGTGGCAATATTAAAAACACACTATATATTGAATCATATTGATACTAGGGTGCTGAAATTTAGTACATGGGTAGGCACAGATACTACCAACTACGGTCAAAGAAGTGGGCGTTATTCAAAAAAAGGGTGTGGCAATATTATAAAAATACTACACTAAGGGAAAGAACGCATGTTAACATTATCCACGCCTGAGTATAAATTTTATTTATATATTTACGTGGATAAATCAAATATTTTCCTTACAACTCGTTTTTTCCCGTATTTAAATTTTATTTATACCACACACGTACACACATGGTTTCTTATAGGTTTCTTACAGGTTTCTTATAGTTCTCATTTAGTGAATGTTGCAAGGGTGGATATTTGGCCAAGATGATTTGTGCATGCGATAGGTGGTCGCTGTATGAAATGATGTAGGGTTGAGTGACAACTTGATATTTTTTGGTTGTCATTTCCCTGCATATTTTGCTTCTTATAAATTTTAATTCTTATTGAATTTAAATATGTTGTTTTTTAAATTCAGTATTTTTGTATAAATTTTCTTTAAATGCGATAGTTTTATTTTCAAATATAAAATATTTGAAAGATATTTTAAAAAAATTCGTGCACAATGTAAATATATTTTTTATTAATTCTGTTTAAATGTTCTTGTTTAAACGTTCTTGAAAATGCTTAAGAAGATATCGACAATGCTGTCGGGTTTTTCTATGGCATAATGTTTAACTGCTTCACACAATATGTTCCTTTTACAAGGCAGAAGAGCTTTTCGGCTTCGCCTCCCTGGTATAATAAAGAGCTACGTTCACTTCGGAATAAAAGAAACAAACTTTGGCGTACATATTTAATTTCAAGATCTTCTGCTGACTTCACGAGATACCTTGACATTTACAACCATTTTTCTTATCTTTATGATCTTCTTTATGAATCCTATCTAAACCATATCCAAACCAAACTTATCACTGATCCAAAAAAGATCTACCAATTCATTAATATCAAGAGAAAATCAGATAATTACCCGTCCACCCTAAAATTGTCAGATTAATAATTGCAAATCTTTTGGAAGTTTTTTCAGTGAGTCATTTACCAATCATAATGATGTACTGGACTCTGAATACTTCTCTTCTTTAAAAAATTGTGCCTAAACGTCTTTAGTTTCGGTTAATATTACACTAGCTAATGTGAACGAAAAATTACGAAATTTAAAGGACGATTACTCTCCTGGACCCGATGGCTTGCCTGCTATTGTTTTAAAAAAACTTTCAAACACTTTAGCTCATCCCTTTTTAGCTCTTTTCCAGCTCTCTATCTCTCAATCAATTTTTCCTAAGTTTTGGAAGAATTCGTACATTATACTTCTGCACAAAAAAGGGCCTAAAAATGATATCACAAACTATAGACCCATTGCAAAACTATCATGCACACCCAAAATATTTGAAAGTATACTCTACGACATTATGTTTTTTCACTGTAAGTCTATCTTCTCCCCTAACCAACATGGCTTTCTGAAGGGAAGATCCACTACTACCAACCTCACAGAATTCGTCTCGAATACCCTATGTTCTTTGGAAAGTGTTTATGAAGTTAACGTTGTCCTAACTGACTTTAGCAAAGCATTCGATAAAATCTCGCACACAGTCATCCTTCGTAAGCTAAAAACTTTCAGCTTTCAACCCCCGTTTATTGCTTGGATTAAATCTAACCTTGAAGAACGTCGATATAATGTCATCTTTAGGTTTTCAAAAACCGAGTTTTTTACAGCAACTTCTGGTGTCCCTCAAGGCAGCCACCTTGGTCCTTTGTTATTCGTCATAACAATAACCGATGTCGATGAGGTCATCAAATACTCAAATCTTTCTGTTTATGCTGATGACATGAAAATCTATCAACGCATACATACTAATGCTGACTCAACCCGCCTTCAAGATGATCTAATCAGTTTTTCTACTTGGTGCAAAAAAACTTCCTGGAACTCAACATCAACAAATGCCAAGCTATGACATACTCGCGTAAGAGACCCCAATCTCCATCGCGAACTTATTACATATTTGGCGAGCCGATTCCTTTAGTAAGTTCTTTGCGAGACTTGGGTATAATTTGCGATAAAGAACTTAATTTTCGATCCCATATAGATAATAGCATTAGTAGAGCCAACTCTACTCTTGGTTTTGTAAAACATTGGTCCAGGGAATTCTCTAACCCATATGTTACAAAATCTCTCTACCTAACCTTTGTGAGGCCGATACTCGAATATGCTAGCCAAGTTTGGTCACCGCTCTATGTTTCTCAATCTTTGCGTATTGAAGCTGTACAGCGTAGATTCCTTCGATTTGCGTTACGCGGCCTCCCTGGTTCCGACAGCTTCAATCTACCTCCTTATGCTGATCGTTTGATGTTGATTAACATGCAATCTCTTGAAAAACGCAGGGTGGTTGCCATTCATCAACTACTAGACGGCACCATTAACTGCCCCACACTGCTCCAATTGATATCCCTTAATACCAACCCACGCTACCTGTACCTCTCTTCCATCTCAACTTTCATCGCACCGTCTATGGATGTGGCGAACCTATAACTAGGATGCTTCGTCTGACCAACAATTTGATCAATGAATTCGACTTCCATCTCAGCAGATCTGAACTCCGAAATATCCTTCTTAACTCAAACCCCCTTTCTCCCTCTTAAATAAATTGTGATATCTTTTTCTCATACGTCTTGTGGGCAAACTATAGCCCACGTAAATGTAAATTCCCTACCTTACAAATAAAAAGAAAAAAAAAAAAAAAAAAAACCCTAGGATTAAGAAATTAACGTTAAGTATCTGCTTGTATTAAGCTCATAATAAATAAATAAATAAATAAATTAAATATTTAAATATTTTATTTAATTAAGAAAATATTTAAATAAATTTTAAATATTTACGTATTCGATTTATGCAAATGCGTTATTGGTGCAAAAATGACTCGCTTTTTGGATAAATTAAAAGTTTTTGGATAAATTTAATATTTTTTTCCCTTAGTGTATATCTCAGTTAATATTGATACTAGGGAACTAATATTTGGTATGCAGGTAGGTGGGTAGATAGAATCATTACAAAAGTGAGCGGGATTGTACATAGGGTGTGGCACTTTAAGGAAAGTACTATATTACGGTTAATATTGATACTTGGGAACTACAATTTGGTACAGGGCTAGGTAGAATCGTTATAAAATACGGTAGATAAAGTGGGCGGGATTATAGAAAGGGCGTGGCACTTTGATAAAAATTGTAGAGTCAGAAATGGAAAATACCTAACAAACTTTCAGGAATTAATAAAACAAATTTTTTAAGATTACATAATTTTTTATTAACTATTACATAAAATTTTTCATATTCTCTAAAAAGGAAGAAATAAAAACTTTTTAACAAAAAAAAAACCCCGACTTCAAAATCACTACAACGTAAAAAATAATTTTAAATAACTTTTCCCATTAATGTCTTGGTCAAATTTTAAAAGTTATTTATATGTATTATAATATTGGAAATCTTATCATTTTCATTTTTTCTATTTTGTTTTATTATCATCAATATATTAATTGCTTTATTTACATAAAAACTTTGAAGTCGGCGCTTATCTTACTAAGTCGAAATATTTTTATTTTAGTTTTTTCTAATTTGTTTTATTATCATAGAAATATTACTAACTTTATGAACATAAAAGCGTTTTAGCGATTTTTTTCTTTCAGTTGGCAATTGTTAAGTACGCTGAATGTAGCCAATGTGTTCCATGCATTATTTGTGTAGCTGTTACACACTATGTCATATTCAATATGAGCTTTTCAAGCTCACCCAAACCAGTATAATGAGAATGTTTCTGTTTACAAAGCTTTTAAAATTACTACAGTGTCACCCAGGCAGCATAGCATCAAATAAAAAAGTTTAAAATAGTGCAGGGATGGTAAAAGATCATGATTGTGTGTCACAGATTAGCGCCGACTTCAAAGCTTTTATGTTCATAAAGCAATTAATATATTGATGATAATAAAACAAAATAGAAAAAATGAAAATGATAAGACTTCCAATATTATAATACATATAAATAACTTTTAAAATTTGACCAAAAAATTAATGGGAAAAGTTATTTAAAATTATTTTTTACTTTGTAGTGATTTTGAAGTCGGGTTTTTTTTTTTTTTTGTTAAAAAATTTTTATTAAACTTTCATTGGCAAACTTTCAAAATATATTTAAAACAACGAGTCCTCATGAATGAAATAAAAATTCGACCTCAAACTTTTCGTTCGCATACTGTCAACAAGATAAAATAGTGGTAAAGTTACATTTTTACCGTTAACGACCATTGGGATATAAAGGTCCCATGATTTTTCACACCCTTGCAGGTAAAAACAAATGTTTTTCGCGACACTTTTGTATAGAAATTTGGGGCGCTCAACACGAATCCGATGTTGGATTTGCGAATTACCCAGCGTTTCAGGAGCGGTCGTCAAGGGGTTAATGTATTTACATTGTACGTATCCCCCAAGTCCGTAATCCTCATATGAAGTCGATGCAGGTATAGAAAAAATATATTTTTTTGATCAACAATATCATCTGAGTCGATTTAACTGCCGAAGATAGTTCCTTAATTTTTTTAATTAAAAATGTTTTATTTTCTTATCGGGTCATCGTGGGAGAAAAATTGATCAATTGAAATAATCAGACAATATAAAACTCTTATCACCCATGGTAGAAAAAAAAGGCAGTGACGAAGCTGAAAATCGTCTTTAGTCAATTCGTCTTTAGTATTTAGTTGAAACTGTCAAAATCAATACAAACAATTGTAGGTATGCTTCTTTCTGACAATAAACTCTCAGTCGCGAGTCTATTTTGTTTATTCTACTATATAATCACCCATCTTTACATAATTTTCCTCCGACAAAACCTGCACAATGCTTTATATCTACTCCTTTTTTACGAATTTTTCACTCGTTTCCTCGCTGTCCAAATTCTTACACGTTTTAAATACATTCTGCTGCTTTCCTTCCTTTTGCTCTACGTTATTGTTATGAAATTCTTTTACCCGGATGATGAGCACCAAAATAACTAGGTCACTTCCAACATCATCGTCATGTTAATCTCTACTTGCCAATCTCCCCAGTTGTCCGGTTAGCCTGACTAACCGAGTCTATCTTTGCTGTACAATACCACAAATTCTATTATAAATGTTTTTATTTTGCATGCAGTTCTCTACAACGACTCTACAATCACAACAACATCGGCGACAACGTGTCCAACGCCATCAAATGTCGGATGCCATGCATGCGACCCATTGTTTGCCAAACTCCTCTCTTCTCTTTCAGGCAAACTACAATTTTATGAGTGCGTTTTTGTCCCGCGACCACCACAAACCGCACGCAAAATCGAGCACGAGCAGAGATTTAAATTTCATATCGGTACATCAGTCCCTTTATGTTTTTTATTCCTTTTGTACTTTTTTTTTTTTTTTTTTGCGAACTCAATTTACTGTTTTTATCTCTTTTTGCTTAAATTGTCAAGCAACTCTTGAGAGTCTTTCGACTATCCACTCTGCTAAGTTCGAGGTAAACAAAGTAGATCATCACGTAAATCTCTCCAAATCGCTTTTAAAGATAAATTTGAATTTTTATTTTACGCGGTCGCTGGCATCTTGGCTTTTTCAATGGATTCACGTTGTTGCTGTTGTTGTTTTGTTATTTATAAACCTACTTTTCCTGCTATGAAATCATTCCACACAATATTTTTGGAATCATTTTCCAAAGATGTTCTTACTTTGAATGACGATGAAACATCAACGATTGCGAAGTGACGACTTCATTTTTAATTTATATTTTTTTTTTTTTTTTTTTTTTTGTTATTTGGAGCAAGTTTTGGCCTTAATTTCAAAATAAATACTTACAATAAGAAGATCTAAATTCGATAGATGGAAGTTCTCAAAACAGTTATGCTGGGGATTTTAAATCGCTAAAAAAGTTGAAAAATCTGTCATCAATCAAAAATGTTGTTCCAATCTTCCAAACATTTATAAATGAGAATACCTCCCTTGTGTGAAAACCAACATGTATTGTTGATGCAAAAATAAAGAGATGTGGGGAGTATTCTTGCTTTTACAAAAAAAAAAAAAAAAACAATTCAAGTATCAGAAAAACAAGAGAAAACGTCATTATTTTTTTTGTTGAAATTTTTACACTGCGCTTCGCTATCCTTTTCTTGTGTCACACATCATTTGTAGTCATGTCACGTTCTTGAAGCACTTCCCTAGAAACAGAGCCGAACAGCTGACAGCAGCCAGCAAGCCAATAAAATGTCAACTCTTGTCGGAATTGAAGATGGCGCTATAGAGTTACTTAGTTACTTTAATGTTGTTGTTGTTTATGCTTATGTTGTTGTTGTTGTTGTTGTTGTTGTTGTTTTTCTTGTTGTTGTTATTGTTGTTTTCTTTTTTTTTTTGTTTTTATTGTTAGAAATAAAAATTAAATTAAATAAAATAGATGGTAACAAGAGTCAGCGAGCTATAGCGAAATGTCAGTCTATTTTTTTTAATTTTTTTTATTTCGTATTTACTGTCCTCTATCACCACCAACTTTTTCTATTTCACAATTTCCTTGAACTCATACACGCTCAAACAAACAAACTTTTTAGGGGTGAGTTTCTTCATTACTAGTTTTTAGTCTTTGTTTTTCTTGTTTCTTTTTGCTACTTTTGTTTTTTTTTTATATTCCTCGTATTGCCTCTTGTTGCAAGGTGTGTCTGCTTACGCAGTAGAACTGTCCTAATTTTTTTGCAACAGTTCACATTTTTTTTTTTTCTTTGCTTCTGGTGTTTATTTGTAATTTTCTTGATTAAACTGCGCTCGTTCCCGGTTTTGTCACCTTCTTGACATATCTATCGTTCTTATCTTATCTGATGCAATTGGTCAGTGTGGAAAATGGGAAAACTTTTTTTGTTGCGAAAATTGTTAACAAGTTGGCGACAATGTGTAAACCTGGACAATTTCTTTAAGTATTTTTTTTTTTTATGTCTGTTTATTGTGCCCCATGGCCTTACCTCAGAATTTTATTAATGACCTAAGACAAACATACCCACGTAGTGGCCTATGTTGCCAGAAAAGCACGATAAATAGTGCTTATGGTATTTTTCAACGACTGTGGGATGTGGGAATTCCCATGGTATTTTGTGGTAAAAATCTCTCGCGTGGGAAAAAAAATACCACGCGTGGGAAAAAAAATACCTCAAAATACCATAAAATACCTCAAATACCACAAAATACCACAATACCTCAAAAGAAAATTTGAGGGATTTTGTGGTAATTTGAGGTATTGTGGTATTTTATGGTAATTTGAGGTATTTTATGGTATTTTGAGGTATTTTGCGAGTGTGGCAATTTGTGGGAATTAAGTGTGAGAAAAAGATAATTCTGGTGGTAATTTCATCTGGCGACACTGGTAGTGGCCCGTATTGGCTGCGTGGCCCTTCATACAAATTTTTTTCTATCTTAATTTTGTCTTTGCGATGAGCCAAAATCAAAGAACGCTTGCTAAAAACAACAACACAACCCGCACTCGTTCAGTGTTCAGCACATTTTCCAGCGAACTTTTCAAAAGCAAATGCATGCAAAGCAAGAATAAAAAAACGTACACTCGATGATGTCAATGCTGAAGCTGACTGTCCCGTTACTTGTGTGTCGAGTAATTTTTCATGGCATGTGATATTATTGCACTGTAATTGTTTTTTTTTTTGTTTAATTTTTTGCCAAAGATGCGATGAGCAACATTTTATGTTTTTTTAATAATTGGCCCGCGCTAAAATATCTTGGGCCCCACTGACCTAATAGATAGTTTTTGTTTATTTTTATCGCTATTTCTTGTTTTTTTTTTATTGTATAGCCTAAACCACTTGTCTTGAACACAAAAATTTCACCAACACAAGCCCAGATTTTCCTCAAGTATTCTGTATTCTCTCACCCACACTTTTTCGGTTCAATGATTTTCAGATGCGTGGAGTCAATTAAAAAAAGCTGTTGTGACCCTTTAATCTTAATTGAATCCATGACTAGTAAACGATGTATTAATTACCCGTTGTTACGCGGGAATTTTTTTTAGCATAGCAACAATTAATGAAAATTCGTAACCGAATCTATAACATTTTCTATGAGTAAGTTTTATGAGAGGGTGCCTCGTTTGTTAACTCAAATAATAGTAGAATCTCTATTCCGAATAAAGATTCTAGTGCCAAGATACCGTATTTGTGGGTTTGAAGTTATTTGGGAGATGCCATGCCGGCTATCAAATTCCACACATGTTTTTTTAGTGTAAATTACTCTTAATCAGGGATCGTAATTCTTATAAGTGATATCCAAAAACTCAAAGTTTAATTTTTATTTTTAGATTTTTATTTTATTCCTCAACAATAAAAATTTAATCATTAAAAATAAGAGTTATTTTTTGATTTTTATTTTTTCCCTCAAGAATAAGAGTTATTTTTTGATTTTTATTTTTTCGCTCAAGAATAAAAATTGTTTTTCAATTTTTATTTTTTCGCTCAAAAATAAAAGTTATTTCTCAATTTTTATTTTTACGCTCAAAAGTAAAAATCATTTGTTCAGTTTCATTTTTTGTAGGTAGGGAATAAACATATAAAAATCATAAAATTTGTACGAGAGCCCCCATAAGGAGTGGTCGGAGGGAATAGGTGTCTAAGGGAAAAATGTTCGTTTTGCAGAAGTAATGGGGGTCAGTCATACCCCCTCCCTATCCTGTTCAGGCTCTTCTGTTCAGATGTAGAAATAAATACAAAAAAATCGTGTAAGGGAGTGCCGGAGAAGGTTAATATGTATGACCGACCCCCATTACTTTTGCAAAAAGAAAATTTTTCCCTTAGACACCTATTCTCTCCGACCACTCCTTAGGGGGTGCTCCGATGCTCCGACATTTGGAACACGGTGATTTTTTGTTATTTAATTTTTGGAAATAATCGTTATTTTCGGTCCCTGCTTTTAATAATACGAGAGCAATTTGGAAAGTCATTGACTTTTTAAATTTCCAGGGTAGTAACTTTAAATGCAACAATGATACTGTCAACTAACATCTTTTAATAGAGTACTATCAAATTTTGAGCGAGTTGCATCATTGCGTTTGTGTTTGACAGCCATTAAAAGCAGACAACTTCATGCACTTCGACGAAAATGGAAAAAGTGAATTTCGTGTACTCATCAAGCTTTTATTTTTTGCGTACAAAAATCCATCGCCGAAACCAAGGAAAAAGTTATCAACGCGATGAGTGCCGCGATTGCTCACACTCGACCATAAGAGCAGTTTTGACCTCTTCAAAGGATTGTTTAGCGATGTTCAACAACAATCCAAAGGAGTTTTTGCACCGTTTCGTAACCGTAGACGAAATATAGAATGCATAACAACACACCAGAGACCAAGGAACAATCAAAGCAGTGAATTTCTTCGGGTGAACTTGCACCAAAGAAATCTGTCGGCCAACAAGGTCATGGCAACAGTTTTTTTGGGATGCGTGTGGAGTTATTCACATAGATTACCTTGAAAAGGGTAAAACGATCACCGGTGAATATTATTCACGACTTTTGAATAAATATGATATTGATTTGAAGCAAAAACTAGTAAGAAATAATTTTAAACTGGGCGGAAGTTAAAATACCCCCACGTCCAAACCGAAGTATATTCAAAGTCTTAAGCAGTCAAAAAAATGTTTATTTATAAAAACATTTTCGTCATAGTTTTAACAGAAAATATTCTCTTTTTTTTTTTGTTTTGACGTAGAATACGTCATTCTCGGAGGTTAGTAGGGCGGTTGATAGTGATCAAGCGGCGGTTGACAGCGTTTTTAGGTCACACTTTGATCCTTTGGTGTGCCTAAAGTACTGATCGTACAATCTTGATGTAAGCACTTGTTGGTCTGCTTGATCCTCACTGGGAGAAAAATTCATGTTTGAACTCTCTAACTTATATAAATTTTTCACAATTACATGAAATATAAAGCCAACATTTGATGTTTTTGTTTGCTGTGCGCATGGTTCTTGTTCAAGATTGCTACCTATTTATCGACGGTTTCCGGTTTTTTCGACGGTGAAGACAGCGCCATCTAGCGTAGCAAAGACATAAATCTTATGATTTAAGAAAATATATGTAGCATTCTTTTAGGGGCATGTTGTTTTTAACAGAATAAAAAACAGTATTGCGTAATTTTGAGGGGCATGCTTTTTTAACGGAATCTAGCACTACCGATTTCCGTTTAGGAAAAGCGTCAGCGGAGGCGCGCCTGCGGTATGGGTTTATAATTGTTATTTAATTGTGAGAAAAGAGATTTTGGCGGGGGCGGGACGGGTCAGCGGCATGGTTTTATAATTGTTATTTTCAATGCCAGCTAATAGCTGTAAGCCATTGAATGCGAAATCTACCACATAAAACCACCCAACAAAACAAGTTAAAAAAAATTATACCAACTTTTTCTAAAAAAAGTATCTTTTTAGTATCTTTTGATACTAAAATTCAATAAGAATTGTATAACTCGATTGTTTCTAATTTAAGTATTATATAATTCTACGTCTTGTGTTACGACACAGTCGAAACTGCTGTATCTTTTATAAAGTCATTTTGTATGGGAGGTGGATGTGGTTTTTACTCGATTTGGTTAAATTTCAAAGTTCATATGCAAAATTTCAAGTCCATACATTATTTTTTGTTGAATTTAAAGAGATTTTACCTTTTTGATAAAGTCAATTTGCATGGGAGGTAGGTGTGGTTTTCCATATGCAATTGTGTTACGACACAGTCGAAACTGCTGTATCTTTTATAAAGTCACTTTGTATGGGAGGTGGATGTGGTTTTCACTCGATTTGGTTGCATTTCATACACAGAGTACATGTTATATTTTAAAGTTCATATGCAAAATTTCAAGTCCATATTTTAAGTTTTGTGGAATTCTAAGAGATTTTACCGCTTTGATAAAGCCACTTTGTATGGGAGGTAGGCGTGGTTTTGATCCGATCTGGCTCACTTTCGGACCTGACCTTCATTTTTTAGATAAAAGCTTAAATATCGAATTTCACTCCATAAATTGGGCTACGAACTGGTACTCCATCCACTATAGCCTCTAAATTTAGCCCCAAGCGACTATTTTCTATTTCCAAACCTGAAAAAATGGCTCAGCGGTAAAACCTATTTTTTAGAAGGTATAAAAAAAATTGGGAAAACGCTGAGCTCAGTGTATCGATCTCAAAGGAGACTATGTTGAGAAAGAAGACACTTTTTTGCCGAAAAAAAATACTTTTTATTCAATCAACTTATCAATTTCTCCTCGTAGTTACAGCTGTTTTCAATTTTAGCAGTTTATCTTCCAGAAAACCAAAATTATTGTGCCACGCCCTATTGTTAAGTGCCAACCATATTTTATATGGCTATAGTCTTGATCAAATCCTTGTGACTTCCGTTCCGGATTTCAAAGCTTATGCTCTTAAAAGTGCCAACATATCGACGTCTTGCAGAACAATGGAAGTTGTCACGCACCGTTGTACTATTCCACTCATATTTTTGGTGGATCGAGTCAATTTTGAGACTTGTTTTCAATAATCTTTAAACTTTATGTTTGGTGGAAATAATTTCGAGTTTCAGAATTTTTAGTTGTTTAGAAATTGACACCGCCCTGTCATCCTATGGAGATTTGATATGTTTTCCTAAAATTATGTTTATGAATTTATGGTTATAATTACGTACACTGAAAAAAAAAACATTAGCTTGAAATTGAACACAACAATGTTCATATTTTTCCTTTTTTTTTTCATATGTTTTTGAAAAGTTTTAAGCACATTTGCTCTTACTGTGACGAAATTTGTAGCTAGCTATTGTTTAAACACCAAAATCGAATGGTAGCTCCTTTGACTGCAACCGCAAAGGTCTCGGGTTCGAATCCCGACTAAGCCATGGTCCTATGCTTTAATCTTTTAAAATAATTCCTATTCTATATAATAAGGTTACATATAAATAATACCACATGTTTATATCCTCAACATTACTGCATTACGACCATAGGAATGCGTGGCACCACCTGAGTCGATTTAATCATGACCCTCAGACGACAAGATTCCAGCCGTCATTTTTAAGCGTTTCTTATGATATTCGTCATAGAAGCTTTTTTATAAAAAATAAAAATCAAGTCGAAATTGAGTCAAATCGAATGAAAACATGCCTACCTTAAATACGAAGCGTAGGATAAGCGTTTATCAAAATGGTAAAATATCTTAAAATTCCAAAAAAAACTATCGAATGACTTGCAATCTGCAATTAAGCTTTGATTTTTAATATGTGCTCTGTGTTTAAAATTTGGAGCAGATCAAATGAAAACTTCGTCTACAAAGTGACGTCATCAAAATAATAGAACCTTGATAAATGTCACAAGAACAAATGTATTGACTTGATGTTACACACATAAGCTTTAATATTTAAATTGGGAAATATTGGATAAAACTTACGCCTCTACCTCATACAAAGTGAGGTCATCAAAATAATAAAACCCTTATAACTTCGAAATACTTACACGCAGCTGTAGGGTTGTTTTTTAATGCGACCAAGCCGAACATAATTCTTTTCTGGTTCAATTTGAACAATCCGCTCATTAGAGAAAGATTGTAATCACACATTTTAAAATAAAAACTCCAAGAATAGTGGATAAAGTTTGACACATCCAACTCTTTTGACGTGACAATATATATTTATTATTGACCTTGTTCTAATATGTATCCTTTCCCTCCTACCTAGACTTTTCCTCATCTTTATACTTACTCTTATATTTGTCCTAATGCTTGCTTGTCCTAATCCTTCTCCTACTCTTTGTTTTAAACCGCACCCAAATTCTTGTTTTTCACCCATTCGTAATCCTCGCTTCTTGTCCCAATCTTCCTTTCCCAAAACTTTGTCCCAAAACCCTTTTCTCAATCTTAATCCTAGTCCTTGACCATATTTTTTTTTAATCTTTTTCCCAAACCTTAGTTTATTTATGGTCCAAATTCGTATCCAAATTTTTTTCCTGATCCTTTTTTTAGTGCTTGTCCTTATCCTTGTCCAAATCCTTTATACCTAACACCTTGTCCTTGCTTTTGTTTTTATTAAAATTTATATATTTTGGCTTTGCTTTTGCTTTTACTTTTACTTATCTGTGATGTAGTCACATTAACCTGAACGCCTTGCAACAATTCCATGCTACGATGCTACATTACATCACTTTACGCAGTTCTCTGAACAACTTCGTGGGGTCATATATTTTTTTATTTTCATTTTTATTGTATGACTAAATACCGCAACAATTTTAACGCTTATTGTCACGGAGCTATAATTCCATGCAACGTTTTTTACTTGTTGTTGCATGGCCGCGATGACATGGACCAAAAACCTTATGTTGATGTCGTTATGAGGTACCAAAAACAATCTTTGCAAATATAAACATAAAATTAGCCGTAGTACCTCTGCCAAGTTAATAATAATTCTATGCAACAATGTTGTGTTTTTGTTGCAATAGCTGATATCTATAGGACCGAAATCATATTTTATTTTTTTTTATTTTTATCGTAAAGCTAAATATAAGGCCTTTATTTCTGTTTTATAGAATAAACACTGAGTAGTTATTTCATGCATCGCCGTTGCATAATTATTGCATTTCTATACCCTCACGTTTAAAAAACGTAAAAGAGGTATATTAATTTTGTCACTCTGCTTTTAACGCCCATAAGGACGAGTGGTAGGTATAAAAAAGTATATATATTCTTGATCAGAATCACCACCCGAGTCGATTTAGCCATGTCTGTCTGTCTGTGATCACGATTACAGTCGTAATTTTCAAGCTATCATCACGAAATTCGATATTTAAGCTTTTATTTAAAAAATAAAGATCAAGTTCGAAAATGAGCCATATCGGATGAAAACCCCGCCTACCTTCCATACAAAGTGACTTTATCAAAAATTTAAAATCTCTTAAAATTCCCCCAAAAATTAATATATGGACTTGCAATTTTGGATATAATCTTTGATATATAACACGTAATCTTTGAAAATCTAAAAAAACCAAATAGAGTGAAAACCACACCCACCTCCCATACAAAGTGACTTTATCAAGAAACAAAAGCGAATATTTTTGTTAAAACTATGACGAAAATGTTTTTACAAATAAACATTTTATTGACTGCTTAAGACTTTGAATATACTTTGGTTCGGCCGTGGGGGTATTTTAACTTCGGCCCAGTCGAAGATCATTTCTTACTAGTTTATCTTGGAGCTGCTCTCTCCGAGACCTCATGACATTATAAATTGTTGGGATATTTTTACTGTGAGGGCTTTATTGGCATATAATGTGTTTGCAGCTCGCAGCTCGCACCATGTCCCAGTGAAGCATTATTTTTTTTCGATTTTTGTCATAAGCTCAAAGATAATTCTTAAAGTCGTACCATCACTTACATCTCAACACCTATGCTAAGCAAGTAACAATTCCATGAGACGCCGATGCATTTTGGAAAAATGACTTTTTCAACTTTTTCGGAAACCTCCGTGGTAAAACGTAACTTTGTCAAGTCAATAAAAAGGAATGTTTTTATTGAAAGCATTGTTTTTAAAGAGACATTTAAAAGAATAAAATGAAGTTATTTTTTTAAAATAATTGATAAAGAATCTTCCAAACTTTGAAAATGTAAAGTTTCAACATTAAAAAACTTGATCGTTTTTGGAAATTTGTGAGTTCGAAATATTTGGATAAGGAAAATGTTTGTAACTTTTCTGAATAATTATTAAAAAAAAAAAAATTTTAAATTTAAAAACAATAAAATCTATTTCAAAAGAAATTTTAAAAACGCTTGCGTTGATTCGTGTGTAAACATCCAATATTCTTGACTTACATTTAATATTAAGTAAAACGTAAATATTTTTTTAATTAAAACCCCCACTACTTCAAGGAATAACTTAGCTACTGTGATGCTTGAACTCATGACGAAGTACCTATGCTACAAATGGTAATCAAAGATTTTGGTATGAGAAAGAAGCTCATACAAAATACCCTGTATAAAATATGACAACATTTCTTTCTATTACGTTTGACTTTAGGTTTTCGCCTGAATTTTTTTTTTGTACACTAACCTTACAGAATCTGTTTAAAGCACTCCATTTTTTTTTGGTAGTCATTCCATTATTTTATTCGGTTATGAAGTTCATGAATAGAGATGGTCTTTTAATGATTTTGTCTGATGTCACTATCGCTCTTTTGTTGTCTGCCTTAGTTTCCTGTCTTTGTGCCTCTCCTACTTGTTTTACTAGCATACATGTTCAAAATTTATAACGGTGCAAATATTGTCTAACAATGTCGAGCGTTACAGAAGATGTTGATGATAATTTTTTAAGTACTTATACCTGAGCATTAATGGAAGAAAATGTTCCATTAACATTTTGGGCTTCCATTAGATATAACCTTTGAAAAACCGAGAAACAAACGATGACTTTTTGCTTTTGCACAAGCAGTCTTCTATGGTTCAAGGATGTTAGAAAATATACTGTATTCTTATAAGTATTATGTAGGGTATATTTTTTTATAAAACGAAAAATCGTTAAGATGTCTCTTTAATTGAATTTATACAGCAGATACATGGCAATTATGTATGAAATACAATATCTTTCAAAGCTGCCAAGCTACTAGCTGCTAAACGATTTTGCAATCCTACACCTCTTGTTGATACATCCTTCATAACGCAGAAACACTTTTATACCAGCTGAAAAATTGACTTTCTGCTAACAGCTTTGCATGTCAAGATATCATAAAAATGTTTCCTACTCTTACCTCCTCTACTATACCTCCTCCCTGCCTGAGGATTCTTTTTATATATTTGTTTTTTTTTTTCTGTTACCTGTCTCCTGACTCCTGCTGCCTTATTAAGTTTAAACATGCGGTTAACCTTTGCTGGTATGTTTTTTAATTCTGTTTATGTCACTTCTCAATTAATATCAATTTAGGTAAGTTGGGGGGATGAGGGTAAAGTTTGCGTATTTCTTTGACATGAGCCAAAGGAAGCTGTTGAACTTTGAGTA